>OZ012659.1:47570788-47921975 GCA_963942545.1 Oxycera nigricornis
GATATAGGAATTTGCCAGAAGGCGTCCTTGAGATCTAGACTGGTTATAAATTTAGAAGATTGTAGACGAGATAAGAGACCCTCAATTAGCGGAAGTGGATATGCACCCTTGATAGTGACTTCGTTAACCCGACGAGCGTCCAGACATAACCGATTTTTACCGGGTTTGCGGACCAAAGTGACGGGAGAACTCCATGAGCTCTGACTTTCCTCTATAACGCCAAGAGAAAACATACGATCTAATTCGGAATATAGCTGAGATTGAATAATAGGAGACACTGAATAGTGACGTTGTTTAACGGGTTTAGCGGAACCCGTATCGATAGTATGACTCAAAAGAGAAATTTTCCCCAAGCCACGCTCGTTAAAGAACGGAAAGGTCTGGATAACAGATTGAAGCTGCATTTGCTGCGCTGTAGGTAGATGATGATACACATCACCTTCAGAGCTAGAAACAGTATTTGGTACTTGTAGAGAAGGTAACTGAAAAGGTAAGATATTAAATGCGTTCCAAAAATCGATGCCAAGATACACGGAATGTGCTAGAGAAGGGACTACTAAAAATCGAATGGGTTTTATTAAGTTTCCGAAGCAGACGGAAGTGTCTACATAACCTAACGCTGAGACATGTTGTCCAGAAGCAGTACTTATGTGAAATTTGGAAGAATGCAGATAAAGTTGTAATTTGGATATGAGGTCTAAAGCCCCGTGACCCAAAACGCTTACGCTATCTCCATTATCGAGTTACCCAGAGAGTTTATGCCCATTAATGGCTATTTCACGAAAAGGTCGGGAATCCGCTGAAGGATCATCGGAATATATGGAATGTATTTCTGCCTTACGCAGTTGACGAAGTTTATAAAAATATAATGCCGTACGTTTACACAGACGTAGGCGACTATTGGACAGTGGGCGACATTTAGATTTAATAGGAGGATGCAGTATATGAGATGACGTTACGGAAACAGAATCGTTAAGTATGGACTCGACAGGTACTATAACAGGTTTTAAATTGATACTGGGGTCCGTTTGGATGGTAACATCTCTCATAGAGATGTTAGAGAAGGAAGGTACCAGATTTACAAACGCGTATTTGCTTCGGGTCTGACTGGGATACGTGGTTTTATTCGGTCTGACCGATTCAGAGGCATGGTGTTGGCGATGACTGGAGTGGATCGATTCCCTGCGAACGACACACTCCTTCGCCCGTTTCCCGAAGGATTGCATTTAGCACAGTTCCGTTTCAGGACACCATCGTGGCCACACCCAAAACAGAAAAGTCGATTTACCGGAATTGGACAATTTCCGAAGGAGTGCCCACTACGTTTACAGTTCCAACAGATAACTGAGTTGGAAAAAGTTTCGGAAGAGCGAAAGGTAGGAGATACGTCTGCCTGTCTGAATGGATTACCAGAAGAACGACGAGAGTTGATAGGATCGACGTTTTGCGACCCAGACATAAGATGAATTTCGTGCACAGAACGCCGCACGAAAGGAATAGTCCGTTTTACAGGAGTGTTGATGTTCCATACACTCTCGACGGAAATACAACATTGGACTAGTTCGCGAGTGTTGTTAAAGGTGCGACCAGCTAGGTGATCACTCAGACGGGTGGACATGTTGCGATATAGGATAACTTGTAGGTCAGTGTCCGTTAATGGATGCCGAAGCTGAAGGGTCAGTCCTTCAACCGCATCAAAGAACTCAATGAAGGTTTCTGAGGGTTTTTGAATCCGCGCGTCAATACGTCGTCGGATGTCCACATCGGAGGTAAGAGAGCCCTACCGACTCAGAAAAGCGGCCTTAAAGCCGTCCCAATCAAAGGACTGGGGATGTAGTTGGAGATATTTCCAATACCAGACCGCTGCTGGTCCACGAACTATCAAATGGAAACTCGCGATGAGTTCTGCAAACAAAACCTGATATGTGCGAGAGAGAGTCTCGACTTGGAATATAAAGGTCTTGGCGTTGAGACTAGAGTTGGTTCCATCAAACGTGATGCCCCATTTAAATATGGGTACATTATGACGAACAGATGTGTTTCAGGTTTCCCTCACAGGTGGAGAAAAACTATGGGTATAAGGAACGTCTGGATACGTAGGGGGTGGAGTTTTTACCTCACCTACAGGTTGTGTCGGACTTACATACCGAAAGTGTTCACCTTGATTTAACATATATAAATCCGCAGTGTGGATAGGTTTTTCAGTCACAATGTGTTTCGGACTGTTGAAAATGATGGGCTGCTGACATTGTTCGGGCGGAATGTTTATCACCACGGATTGATTAGGTGGGGAACTGCCTCCCACTTCAGACACTTGCAGCGGATGATTAATGGAAAAAGGATTTGACTCACTCCCTAACTCGAGGGATGGTCGGATTTCCCGAGACGTAACCGGAGAAGATACTACTTTGGGCAAAATGCCTGAGGAATATCCATGTTTCAGGATAGAATGCTATATATAAATTAAGATATTAGTTATTATGTGTAGTGTTAAGTGATAGAGCGACTAAATGTTTGCGCGGATTATATAATGAGATTAAGTTATTTTACCGAATAGGATATTACACGAAACGATATGATAAGATACGATATTATACGATACTATAGTACACGATACTATATTACAACTTAAAGATACTCTGGCTAACTCAAAAAGGCGGTCCAAATTACTCGCTTATAACGAAACGCCACAAAACTACGCTAAATATATCAATTATACGCCAATGGGTGATACGTTCAACTATTAAACGCGGCGAAGATACTAAACGCGTACTACCGAAACCGATTGTAGGAGTGTGAATGTGAGTGGTTTACAATAGTTTACAATAGTTTTATATGAATTTACATAAATTTTTGACTTAAATTATTGTACATAGTTTTTACAAAAGTGTTTTACAGAAGTGTTCACAAAAGTGTTTTACAAAGTATTTTACAAAGGGTTTACAAAAGTGTTTTCCAAAAGTTTTTACAAAAGTATGACTTAGTATTATTGTGTCGATTCACATAACGAATCGGAATAACATGAAGTGATTATTATTGGTATTTTTTTTTATAGAAAGATATATGTATTTGGGTCTCTCCTCCAACAGACAATACGCGATCAGATACAAAATTTAATTAGACAATTAAATTGTGTGTCAAACATAATGTTAAGTACGTAAAACGAGATGATTCACGATTCGAACAAATTATTCGACGACTACAAGTGAAAAGTGAATTTATTTTATTTATTTATATAGAAGTGGGTCGAAATTGGGATTGCAACGGTTTCAAACGTGGAAGCGATTACTGGGTGTGATTGAGATAATCACAATTCCGATTCAAACAAACTACGCGAATTACCCGACACTTTTCCGAATTTCGACAACACTATGAAACTTGAATTTAGAGGTTAGAATTTATAATTTAGAAAGGCAAAAGGCCGAAACGTTTGGGCGCCATGTGTTGCGTGCCCCGCATTCACTCAGCTCCCTCTCAGCCAATCATCCTCCATGTGCCCCGCCACTTCGGACGCAACATGGAAGATGACCGCCGAGAGGAGGCATCCGTGCGGAGCACCCACCAACAGTGGCCGCATAGTGGCGACCATAGATAAAACTGTTTTTTTTAAACCGGCTAGCTCACCAGGTCGTGGGCTAATAAAATTCACATCGAAAAAAAGGAAACATCTAGAACCGGACAAAACCCAATCAAGCACATGCTGAGGAGGGGAGAACCATGAAAAACTCACTTCATATTATTTTCACTTATATATATTTATATATATATATATATATATATATATATATCTATTTATATATATATATATATATATATATATATATATATTTATTTATTTAATTTCTTATCTGCTTAAGAGACAAGAGTACTTAAAAACTTATCATATTTTTTTATCGAGCCATTCACACTGGCATTGGAGGATGTTTCTGACCTCAAACTGCCATGATGTTGGGTCTGCTTAATACTGCCGGTTTGATTGTTGATTTCCTTTGAACTTCCCTGCACTATTGCAGCATTGGCCACGGAGAGAGATGTGGGACTACTACAACTGACAGTGGGAAAATTGTCTGGCAAGGGAATTAGCACGTCTAATTTCAATTTGTTATTGTTTTCCATATTTCCATAAAGCGTTCAAATGCGCACGCAAACCGTGGTTGTTATCCGCACAAACTCTCCCATACACAGCTTTCGGTGACAATAGGGCTGGTCGCGAAAGGCACTTTGGGGCTCTGTAGCCCAGTGAGCGGCTTCAATGAACTGCGCGAGTTTACCCACGCTGCTTCTAATTGTTTATGCGAGAACTCCGACGAGAAACCTCACCTCTCCTCGGAAAGCAGGTCGCGTCACAAAATCACAGCGTTATAAAGACATCCAGGACCGAGCCCACATCAGAATGTATTGTATGATTAGATTCGCGCAATGAACGGGCTATAAGACCTCAAGTGCTGCAGCGGGCGACATTTCTGGACGTATTGTGATGGCATTTTCCGTCATCGACCCCTAACAACCAGCTAGCTGCGCTTCCTAGCTAGTTCCGAGCGAGTATTTTCACTTCCCTCGCAGCGTCTGGACGATTCGCATTTTCGTCACTATACACTTCGCGCGTTCCAAAAAGCCCCATCAGTCTACTTATTTTCCCACCGGCATACAAATGAGGTTACGAAAACACTTTGCAGCATTTGCTTGCAGCTACGCGGAAGCACCTATTTTCCAAAGAGCTGAGCTTTCACAAGACATACCAATTGTTCCATGAAAGGAAAGGCTTTAATTATTCAAACACGGAAAGGACTGCCTGTCCAGCAGCCCGGAACCTGAACAACAAACGTGACCGTCCTCGGTTAGCACGTTTATCCAACTCACTTATACTCAACTCACACTCACTTCACCGCGATCACAAGTCGAAGCATTTTGGCTTCATTTATTACCATATATGGTAATACGCCAAAATGTTTTCGGCCAATCAGAGGGCGACAGCATGCAAAGAGAACCGATTCGCGCTCGATCACTTGAACTCACCTCTTAAGAGAGATAGGATTACTAAATTGGGATTGAGTACTGCCAATGCTGATTATTTGGCCGTGTACGGAGGGAAATTTAAATATATTCCAAATTTGGAAGAATTGAAAAATGTGAACTACAAAAATGAAAATTGATCCGCAACAATTTTCATGTTTGCTTTTTGATAGTTAGATCTAGAAAAGAAAACATATTTTAACTCAAATTGAAGCAATCGAAAGACCCTCAGTTTCACAATAAGAGAAGGGAACCACTTAAAGATTATATAGCAGGACAGGTTTTCATCAAAACTTACAAACGTAGTGGTTCTAAATTAACAGCTAGGTATAAGAAAGAAGAAGTTAAGGAAAAAACACCGACATCATTATTATTAACTCAGGGAAACGGGTACATAATAATGATATCAGAAGTTAAATTTTTCAGGTGTTTTACCATCGTCGCAACAGCCAACGTCCAAATTAGGGACTACACGAGTTCCCAATTGGTTGCACTTAACATAGAGATCACTAAGATACAATATGGTAGCGCTAAACTCATACATGTCTTCCATATGGAGCAATTCAGGAAATTTACAACAGAGATATACATATCATATTCCTAAAAATAATCCATTCCACACTCTTTTGGAACATGAATTACCGTAAATACTAAATCCAATTGATAGTGTTGACAAACATAGGCCAAAACGATCGTTGAATTTCATCGGATCCGCCTGGAAGTCGATCGCTGGATCTCTAGATCACGAAGACCATGTGCTCTTAAAAGGCAAAATAAACGATTTATCAGAAAACAGCTATAAGAAAATTTTCATAAATAAGCTCATACTGGTAGGATAAACCAGGTAACATATGTAACTAATGCACGTGGTTCAAGTGTAAAGCGACTCATTCCTTCCGCCGAGGTATGATGCAGACTTTCTGTCAAAATTTTGAGCGGAAAACAGCTTTCAGTGGCAAAATAACCTATGATTTAAGAAGAAACCACTAGATGGCCCATCCTGTATAGTGTGTTTCACAAAAACGTGTCCTCAAAAACGCACGGACAACATTTGAAATTGTTGTGTATGTGAATGAATGAATGTTTAGTAAAGGTGGCAAAAACATATCTTTGTTATGAATGGATCACCTGTTAACAAGAAGAAGACGAAGGACGAATCAAAATAGAAAAAAATGTTAGAAAAACGAAAAAAGCTAAGGGCGAGGAGTATGTTGATGAAAAGAAAAATACTTGTTTGGCACGCCCAATGCTACCTTCACCTTGTGTTGATAAAATGAAACATGAACCCTGTAGAATGGTTGACGAGACTCAAAGGCAACTCATTTAGTTCAGAAGTCTTCTGAGAGTTGATGATCAACGTCAATTTATAGGAAACCACGTAACAAGACACCCTAAAAACCGGACGACAGGTAATCGAACCAATTCTAGGAGGTTGTATACTTCGCATTATACCCTACCTGCAGAAGATGAAAAAATAAAAGTGTGTCGTGACTTTTTCATGGCGACTTTGAATGTCACAGATGCTCAAACAATAACTACACCAAATTTCCTGGATGAGGGTATGATAAGAAAAGATAAACGTGGAAAACACATTCCTCATAATACGTTGAGCGATACGGAGGAGA
Source organism: Oxycera nigricornis (assembly GCA_963942545.1). Classification (NCBI taxonomy): domain Eukaryota; kingdom Metazoa; phylum Arthropoda; class Insecta; order Diptera; family Stratiomyidae; genus Oxycera; species Oxycera nigricornis. The sequence goes on from OZ012659.1 coordinate 47,577,427, forward strand.
CCTTTATCCGGGATCACATCTTGTCTTTTCCTGCGGTAGAGTCGCACTACACCAGGAAGTCATCCTCTTCAAAATATTTAGTGCCATCGATAAGAAACATGAGTTCTTTATATGAATTGTACAAGGAAAAGTGTGCTTCTGAAGGGGGGGGGGGGGGATTCTCTTCTTTACGAAATTATTGTGCAATTTTCAAGGAGTACCAACTTAGCTTTTTTAAACCGAAAAAAGACCAGTGTTGAAATGCGTAGCCTTCCAAAATATGACACCGGACGAAAAACTTAAAAATCAAGAGTCACACAATAAACACCTGACTAGAAGAACTTTAGCAAGGGAGAGCAGGAATGATGATAAGGAGAAGTGCTTGGAAGATCCATCAATCGTGAGCTTTAACTTCGACATTCAGGCAGTTCTTAACACCCCAAAAGGACCAGCAGGGCGAATATTTTATTTAAGAAAATATGCCGTTTACAAGTAGACTATATACAACTTAGGAAGTAAAGAGGCTATCTGCTATTTATGGTCGGAATCCAATGAAAATAGGGGCAAAAAATAAATAGTATCATGCGATAAGGCTATGTCATGTCAAAATCTGGTGTGAAAGAGTTTCGCATGATGTCAGACAGCTGTGGAGGCCAGGAAAAAAGCTTTATATTTTCAGGAATATGCCTTGAGCTGGTAAAGAGGCACTCTACTCCCAAAATAATAAACCACAAATATTTTGAAACTGGTCACACGGAAATAGAGTGTGACTCTATCCACTCCAAAATTGAAAGATGTGCCAAGTTCATTCCAGTGTATGTCCCAGAATGTTGGGCACAAGCCATACGAACTGGAAGGAAAAACCCTGCTTCATTCATCGTCAGAACAGAGCAATTTGGGTGCGTCTTTCACCTAGCTTGAGGTGCGTTGGCTGCTGGCAGGGTAGCTAAGTGTGGCGTTTAATGTCGTAGATGCGTTCTCTAGTTTCGAATCCCATTTCAAGAGATTTAGCTATGTATTTCCTCGATCACTACATTCAAGCAATGTTGCTTGTGCAATGAGTACCTGGAAATACATGGGTGATGAGCCAGTTACAGGCCTCCTGTTTTCATTTATCCCATGCCTTGTGCGTGGAACAATGGATAAAGAAATATACAAGCTGACATCTGTGTTGAAAGTTATGCAGTCCTCGAAACTTACGGCCTTTCCAAATAAGAGGCAGGCAGAGAGGTGCACATATTCTGACAGAAGGGAAAGCTGAAGTATCTACTCTAACGCAGAGAGCAAGGCCTAAACAGAGTAGATATAGAACGCATTTCCAAGTTGCCTTGCAGTAGAAAGTAGATGTAGAAGAACATTGAGCCCTGCGTGGATTTTCATCCCGCCGAAAGCCAGCAAATTAGGATCGGAGTTAGTAACAAGACCTGGTATTGAGTCCTTCTGAAGTAATCCAGAAACCAGCATTGGTATTGGACCAATTAAGAAAATGAGTAAATGAGAATTTTGGTGGCTGAGTCTTTTGAAACGGTATCCGGGGCCTACGCTAGACAACACACCTACAACATTCAGTGCCAAACTGAGGTGGCCTGCCAGCAGCCATCGCATCTGAAGCAACAAAGAGGCCAAACTTGAATTAAGTACAGGCAAAGCGTCCGAATTTTGACGTAAACCGTGCATTTTGGGTAGGCAGAATTTTTTTGACATTTTTTGATGCAATGCGTGGGCAATGGTATAGATAGCTTAAAATCAAGTTTATGGAGTCGCACTTCCTGTCATTTGGGCTTCATCTTCGAAACAACAGAAATTAGGGTACCCCCATATCTCCGAAACCATGGCCCCCGCAAGAAAGTTGTTTATGGCAAACTTACGTAGAATTAAATTTTTAGCAAGTCGTCCATTCATTACTTCCACGTGGCATGAATAATTAAAAAGTTAAAGGCCTAAAACGACATCCAAAAAGAGTGGGACATCTTTAAAGCGCCACAAATTCATTGTTTTGACTCTGGCCTCAAGACACATAGATAATAACTTTAAGCTATTGCATCCCAAAGGGGGAAAATTCACGTGAAACACGCATTTTTATGCCAAATGATCAGCTTCCGATGGCAAACCCCTCATTGCAAAATCACCGAGCATTTTAGTGGGTAGAAAAATGTTGATTACAATGAGTAGTATGCCTTTATGTGAGCTTTAATTTAAGTTTCTGGGGTCGCAGTTCCTGATTTTTTCCAAGGGGATTGGATTGCTCCTATTTTTTTTGTTTTGTAGATGGATCCTAAAAGACAAAACATGCGACCCCAGAAACTTGAACTAAAGCTATCTATACTATTGGCCACGCATTGCATGAAATTTTTTTTTGCCTACACACGGTCAAAGTCCCATTTGCCTGAACTAATTAGTTAGCACGACAAAAGGTTTCTTGCCTCATCACCGGGACTGAACGTCCATGAGGTCAATGAGACGAAAGTTTTGTTGACTTGAATTCTCATCGCATTATCGTTCACTACTCCGATTACATTGTGTAAGTTTGGACTTGATCGCATTTAATTTGTGCTCAACGATATTTACTTGCTTCGTCAGTTACTGCTCATATCCCAAGGCATCACCATTTAGGCATGGGTTGAAGATTTGACAAGGACAGAAATGCAAAATAAAAGACTACAAAACAAGAATGAAAAGCAATGGACATGTTAAAAACTTGGCGACGCCATAGATCCTTACTTTTTTTACTTCTATTTGAGTGACAAGATATTGAAATATTTCAGAACGTTGACCGAAGAATAGTCCTGGTCAACTGATTATAAAATTAGTTTGATTTAATCGGCCTGGAGCTCCATCTACCTTAACTCCTAAAGCAGGGACTGTTCATGAGTGAATAACATCCGCTGCTGTGACTCAGATTCGAATTTGAGAATTGGTCACATTTATTATCGAAAAAAGTCACATATTCTTAAAAGACACTCTTCCAGAAATCTGCTTTCATTTCGATTTATTTACTGCTATTATATTTGCAATCGTTCGAATTGTTAAACTTGAAATATTTGTGCGGCATATTTCTGTTACCAGTTATTTTCGCACGAGAATTGTCTTGTTTAGGATATACTTGGGATCGGATTTATTTCTGTGAATATTTTTGCATCGGATATCTATGTAGGCGACATTTAGCTTGGACACCGCTGACAAATTTTCAATTCGTTTTGTTGGGGAATCTTCAGCTATTATAAAGAATAGGATTGTCAGATAGAAAATCTTTATTCATATCTTGTCAAAATGAGTTAATCGTCACAAATTGGCAACCATACCATTGTAAGAAATCGATTCCTAATAGTCCACCAAATTTTTCAAAACATATTTGTTGACTAAGTATAAGTCGATACCAATTTTTTCCTTCCAAGAAGATAGAAGTTAAGGTTGTACACTCACTTAATTTCTGTTAAGTCCACTGATTATTGATTTATACGATTTTACTTTGCAATCCCATTTTATTTCAAAATTAAATATATCATGTAATGCCTTTACGTTTTCATTTTCAACTCTAAGAAATATGTTTGGAAAAAAAACAGCAAGGGAATAGCCAGCTGTTTTTTATATTTATTTTGAAGACATTGTTGAACATTTTTTTAACTTTTCACTTCTATCTGACTTTTCACTTCTCTTATAATTTCAATGTTTCGCTTATTTATAAAGCAAAGTTTAGCTGTCCAAGTTGACAAATTGGAATATCAATTTAATTCACATTTTCTTGCCATAGTAATAATCTTTGATGAAAGGTTTTACTTGACCAATGTTTGGAAAATCATTCGGAAGAGAAGTCACATATTATGTTGATTCGAATCACTGTGTGCCACTGTTATTTTTATTAAACTAACTTCCTCCATCTCATTCATAGATTTTGCAAATAAGGTAATTATATTGGGAGTTTTCAGGAGGTATTGAACTTTTCAAACAAATATAACCAGATAAGATAAGATAAATTATTTAAATGGCTTTGACTATTATTTTGTCTTTATCAACATTCAAAATTAATTCCATTTAAAAAATCAAATCTATCAAAAAGTCAAATCTTCCATCACTTTTTACCAGCACAGTCGGTCTTATTTCACCAATAATTCTTTAAATAGTGGCCTCCAAGTCATCAATAGTTGTTGGTTTATCAGCATAGACAAGAGACTTGACGAACTTCCAACAATCTAGTCTAATGGAGTCAAATCATATAATCTGGTCAGCCAGTTCACAGGTCTATTTATTGTGATGACTCATTCACCAACGGCCCAATAAAGTAATGATTTCGCGCACTGTATCTATCACAAGCTGCACCATTCTTCCGGAACATGTCGTTCCTCGGACAATTGTCACTAATGTTATAGATAAAAAAAAATACGAATTATTTTTCATTAGCGATTGCCATTAACGGTATCGCAGGTTCCGTCCTCAGGTTTCAAAAATAAAATACCAATTGTACCACACGCAGTGAATTTTTGGGATGTGGTAAGATTTTTAGTCTCCTGAAAATTATCTTTAAAACAAAACGACAATTTTGATTACTTATGAACCCATCAAGCCAAAAAGAGCCTCATCGCTGAAAATGATTTGACGGTAAAAATGTGGTTCAACTTCTTACTCATTTTTTGCCCATTTAGTACATTACAAACGATGGTCCGATGGTCCGATGGTTTCAATTGATGCACACAGTTGATTTAATAATGTTTAAACTTAAGATCTTCCCTCAAAATTTTCCATGTCGTGGACGGAGAGAGGCCAAGTTTTTGAGAACGGCGTCGAATCGATAAATTTTGATTCTCCGTCACACAATATTCTACAGCAGCAAAAACTGCTTCGGCGCACAAAACACGAGTTTCCGATATAAATTTCCACTATTTTTAGACGTTGTTTGGGTGTCTCTCTTGGTATTTAAGGAAAAGTAAGTCTTGTTTAATTATAAGGAAGGTCGTATTGAGCCGTGTTCGTGGTCAGTTGTCGTTGTGCTCTCGCGGAGTACATCAGTGTGTGTGCATTTTATTAACTTCCCAGTACATGGGAAGATCTTGTTATCACCCCGAAAACCGAAATTGAAATTTTCAACATTTCTTTACGTTTTAAGGTGTTGCGTGCCCCGCATTCACTCACCTCCCTCTCAGACAATCATCCTCCATGTGCCCCTCCACTTCGGACGCAACATGGAAGATGACCGCCGAGAGGAGGCCCCCGTGCGGAGCACCCACCAACAGTGGCCGCATAGTGGCGACCATAGATAAAACTTTTCGAAACCGGCTAGCTCACCGGGTCGTGGGCTAATCAAAATTCACATAGAAAGAGGAAACATCAAATACCGAACTAAACGAATCACGCACATGCTGAGGAGGGGAGAAAGCATGAAAACTCACTTCATATTATTACACTTTTTATTCTATTATTTTTATGTTTGATCACATGAATTGGTATTTTCAATTTAACAAAAAGGAAGAAATAGATACACTATTTGCCTTGCTCTCCACATATACGCAGAACTATGAACACACTTGCTTCCTAAATTCTGTAGAGCACAACAGGACGAAGACCTTTTATTGACCACGAACATACAGTCGTGTACGCTTATACGAAGAAACTTGCATTTTGGATTTGCCATATGGCGTTCAAGTGTCCCTTCCTCCTCCACGGGCACCTCGCACCGCAAGTGACTTGGGGAGGTCCTGCGCGGACAAATGGCTTACCCCTTCAAATCCATGTATTTGCTGCTCGCGATGATTACTTCTTCCGTGCTCGTCCGTTACCCAGAAACTTGGTTGAATTCGCTGCTTGCGATGATAACTTTTTCCCGTGCTCGTCCGTTACTCGGAAACTTGGCTAACCGGAATTAATTTCTTCTATTATTTGGATTCAACACCTTTTCGGTCCGACCAGGTCGACCGTCGAGTCACAACCTCCCAAACTCACTTTTTCATTTCCGGCATCTCGAACGTCGAAAGCTACTTTTTCGCGTAGCGTGGCGTGATAGATCACTCGTATTCGCGAAAGCTTGAGCACGATCAGCGGGTTGGAGTGAGATGACGCGTGTGAATAGCTTTGTCGGAACTTGGCGAGCTTTACGCTGTCAAATAATCATCACCAGGTAGGTAGTTATATGCTTCAGTTATTTCGGGCAGAAAAGGCGCGAAGACAATTTGAATTTTCTTTATGGTACGTAACAAACGTGTGGACGACCCCGCCCTGAGAAGAGTCTCTCCACTATAAGCCGGGCTATGAATGAACTCTAATGGAGGAGGGATCTCATGGCTGGTATGAGTCTAGGCAGATGTAATCAAAACGTCTAAACGTCGAAATCATCATGCTCGCTCAACCGAACCATGAGGATTTAACAAAAGGGAAGTCTCACGTGAAGCTCAGCAGATGTAATCAAAACGTATTCACGTCGAAATCACCATACATGTTCACGCAAGTTCCTCGATACGGTATTACGTTAAGGTAACCCTACTCGAACGACAGTTTTACCCGAAATAAGCCTTCAAAACTAATCAATTAGTCGAACTAGCCTAAAACAGAAACGGAACCTATCGACGGCGGGTTACTGAGTTTTCAAACAAAATGAAACACTGGCGTGTTGGAAAGGTGACTAATGAAACAGACTGAAGTACATGGAACTGTGGTTAGAAAACAAAAAAAAAACAATGTTCTCACTTCGTGTGAGCCTAATTACCTGATCTGATATATACACCTATATACTACAAACCCTGATATTCAAAAATATAAACTAATATGATAATATATACAACATCAAAATATCTACATTATATAACTCAAATTAAGTCATGCGGACTTTTGAAAAAATAATATATTTAATGTTTTCTGCTACAATTCTGTCTATCAACTAACTAATTACTACAGTTCATCGGCCTTTTAAAGCTTCTGATCGATAAGCAACCATGAGAACTTACCCACAGATGCTTGTACATTCGATGTCGATCAGATGAAAAGATTGTTTGGAAAAATTGCACGTTCAGTGTTTAAATGTTTACAAAAATCTTTACGAGGATGCTAGAAGCTTCATGGGAACAAAATTAATTAATTTTAAGAATAGAAACGTGCATTTTTCAATAATAGAGATTTGGGTGTTGGACAGAATATGTAACCTCTCCCCCCTTTAATGGAAAATTCTCCGTAATTTTATCAGCTTCTGTCATCGTTTTATTACAGTATTTAATTGAAATTTTCATTTTTATCTTATTCAACTTTATGGTAAGTACTACTAAGCTAACGAATATGATGAAAATAACAAACATGGTTGTACTAACAATATGATTCATTTTTTGGTGAAATTTTAAAGTATTGATATCATTCCAATTATCTACATTATCCAAAATGATATTTTCAAAATTTAATTGTTTTGTAGAGTTGTACGTTATTTCTTCTGTTTGAAAAATCTTATCAACATATTTTGTAATATGGTTGCTGAGTGTTTTATTTAAAACATTTATTGTGCAGTTATTAACTATTACTAAATAACTACCATTAAACTTACTTTATCTTTCATCGCATTCATTTAATAATTCTTCTTCTTTTATATTTTTTAAAATAGTAGTATTTTCGTCGATTCTTTAACTTTCTGGTAAAGTATTTTCTCGAAGTGTACAGTTATTTTGAATGATACAATTGTTCAACGGTTTTAATTCATTTTCGTATTCTATTGATTTATCGAAAAATATTTAGTTCTGTTTATCTCTAAGATGTTCAAGTCTTTTAATACAATTTCTAAATTTTCTGTTGTCGGTAAACTGGTAATTATTTGATATTTTACAAATATATAGAACTTTTGAATTTTTATAGCTAAAACCAAAGTATCTTTGTTGTAGTTCATGAGTCCTACTCGTTTATTTTTAAGTTCTTAAAAGTCGAGTTCTGTGTCGTTAATTTCGGTTGCTGTCAGTAATTAGGATGGATTAAACTGTGTCTTATCAATGTTCTTGGATTAGTATCAGTGTGAGAAATACTGATATCATCGTCTGAAAATTTACGAGGGCGTTTGATAATAATGGGGTGTTCGCCTTGCATGATTTTTAATCTCCGTCGATTCCCAAGCACTCACAAAATGTTTATATTCAGCCGGTAACGTCATAAGAATCTTTGTAATGATCATATTTTCATCGATATTAACATCCAAATCTTTCAATTGCTGTACGATGCTTTCAAGTTTTGAAATATGCGTTGCCATATCATCACCTTTATCTTTTGAGAATGAAAAGAACCGTTGCTGAAGTAAATGTTTGCCAGCCTCATGCTTTTGCTCGAAAATTGTGTGCAATTTATCTCACATTTCTTTTGCTGTCTTGCAATTTAAAATATGAATTATTGGCTTTTCACTGAGTGATGTCGCAATGATTTTCTGAGCCCGTGCATCTTTTCGTTTCCATTCCAGAATTTTCTTTTCGTCTGCAGCAACCACTCCCGCTTCAGTAGGAATTTTAACCGGTTTCTTTTCGTCACCCGTAACTACATCGAATATATCATTTGCAATCAACACGATTCTTACTGTAAACCGCCATGTTGACCATTGTGATGATTCTTGCAATTTTTCAATTTTAACTAAATCACTTTCAGTCATTATGAATTGTTAAGAGTTTTCTTTTCTGTCCACCCAAAAATAATTACGTTCAACGATTATCCGCGAAAAACTAAGTACCACAAAACGTTCTCCAAAACGAATCTACTATTCACACCGAGGAAAACAAGCAACATGTGTATCTTCTAGAATTGTTCGTTTTTACTGCTTTGCCACTAAATTTCACAATCGTTCGTAGATATTGTTAATTTCTTCACTTTGCACTTATCATTTACTTTATTCTGTCATCGTTGACTGGGCCCATAACCTATTGGAAAAATTAAATGTTGCCGCTAAAAGTTAAATGAAAGGCAAAGCGTAGCCTAAGACAAAAACGAGTTTATTGCTCGAGGGTCACTTAACAACTGAACAAACATGCTATTTGTGTATTCTGTGTGTGTGTATGAATTTGGACAAAATATGAATTCTCAACAATATTAGGCACTTTTTTGAATTTTTGTTTTAGAATTTACAGGCGTGTAACCATTAGAAATTGCCAAATAAGGATAAAATGATGTTCTAACTTTTTAACAGTAACACAACAGAGATTTAATTTTTGAAAAACGATTTTGCATTATGAACGTGAAAATTAAAGGAAAATAAGGAAAAATGCAAAATTTTCGTATAGAAAAAAACATTTCTTCGACTTTCGAGAACTGTCGCTCCCAATATGCTCACTTCATATTCACAAAATAGTTTCAAATAGTTGCAAAAAAATATTTTCTGCATTTTATTGTTTGTTTGAGTGTTGTATCTTTCATAACTGTGAAGATATTGCGTTTTTACTAATTTAAGAACGGCATTTTTTCAAAATTTTAAAACGCCTGTGGCAGCTAAAGGGTTAAGAAATCGAAAAAAAATTTCATATTTTCTGCTTAAAATTGTCCAAAAAATCACGTGGTGCGGAGCCTGTGCGGCAATTTCTGGACACCCTGTATAAAGGTAAAAAAAACTTGATAAGACTAAACCTAATAAAAATGAGGATAGTTCTAATTTTTAATAACGAAGCAAATACTTAAACATTGGGCTTAAAAGTAAAATTTAAAATTTATTATAGCCAATTCAAAGCGTTATTTGAAAAGCAACACAAATGAGTACTTTGAAATAAATGACGGCCATAAAAATGATTCCCGCAAATACAAAGCGTTAAATCCATTTTTAACAATAATATAGTTCATCAATAGAGCATTTAAAGATAAGACAAGAAACGAAATAATAGATTTCTTTTGGAATGTGAAGTTGACAGACACAATGCGAACAGTGTCATTTTTGTAATAATTTCGCTTGTAGTTTTTCACTGGAATAACATTTCTAGTTTCCCTATATTCTTCCCTATCTTTGTTTAACTTATTAATTTGTTTTTCTTTAAATAGACGAATTCGTTCTGCCAATACTGTAGGATCATTTCGCATCCCTTCTTCAGGAGTCATTTTTATAGTGGAGTGATATCTGTTATTATAATTGGATGCCGCCCTATGCATTTTCTGAATCAGAGTCAAGTTTAAGTTTTTCATAGATACTAGTTTTTCTTGAATAGTAGAATGAAACCTATTTATGTCGCTGTTACCGGTATGTGTATTGGGTTTAGTCAAGTGTAAATCAACATTTTGTTCCCTTAGAAACTCTTTAAAATTTTCTGCTTTAAACTCATTCTCTGCTACTAACTTTTGAGGTTTTCCGAATTTCGAGAAGTGCTCTTCCAGCGCTTCCACTTTTTTGGTCCAGTTTCTATTAGGTAGATGGTACACGTTTTTTGATAATTTATTTATTAGAGTTAGGAATGGTTGTTTAGCGAAGAAGTACACATCCATGTGGAGTATTTGATTTACTGCAGTGGGCGTTTCACTAATTTTATATTTCAGCTTAATTGGCTTGCGCTCATATTTTGTTTCGAGACAAGTTTTACAATTATTAACGATTTTAATGATTTCTTGAATTAACTTGGGATAGTAAATTTTATTCTTTAAGCTATGGTAAGTTTCAATAATTCCGCTATGAATGCTTTCTTCTGTATGGTATAGTGATATCTGTTTATGGGCTTCTTCTAAAGTTCTAATTTCTCTAGCTCTTAGAGTAGCCTTGATGAACTTGATTTGCCTATCATCGCTGAAAAGTTCTATAAGAATTTTGTTGAATTCAGAATATGATAGCTCAGTGTAGATTCCTGTAAGACCTGGCTTGATATACCTTCGTAGTACATCTATCCAATTTTCTCTATCTCTTGTCATGTCCAGATAAATAATCCTCCTATTGTGGACTATCTCAATCTCCTTGTCCACGTCGTAAGTTAATATTAATTGAGTCTTATACTTATTCACAATAGTTTCCTTGATCGGTATATGGTCAAGTTGCTGTTCTTCCTGCGAGTGAACAGTGGCATTGCCAGAAACATCATTGATGGATTGTTGTTCTTCACTTTCGTCCTTATTATCAGCTATATTATTTTCTTTGCCCTTCAGGTATTCGATTTCGAAATGGTACTCTTGTAGCTTAAGTAGCCATCGTTGAGTCCTTTGGCTAAATTCTTTTCCCGTATACTTCTTGTTTAGATATTTTATTGGTAGGTTATCGGTAACAATTTTAAATTTATTCCCCCATAAGTATGGCCTAAAGTACCCAACGGCCCATACTATCGCTAAGAATTCTTTATCAGTGACGGAGTAATTCTTTTCATGATCATTCAGTGACCTTGAAGCGTAACAAATCGGTTGATTATTCTGCGTTAAAACTGCTCCCAGTGCATAGTTGCTTGCATCGGTAAATAACGTAAAAGGTTTACCGAAGTCGGGGAATTTGAGAATCGGGTGGTTGATAAGGTTGAGTTTTAGGGTCTCGAATACCTGGATGTATTACGGATCATTTATATTGATTCTTTTATCCTTCTTTAGATACTTTATCATCGAAGTAGCGATTTTCGCGTAATCTTTGACAAACTTTCGATAATAACCCGTAGCGCCTAGGAATCCCTTCAATTGCTTCTCTGTTTTTGGAAGGAGGTACTCTTGAAAGCACTGAATTTTATTAGGGTTTGGCTTCATTCCATCAGAAGTTAAAATATGTCCCAAAAATTCAGTGTTATTCTTCATTAAGGAACACTTGTCAAATTTGATCTTAAGGTTATGCTCTTCGAGTCGCTTGAATATTAACTGCAAAGAGTGAATATGTTCCTGCAGACTTGTTGAGAAGATTAAAATGTCATCCAGATAAACGACGCAAATCTTATCAATATATTCTCGTAGTATTTCGTTCATCAGCCTTTGAAACGTAGTTGGTGCGTTCTTCAAACCAAATGGCATCCGGATATACTCATACAGTCCGTTAGGAGTGACGAAAGCTGTTTTTGAGATGTCGTTCGGATGTTCTTTAATTTGGTGATATCCCTTAGCTAAATCTAAAGTAGTAAAGTACTGGGCTCTTCCGAGCTTATCCAGTATACTGGTTATGTTTGGCAGGGGATATTTGTCGTCAATGGTTATCTCGTTTGGTTTGCGATAGTTGACACACTGTAGTTATTCCTGGTTCCAAACCCAGGACTAGCCTATAAACAATTACCAGAACCCAGAAGCTCCCAAAATATAATGTCCCACAGCTCATCCTCAATTATCTTTTAGCAAAGATCTTAACCTCCATTCGGTATTGCAGTTTTTTTCCCTTGCTCACAACCATGTGAAACTCTAGAGGATCACTGAACCTAGAGTAAACAAAAACATAATTGGGACAACGCAAAGTGCATTAATGTAAGCAATATTGCAATCTTGCAAGTAAGCGAATTACGTGAGAATTAAATTGAATCGCGATCGATTGGTTAGGGTAAATAGATTTAAGACTAGAGAAGGGGTTTTTATATGATAAGCAATTTAATGTACATAAACAGTAAGCGAAATTTTACAATATAAGAACTGACTGAGCTGAGGCTCGGAAGAATTAGTGTTCTCACAGTACAACGAGTTGGTTGTTATTTTAGAATACGTTGCCTACTATTCGGCAACTCAACTGCCTGATACTTTGGCAATTCCCTCTATAAAAATATCGGCTGCCTGTCCACTCGGACTGCGCCAAATATGTGGCAACCTAAGGGATGCCTGTAGGTGAATCGTAACTTTTATTTTACTTCTCTCTATTGACGAAATCGTATCTTTAGAAGAGTGAAGTCCATATCATTAGAGGAGTATCGACTCAGAAGACAACGTGAGTCCTCACTCGGCGATCCTGATTTATTACTTGGCGTTCCAGCATCTTTACATGGCGATCCTGCCATCTCATTACAATCTTTACATGGCGATCCTGCCTCTTTACATGGCGATCCTGCCATCTCATTACAATCATTATATTCTTTACATGGTGATCCTGCGACCCACGAACCTGCGACCCACGAACCTGCAACGCGATTCTGCCCATACGAAGATGAAAGTTTTTTTAATAAAAAATTAGACCAAAAACTCAAATTTGAACGTTGACGACTAATACTGCGACCGAAAATGGAATTTAGACGTAGAATAATGGAGATGGAACTTCATCGAAGAATATGGAATAAAATTGCAACTAGGAAGAAGGCGAAGATGAAGAAGAATTTTCTGCATCATTTGTGATTAACTTAACAAACAATTTAATAATGACTTAAGGATTAAATCGGCAACGACCACAAACTTACAATTCAACACTAAATATTTTAAGTCAAATTTTAATTTTATATATAATATGAACTGAAAAAGAATTTTTCTAACCAAATCAATAAAATTTTAAGAAAGCATAAACTCATTATGAGAACTCTTATGAAAATTGTACTAAAATACACTTCATGTTAAAAAAAATTTTTTTTTATAGATGATGTTAATAATGATTGATAAATGTATAGAATTAACAATTGGTAACGCGCACTAAAATAACACTTAACACTCTAGTGAAATTAGCCATCAATCGTAAAAATATTCGAAATATTGAATTTAGAATTCAACAAACAGTTTGAGTCAACACAAAATAATAGTGAAACAAGTTGACATTAGGTATAAATAAAAATGAAAAATCAGTTATTAGTATATATTGAAACTGCGAATTTGGTTTTTCAAATTAGAATATATACCACAGAAAATCTTTTGGAAGAAATATTCCCGAAATCTACAGAAATAGAAGGTAATGAAACTCAACAAATAGTTTAATTCGCAAAATTATCGATATTCGGCCCGAAAATAAATGTAAACTCACGGGCATAACAGAGGAGACTACAATGTCTCTGGGAACAACCCAACAACAATTCATCATCCAGAATGAGATGATACAAATACTTTTCACATAGTAGATGAGGACTTTCTAATTGAAACTAATGGCATATTTGGAAGAGATACATTAAAATCTATGATGCCTCCAACGAAAGACGAAAGTATCAGTAAAAAAAAACTCATGGCGATAACAAGAAGCAAAGCGATAAAACAGCAAAATAATAAAAGTGCTAAAATCGATAACGACAACGACAACCGAAAACAAGAGACTGATCACCTCTATGCATTCGATTGTACATCGCTATCCGATATAACAGGGGTATTAAAACTAAAATTTAATATGTTGCGCAACAACAAAAATGAACAAGATACAATAATCTCAAAAGAGAGAGATAATTTAATGGTCCACTTTAGTGATAAAGCTCGCGAGAAATACGTTTCCGCCAGCGATAAGCAAAGTGTGAAAATTCGCGATAACCTTAACGATAAATCTAACACGAAACTAGTTTCTGTATTGAGGAAGTTAATTGATTATTCGCAGAATAATAATATAAATGAGCTAGCTCTATCCAACGAAGATATGATATTTAGGTACGTACCCAAAGATGAATTTAAAAAATTATATAATACGTTGCAACGAAATATGGATATCCAATTGAAAATAATGATTTATAAACCCCCTAAAAGAATTAATGACATCGCTACACAACGAAAACTTATTGAAGAATTCCATGAATCACCGCATGGTGGACATACAGGAATACGCAAAACGCTTCTTAAATTAAAGCAAAGATACTGTTGGAAGGACATGAGGAGGATGATAAAGCATTACATCAACAATTGCGATAAATGCAAATTCAATAAAATAACTAAGCACACAAAGGAAAGAATGATTAAAACCGATACACCCTCTACTAGTTTTGAAATAGTAAGTGCGGACTCTCAAACAACTATCGATACATACTAACCATACAACGCGAATTGACTAAATATATCACAGCTATACCCATAGAAAATAAGGAAGCTAAGACAGTAGCAAAGGCCTTAGTTAACAGTTTTATACTACAATACGGTCATTTCAAAATTCTAAAAACCGATTTAAAACATTTGCGACTTATTACAAATTAAACAAACTTTTTCAACTCCGTACCATCACGAAACGTTAGGTGTAGTAGAAAGAAACCACCGTGTCCTCAATGAATACCTGTTAGCATTCGTTGATGACAATAACTGGGACGAATGGATACCATATTATACATTCTCGTATAATACAACCCCACACGTGGACACTAAGTACACACCATACGAACTAGTTTTCGGAAAACTCTCACACTTACCGACTGACACTTTCGAAAACACAGACAAAGTTTATGACATAGAAAACTATGCGAATGAGTTGAAACTACGATTAGAGATTTCTTCAGCAAAAACAAAAAGCATTATAGAAAAAATTAAATTAGCTAGAAGCAATAAAGAATTATATACGAAACCCATTAAGCTAGATATTGGTGATCTGGTACTGATAACAGCTGAAAACCGTAAAAAACACCAAAAACCATACAAAGGCCCATATATAGTAAAAGATATAAATAATGTAAATACACTAGTAGAAATAGAAAATAAGGAGAAATGGATACATAATAATAGGCTTAAATTACACAAAAAACTTGTACAAACACAATAAATACTTTTCTCATATACCACTACAATGTAAAAACTATTGTAATTAAACAGCATATATAATATAAGAAATAATGTAATATTGTAACAAGAATAAGCATAACTGTAAAACAAAATACCACAACCAATCAGGTGTATTTGCTAACAAATACTTTTCTAAAGGAATGGGGTGTAGTGTATTCCTGGTTCCCAACCCAGGACTAGCCTATACACAACTACCAGAACCCAGAAGCTCCCAAAATATAATGTCCCACAGCTCATCCTCAATTATCTTTTAGCAAAAATCTTAACCTCCATTCGGTATTGCAGTTTTTTTCCCATGCTCACAACCATGTGAAACTCTAGAGGATCACTGAACCTAGAGTAAACAAAAACATAATTGGGACAACGCAAAGTGCATTGATGTAAGCAATATTGCAATCTTGCAAGTAAGCGAATTCCGTGAGAATTAAATTGAATCGCGATCGATTGGTTAGGGTAAATAGATTTAAGACTAGAGTAGGGATTTTTATATGATAAGCAATTTAATGTACATAAACAGTAAGCAAAATTTTACAATATAAGAACTGACTGAGCTGAGGCTCGGAAGAATTAGTGTTCTCACAGTACAACGAGTTGGTTGTTATTTTAGAATACGTTGCCTACTATTCGGCAACTCAACTGACTGATACTTTGGCAATTCCCTCTATAGAAATATCGGCTGCCTGTCCACTCGGACTGCGCCAAATATGTGGCAACCTAAGGGATGCCTGTAGGTGAATCGTAACTTTTATTTTACTTCTCTCTATTGACGAAATCGTATCTTTAGAGAGAATTAAAATAAAAGTTACGATTCACCTACAGGCATCCCTTGGGTTGCCACATATTTGGCGCAGTCCGAGTATCGACTCAGAAGACAACGTGAGTCCTCACTCGGCGATCCTGATTTATTACTTGGCGTTCCAGCATCTTTACATGGCGATCCTGCCATCTCATTACAATCTTTACATGGCGATCCTGCCTCTTTACAACACAGTCTGAATTTTTGTTTTTCCGAATTATCCAGCTTCTTTGCAACTATTACTATAGGTGACGCATAGCGACTATTAGATTTCCTAATAATCCCTTGTTGTTCCATTTCTTGTATTTGACGCCTTACTTCTTCCTCGTGCCTTAGTGGTAGTCGATATAATTTTGCGTTAATTGGTTGATCGGTAGTTGTCCTTATTTCGTGAGTTATCGAATCAGTATTAGTTAACTGATCCCCATCCTTGTATATCTAATTTTCAAATTTTTCCAACAACGTTTTAATTGATCTCTCTTCTTCTTGGTTTAAGTGACTTAGATCTATTCCGTTTGAGTTAGAACTGAGTTCCAAACAATCGAAAGTTGCTTCGTTTTCAGCTGAAAACATGGGAATTTTGGTCCCATTATTGAGAATCATGTATTTATTGTTGAAATCTAACACTTGGACAATTTTGCCTAATATATCCATACCAATTAGAACATCGTATGGTTTATCTCCTAAATTCCTCTTATACCATTTAATTGCCCCTCGGAGGTCGTAGTTGAACTCTCTGGGTAAAGTTGTTATCACTCTTTCCACCGTTTCTGTAGTCACATGATTGATAGTTTGGAGTTTCATTTTAGTTTTCTCAAATACCCTGAATTTTTGACAATTAATCTTGCTGGAATTAATTATACTCATTGTGGAGCCTGTGTCAATCAACCCTCTACATCTAATATCATCAATTGTTATAGTTACGAATAGTTTATTCCCGAGGCCTAGTTTAGAAAAAAAAACAGGTTCAATATTATGAACCTCTTCACTGAGTCCCTGTTCTTGGCTGAGACTAATTTGCCCTATTTCCATAGGTTTAGGTTGCTGAGCTGCATTTCGTACTTGGCCTGATGGATTGAATATTGGCCTTCGAAACTGACCAGAGTAGGGTCTTTGTTCATTTCTGAACCCATTATGATTTGATGGAAAATTTCGATTTTGCCTAAATGTCTCGGAATTGGTGTTTTGATGATTAAAGCTGGGATTATTAAATTGAGGTGGTTTAGGGTGGAAGTTATTTTGATTATGTCGAGTATTGGTGTGTTGTTTAGGTAGTGCGTGTCTTCGGTCTGAGGTCAGGAATTCTTTGTCCAAATTTGTGTCGTCATAACCAACGTATGAATATAAAACGTTTTTAATTTTATGTAGATCAAATTCATTTCTTATTTCTCTAGATAAGTTTCCCGAAACAATCTGTTTTATTCGATTCACAAGGAGTGCGTAAAATGTTTCCTTAGTTTCTATCGAATTACATTCGTAAGGCGAAAATGTGTTAATATCGTAAATAATTTTTTCGATTTTAAAGTTTAAATCAAAGATTGAACTTACTTTTAAGTTTCCAATTTTTCTTGAAATATCCTTATAATTACCCGCTGGCCTGTAGTGTTGTTTTAGAAGTTCTCTGGCTTCCTCCCACGATTGAGGTGCATTATTCAGTAGTAGTTCCTTTGCTCGTCTCACAATTTTGGTATTGTAGATTGCCTGGAATAGCTCCGCTTTTCTTCCTTGATCTTCAACATTTATTAGATGCGTTCCAGCACAGTTTAAAAATTGTGTAAGTTGTTGCCTGTCTTCGTCGAATGGATTGATGTATTCAATTTCCTTGAAAACATGAATTGATCTGTTGCCGACCGTTTGTCGTTTCATCGTCGCAAGGTTTTCTAGTGCGATGACTAGTCTTTCCATTACGGCTGCCTCCATTTCTTCCTTCCGAATAACTTTCGACCAAAGTTTGGTAATTCTGTCCTTTGACGGAATGTTTGGTAGATATTTTAACACTATCACGGGAGTTGAAGACAATAGATGTGAATAGGGCCCGAAATTTCACAGATTTATCGGTGCGCAATTCTCTTGTAACAGTAACTTACAGGTGCTATTTTTCACTTATTTTTAGTGGTTTCACAGCACTTATATTATTCAGTTGCACTTTTCGCGCTTCGCGTTTAGCGTATTTTAAGTCCGTTCTCATATGGATCCTTTCTGTTTAAAAGGATCCTACCGACTGCGCAACTCAAATTAAGTAATGCGGACTTTTGAAAAAATAATATATTTAATGTTTTCTGCTACAATTCTGTCTATCAACTAACTAATTACTACAGTACATCGGCCTTTTAAAGCTTCTGATCGAAAAGCAACCATGAGAACTTACCCACAGATGCTTGTACATTCGATGTCGATCAGATGAAAAGATTGTTTGGAAAAATTGCACGTTTAGTGTTTAAATGTTTACAAAAATCTTTACGAGGATGCTAGAAGCTTCATGGGAACAAAATTAATTAATTTTAAGAATAGAAACGTGCATTTTTTACTAATAGAGATTTGGGTGTTGGACAGAATATGTAACCTATACAGACGTCAACGCGGACTAGTTTAGGGACCCCAGAGGTCTTAAATGGACAGATACCAAATACTGTACAACATAACTATATACGGGGCAGATATACATACTAAGAAAATACACGTCCACACTAATGCAACCAATACGTCACACGACGAGGCCATTAGGAAAACTCATTGGACTTCGCAACAAACGAACTAATATACGTGTCCACACTAATGCAACCGATACGTCACACGACGAGGCCATTAGGAAAACTCATTGGATCACGAAACAAACTAACTAATATACGTGTCCACACTAATGCAACCGATATGTCACACGACGAGGCCATAAGGAAAACTCATTGGATCACGAAACAAACTAACTAATATGGGATCACCCCTTGGCAAATACTAATGATATCTGCAACCTCACCTTAGAATCACAGACCTAATTGAATACAAAACTATGAGATACTTATGTATGTACGAAATATATACAAATAGTTACAGATATAAATTAACTCTTAATGTCCTGTGCGTGACATACACCAAGAGTTTTACCGGACATATTGCGAACTTCGTAAGCAACCTGTCCCACAGGTCGAACAATGATTCCCGGCACAAACTTCGGGGCAAGTTTGGCGGAAAACCGATCAACGGCCTTACTCAAGACATGATTACGGACATATACAGCTTGACCGGGCTGAAACATTCGGGGCTTACTACGCAAGTCGTATCTGCGTTTACCCTTTAAGTAGGATTCTTGAAGTTTAGATTGGACCTTGATTTGAATATCGCACATTTTGTCGTTGCGCTCCGTGACACTAAGTTGACCATCAGCTAAAGATGATAATTTACGAAGGAGAGTGTAGTCAGAGCCATGTCTAATAGCCTGAAATCCGAACATTAGGAAGTGCGGTGAACAACCAGTGGACTCATGCACTACGTTCCTAAATGCAGCGCATGTCTCCACCAGCGAACGGTCCCAATTACGATGGTCGTCACTAATATAAGAGCGTAAAGCGGATAGAATAGATTGATTGGCACGCTCAGAAGCGTTGGACTGCGGAGAATATTGAGAATTTAAAACTTGGGTGATATTGTAGTCTGACAGAAGTTGCGTGAAAACTTTAGACACAAATTGCACTCCGTTATCGGAATGAATAAATTCAGGAACGCCAAAAGTATGGAAAATATTTTCGGAAAGAAAGTTCACAACGGATTCGGCAGTTGCTTTGGGCATAGCCTTAAGCCATAGAAATTTGGAATAGTAGTCTAGCACCACGAAAAGTTGCGTATTTCCGAACTTAGAACGGGGATATGGACCCAGAAAGTCAATGAATAGGCGTTGCAGTGGACGCTCAGAAATACGAATTTGTCCGAGGGGAGGACGTTGAGTTTGGTTATTAGACTTTGTCTGTTTGCAGACAGAACATTGACTAATAAATTTACGGACGTCGAGTTTGAGACGAGGCCAACAGAAATACCGACGCAATATTTCGGCGGTTTTATGGACACCACCATGTGCGGATACAGGGGAGCTATGACTGTGAGAGATAAGAAGTTGTTGTACACTGTCGGGTACCCATAGTTTAGTTTGAGGGATATTTACTTGGTCATCTGACATGACACCGGTATTAATATAAATTTTCCCGTTTTGTACCCAAATATTAAAAAATTTATTTGGGTGTTGATGTATGAGATCGATACGCTCTAGATATGAAGGTTCACTAAAGGCTGACTCAGGGATTAGAAGATGCAGAGAAGCATGTTCCGGAAGAATTGAAGTTAAAGTTTGGTCAGAGAGAATAGAGACATTGCCGGCTACAATACCTTCATGTACGCGCGACAACGCGTCTGGGACGACGTTTACGGATCCTTTGCAGTGTTCGATTTGAAAGCCAAATCCTTGTAGTTTGAGACTCCAAGAGCCAGTCTGCCGGAAAGGTCAGTTTGTCGCATCAGCCATTTGAGGCTGGCATGATCGGTAATGATAGTAAAAGAAAACCCCTCGATATAGGCACGAAATTTTTTTTACACTTTCAACAGCCGTAAGGCATTCGAGTTCCGTGATAGTATAGTTACGTTGGGCCGAATTTCATTTACTGGACATAAAAGCAATAGGATGCTCTTTACCATCCTCGTCCTTTTGAAATAACACGCTACCGATACCGGTAGTAAATCGGTTAGAGGCGCAATGATACTGGCGAAGCGAAGGATGAAACGACGATACCAACCCGCCATTCCCATAAAACGCCGTACGTCCTTAGCGGACCTAGGAGTGGGGTAGTCAACAATACTAGAAATTTTATCCGAATCGGTTTTTAGGATACCGTCACTGACTATATATCCGAGATATTTGATCTCGCGTTGAAGAAATTTACTTTTTTCGACGTTAATGGTAAGGTGTAATAAGTGTTGTGTTAAATTGGTCATCTCTAAAGAATGATATGATAACTTTACCTATTTTTCAGCGACAAGCGCTAAGCACAATGGCACGCGAAATGCCTATATTTCTAAGGATCTGGGATTAAGGCTGGTGCTGCCGAATATGGCAGGAGAGCTACTTGAGTACAAAACACTTGCCGAATATGGCAATTTGGTTTCTGAATTAACTCTTATTTTATTTCTAAATCTACAGCTCTTTTATACAAAAATCTATATACAGAAAACTTACTCTAAAATTAAAAGTAGGGATGTAAATCTATGTACATAGTTTAAGAAATCAATATCATGCATAGGACGAACAAATCGCGTTCCCACGGATAGTCGTGGCCATTAAGATCCAAATTTTATGAGGTCATCACACTCGTCTAGACGCTGACCAGCCATGAGCCACTTAGAGCATTACGCTGAGCAATGCATGCACGTGGGAATTGTGCATGCTCAATCTAAATATGTCCTTATGGCTGATCGTCATTATGAATGATATATGGCGTCTAGACAGAGTAAAGTATACTCTGAGTACACTACACCCCTATGGTTTCCTAGTGTTTTGTACTAATGAGAGTTAGTGCAAAATACTACGATTTATCGAATGGAAATTCTGTCATACCCTATACATGGTTTACAAATGATTTACAGATGATTGTAGTTTAGGGTCTTTGTTCATTTCTGAACCCATTATGATTTGATGGAAAATTTCGATTTTGCCTAAATGTCTCGGAATTGGTGTTTTGATGATTAAATCTGGGATTATTAAATTGAGGTGGTTTAGAGTGGAAGTTATTTTGATTATGTCGAGTATTGGTGTGTTGTTTAGGTAGTGAGTGTCTTCGGTCTGAGGTCAGGAATTCTTTGTCCAAATTTGTGTCGTCATAACCAACGTATGAATATAAAACGTTTTTAATTTTATGTAGATCAAATTCATTTCTTATTTCTCTAGATAAGTTTCCCGAAACATTCTGTTTTATTCGATTCACAAGGAGTGCGTAAAATGTTTCCTTAGTTTCTCTCGAATTACATTCGTAAGTCGAAAATGTGTTAATATCGTAAATAATTTTTTCGATTTTAAAGTTTAAATCAAAGATTGAACTTACTTTTAAGTTTCCAATTTTTCTTGAAATATCCTTATAATTACCCGCTGGCCTGTAGTGTTGTTTTAGAAGTTCTCTGGCTTCCTTCCACGATTGAGGTGCATTATTCAGTAGTAGTTCCTTTGCTCGTCTCACAATTTTGGTATTGTAGATTGCCTGGAATAGCTCCGCTTTTCTTCCTTGATCTTCAACATTTATTAGATGCGTTCCAGCACAGTTTAAAAATTGTGTAAGTTGTTGCCTGTCTTCGTCGAATGGATTGATGTATTCAATTTCCTTGAAAACATGAATTGATCTGTTGCCGACCGTTTGTCGTTTCATCGTCGCAAGGTTTTCTAGTGCGATGACTAGTCTTTCCATTACGGCTGCCTCCATTTCTTCCTTCCGAATAACTTTCGACCAAAGTTTGGTAATTCTGTCCTTTGACGGAATGTTTGGTAGATATTTTAACACTATCACGGGAGTTGAAGACAATAGATGTGAATAGGGCCCGAAATTTCACAGATTTATCGGTGCGCAATTCTCTTGTAACAGTAACTTACAGGTGCTATTTTTCACTTATTTTTAGTGGTTTCACAGCACTTATATTATTCAGTTGCACTTTTCGCGCTTCGCGTTTAGCGTATTTTAAGTCCGTTCTCATATGGATCCTTTCTGTTTAAAAGGATCCTACCGACTGCGCAACTCAAATTAAGTAATGCGGACTTTTGAAAAAATAATATATTTAATGTTTTCTGCTACAATTCTGTCTATCAACTAACTAATTACTACAGTACATCGGCCTTTTAAAGCTTCTGATCGAAAAGCAACCATGAGAACTTACCCACAGATGCTTGTACATTCGATGTCGATCAGATGAAAAGATTGTTTGGAAAAATTGCACGTTTAGTGTTTAAATGTTTACAAAAATCTTTACGAGGATGCTAGAAGCTTCATGGGAACAAAATTAATTAATTTTAAGAATAGAAACGTGCATTTTTTACTAATAGAGATTTGGGTGTTGGACAGAATATGTAACCTATACAGACGTCAACGCGGACTAGTTTAGGGACCCCAGAGGTCTTAAATGGACAGATACCAAATACTGTACAACATAACTATATACGGGGCAGATATACATACTAAGAAAATACACGTCCACACTAATGCAACCAATACGTCACACGACGAGGCCATTAGGAAAACTCATTGGACTTCGCAACAAACGAACTAATATACGTGTCCACACTAATGCAACCGATACGTCACACGACGAGGCCATTAGGAAAACTCATTGGATCACGAAACAAACTAACTAATATGGGATCACCCCTTGGCAAATACTAATGATATCTGCAACCTCACCTTAGAATCACAGACCTAATTAAATACAAAACTATGAGATACTTATGTATGTACGAAATATATACAAATAGTTACAGATATAAATTAACTCTTAATGTCCTGTGCGTGACATACACCAAGAGTTTTACCGGACATATTGCGAACTTCGTAAGCAACCTGTCCCACAGGTCGAACAATGATTCCCGGCACAAACTTCGGGGCAAGTTTGGCGGAAAACCGATCAACGGCCTTACTCAAGACATGATTACGGACATATACAGCTTGACCGGGCTGAAACATTCGGGGCTTACTACGCAAGTCGTATCTGCGTTTACCCTTTAAGTAGGATTCTTGAAGTTTAGATTGGACCTTGATTTGAATATCGCACATTTTGTCGTTGCGCTCCGTGACACTAAGTTGACCATCAGCTAAAGATGATAATTTACGAAGGAGAGTGTAGTCAGAGCCATGTCTAATAGCCTGAAATCCGAACATTAGGAAGTGCGGTGAACAACCAGTGGACTCATGCACTACGTTCCTAAATGCAGCGCATGTCTCCACCAGCGAACGGTCCCAATTACGATGGTCGTCACTAATATAAGAGCGTAAAGCGGATAGAATAGATTGATTGGCACGCTCAGAAGCGTTGGACTGCGGAGAATATTGAGAATTTAAAACTTGGGTGATATTGTAGTCTGACAGAAGTTGCGTGAAAACTTTAGACACAAATTGCACTCCGTTATCGGAATGAATAAATTCAGGAACGCCAAAAGTATGGAAAATATTTTCGGAAAGAAAGTTCACAACGGATTCGGCAGTTGCTTTGGGCATAGCCTTAAGCCATAGAAATTTGGAATAGTAGTCTAGCACCACGAAAAGTTGCGTATTTCCGAACTGAGAACGGGGATATGGACCCAGAAAGTCAATGAATAGGCGTTGCAGTGGACGCTCAGAAATACGAATTTGTCCGAGGGGAGGACGTTGAGTTTGGTTATTAGACTTTGTCTGTTTGCAGACAGAACATTGACTAATAAATTCACGGACGTCGAGTTTGAGACGAGGCCAACAGAAATACCGACGCAATATTTCGGCGGTTTTATGGACACCACCATGTGCGGATACAGGGGAGCTATGACTGTGAGAGATAAGAAGTTGTTGTACACTGTCGGGTACCCATAGTTTAGTTTGAGGGATATTTACTTGGTCATCTGACATGACACCGGTATTAATATAAATTTTCCCGTTTTGTACCCAAATATTAAAAAATTTATTTGGGTGTTGATGTATGAGATCGATACGCTCTAGATATGAAGGTTCACTAAAGGCTGACTCAGGGATTAGAAGATGCAGAGAAGCATGTTCCGGAAGAATTGAAGTTAAAGTTTGGTCAGAGAGAATAGAGACATTGCCGGCTACAATACCTTCATGTACGCGCGACAACGCGTCTGGGACGACGTTTACGGATCCTTTGCAGTGTTCGATTTGAAAGTCAAATCCTTGTAGTTTGAGACTCCAAGAGCCAGTCTGCCGGAAAGGTCAGTTTGTCGCATCAGCCATTTGAGGCTGGCATGATCGGTAATGATAGTAAAAGAAAACCCCTCGATATAGGCACGAAATTTTTTTTACACTTTCAACAGCCGTAAGGCATTCGAGTTCCGTGATAGTATAGTTACGTTGGGCCGAATTTCATTTACTGGACATAAAAGCAATAGGATGCTCTTTACCATCCTCGTCCTTTTGAAATAACACGCTACCGATACCGGTAGTACTAGCGTCACACTGTATGAAGAAGGGTTTACTGAAGTCTGGATTAATTAAAGCTGGAGCCGAAATTAAGGCTTGTTTTATTTGCGAGAAAGCGTTTTCGGCGGAGTCATTCCACTTAAACAAACGCTTGCTCTGAAGTAAATCGGTTAGAGGCGCAATGATACTGGCGAAGCGAAGGATGAAACGACGATACCAACCCGCCATTCCCATAAAACGCCGTACGTCCTTAGCGGACCTAGGAGTGGGGTAGTCAACAATACTAGAAATTTTATCCGAATCGGTTTTTAGGATACCGTCACTGACTATATATCCGAGATATTTGATCTCGCGTTGAAGAAATTTACTTTTTTCGACGTTAATGGTAAGGTGTAATAAGTGTTGTGTTAAATTGGTCATCTCTAAAGAATGATATGATAACTTTACCTATTTTTCAGCGACAAGCGCTAAGCACAATGGCACGCGAAATGCCTATATTTCTAAGGATCTGGGATTAAGGCTGGTGCTGCCGAATATGGCAGGAGAGCTACTTGAGTACAAAACACTTGCCGAATATGGCAGTTTGGTTTCTGAATTAACTCTAATTTTATTTCTAAATCTACAGCTCTTTTATACAAAAATCTATATACAGAAAACTTACTCTAAAATTAAAAGTAGGGATGTAAATCTATGTACATAGTTTAAGAAATCAATATCATGCATAGGACGAACAAATCGCGTTCCCACGGATAGTCGTGGCCATTAAGATCCAAATTTTATGAGGTCATCACACTCGTCTAGACGCTGACCAGCCATGAGCCACTTAGAGCATTACGCTGAGCAATGCATGCACGTGGGAATTGTGCATGCTCAATCTAAATATGTCCTTATGGCTGATCGTCATTATGAATGATATATGACGTCTAGACAGAGTAAAGTATACTCTGAGTACACTACACCCCTATGGTTTCCTAGTGTTTTGTACTAATGAGAGTTAGTGCAAAATACTACGATTTATCGAATGGAAATTCTGTCATACCCTATACATGGTTTACAAATGATTTACAGATGATTGTAGTTTACAAATATTGATATTCGTTTTTAATGTCTTATAATTATCAAGATACTGTACTTTAATTACTAATTAGAAATATTACAATTTATTTTTCTTTTCATACATCTTTAAGTTATTGTTATGGATTTCTCTTAATTTTCCATTTACATCAATTACAGTATTCATACCTTTCGATTCTATTACTCTAAAAGGACCTTGAAAGGGGTTTTCGTGCTTTTTTCTATTTCCTTTCTTTAAAAGTACTAAGTCGTCTTTTTCGACGTTAATTGGATTGAAGTTTGCATTCTTATTGGTTCGTTTTAGTTTAACTAGGTCGATTATGTCTTTAGCTTTTTTTGAGTGCATGCTGCAATCGAATTTTTAACTCATTGACATAGTTGTCCAAGTCATAGATTATATTTGTCTTGTTAAAGACATCGTTTGGCAAGTAAGGAAATTTGCCAAATATCAACTCGTAGGGTGTATAGTCTGTGTCTACGTGTGGCGTAGTATTATAAGCAAAAGTATAATAAGGGATCCATTTGTCCCATTCTGAGTCTTGGGAGAAAGCTATTATGTACTTATTGAGTACCCTATGGTTACGTTCTATTGTACCCAAAGTTTCATGGTGGTACGGTGTAGAAAATATCTGCTTAATATCTAAGAGGTTGCAAATTTCTTGCATTAAGGTATTTGTAAATTCGGTACCTTGGTCTGATTTTAATATCTTAAAATGACCGTATTTTAATATAAATTCATTGATTAATGTTGAAGCAACGGTTTTTGCATCTTTAGTTTCTAATGGAGATGAAACTACAAATTTACTGAGCTCACACTGCATAGTTAGAATGTATCTATAATTGTTTGATATTCTTAATGGACCTACTACATCGATTGCTAAGGTTTCGAAACTCGTTGTTGGAGTATCTGTTTTAATCATCTTTTCTTTTGTATTTCTTATTTTTTTAATGTTTGTTCACAATTATTAACATATTTTTTTGTCATGCTGTTCATATTTTTCCAGCAATATCTTTGCTTAAGTTTGAGTATTGTCTTTCTGATTCCTAAGTGTCCTCCGTGTGGCGTATCGTGATATTCTTTTATTAATTGATGTTGTACTGCAGTATCTAATATATTTTTTGGGGTTTCATACATCATTATACATAATTTTGCGCGACTTTAATATTTTTTACTTCGTTGCAACGTATTTATTATATTCTTAAAATCTTCCTTTGTCATTGTATTGAAGATATTATCAATATTTGATAGCGCTAATTCATATATTTTCATCTCGAGAATTTTATCTAACAACTTTTCCATGGTGGATACGTATATCGCACTGGGCTTATCGTTGTTGATTTTACTATTCGATCTAATTGTATGTGAGCTCACTGATAGCTTTTCGTTAGCGGAAACGTATTTCTCTGTAACTTTATCACTACAGTATACAATAATTTCGTCGTTTGTTCTGACGATATCGAATTTATTATCTTTGCGCAGCATAAATTTCAATTTCTTAACTTTCTTCACTTCTGATATTGAAGTGCAATCCCATACGTAAAGTTGATTAGGCTTCACTTGTGTATTGGGTTTTTCCTTTCTAATATCTTTATTAACTTTGTCTGTCTTACGTTTCACAGACATACCCCTTGTAACTGCCAACACTTTTTTAACGTTTTCATCTCTTTCTGGAGGAATCATAGTTTTGAGTATATCGGAATCTAATTTTATTCGCGATAAAGCATCCGCGTTGCAATTCATTTTGCCTTGTTTAAAAATAATCTCAAAATCGTAGTCGGATAAATCCAGTCTAATTCGGGTCAATTTTGATCAAGGGTTTTTGTGTGAGAAGAGAGATACTAAGGGTCTGTGGTCAGTAACCACAATAAACTTCTTGCCGTACAAGTATGGCCTGAAGAAATTTATTCCCCAGTGTATCGCGAGCAATTCTTTTTCAATAATCGGCTTGTTGATATCATGTTTGCCTAGAGATTTGCTGAAGTACGAAATCCGTAAGTCAGATCCAATTTCTCCTTGTGAGAGAACTGCGCCTAACGCGTAGCTTGATGCATCTGTTGATAGAACAAATGGCTTATCGAAATCAGGATATTGTAGAATAGGAGGTTGAATCAGTTTGTTTTTCAGAGTAGTAAAGGCGTTTTGACATTCTTTGTTCCAAATAAATGTAGAATTTTTCTTCAGTAGAGCATTAAGACATTTAGCTATCTCTGCAAATTTGGGTATAAAACGTCTGTAGTAGTTGCAAAAAACAACGAATCGACGAACGTCATCAGCGTTTTTTGGAATCGGATAATTTTATATGATATCGTTTTTTGCCGGATCTGTCTTTATACCTTTATTAGCTATTAAATGGTCTAAATAAATAACTTCTGATCTCAAAAATTGACATTTGTCTGCGTTTAATTTAAGGTTGTATTTGCGTAACCTTTCTAAAACTTTGATTAAATTTCGGTTGTGGTGATTAATACTACATCCAAATATAATAATGTCGTCAACATAAAGAAATGCTTCTGAATTTAAACCTGTCAAAGCAATAGTAAGCATTCTTTGGAAACTATTTGAAGAAATTTTAAGTCCGAAAGGTAGACGTTTAAATTGAAAGTGACCATTTCCGGTCGAAAAAGCTGTAAGAGGTCTTGAATCCTTTTCTAGTTCGATTTGATGGAATGAGCTAGTCATGTCTAAAGTAGAGAAATATTTGGCTCTTCCTAGCATATCAAGAACGTCTTCAAGTCTCGTAAGAGGAAATTTGTCATTGATAATTTTACTGTTCAAACGACGAAAATCAACTACCAATCTCCATTGTTTTTTGTCTTCAGAATTTTCCTTTGGTACTACTAATAGAGGTGAATTATATGGGCTTATAGATGGTTCGATAATGTCATTTTGCTTTAATTCTCTAATTTGTTTATCAATTTCCTCAAGTTGAGAATGAGGTAGTTTGTATTTTTTTATGTATATTGGAGTGTTATCCGAAAGTTCGATTTTTTGTTTGTAAAAATTATTCACGCTTAATTTTTCGCCTTGTAAATGAAATACATCTTGATACTCTTTAATTATTCCCATCAGGTTGTTCATAGCTTCTACATCATTGTTTTCTGATTTAATACCTTTGATTAATTTTTCCAAATGTTCTGGATCTGGTTTCCCTCTATGTTGGTTATTCTTCAGTATAATGTAATTTCTTAGGGGTTCTGTTTCGATTTCGAATTTGTTGAGTTTGACCGCTTTCTCGTTGGTGTTCAAAACTTTTATATGGCATATACCTTTTGCTGGTATGATGGAGTTGCCTATATATACTCCTTCTTGAATCTCTTTGCTTAGTACTAGATTGTCTTCTTCTCTCATCAATTCGACTGGCAATATCATTTCGGATCTCGCGGGTATGCTTAATTGAAATGCATTTATAGGTTTAGTGTTCATTACGATGATTATTTCTTCGTTGTTAACATAAAAGGTTATCGTGTAGGTCTCATAATCAATTTTGCAGTGCAATTTTTCTAGAATATCCCTGCCGATAATACCATCAGTGACGATAGGGAATGTTTCATCTACTATATGAAACGAATTTTCTGTTATTAAGCTTTCTAGCTGTAATCTAAGTTTTGCAGTTCCTAACGATGTTATTGTTTCAGTTGTGATACCTGTTAGTTTGCATCTATTATTGTGATTAATGTTATTTGTTAAAGAGGTACTTGTTTTAAATATGGAAATGTCTGCTCCTGTGTCTATCAGGAAAGTCAAATTCCTACTTAAATCCTTACAGTATAATTTGATATAGTTAGGGCAATTACTGGAAATTGTATATATATTGTTTTGTTTATTCTTTATTCCGGAAGGGTAGATATTTAATTTGTCTGTTACTCCTCTCCGGAAAGCTGGACGTTTCCCTGGTCTTGAATAACGTGTACGCGCTTATTCCGGTTATGGAAATTATTCTTATTCATGTCATGATTGTTTCTGTAGAATATATTATTATTTCTATTGTTATTATTGTTTCTATTACTGTAATTATTGTTATTGTTGTTGTAATATTGCCTGTTGCTATGATAGTTATCGATGTATCTGTTGCTCGTGTCATTTTTATTATGATTAGTATAGCTTTGCGTATGGTTATTACTGTTGTTATTATGATGCCTAAAATCGCTATTTTTATTAAAATTTCTATTGTGTCGATTTTGATTATGATTTTTAGTAAAATATAGGACATTGTTTGACTGTAGACTATCGTTTTTTTCTAACTCCAATGCTAAATTGATTGCGTCAGCTAAATTTTGTGGTCTGGCAGCAAATAATGTGTTTTTGTATTGTTCGTTTAGACCGTTCTTAAAAATTGTGAGCGCATATTGATCGTTCAGAGTTGATATTGATTGTCTTTGGGAGGGTGTAACGTTTTCACCTAATTCATTGATTTGTAGTTGAACTAATTCGCTTTTTAGTGTCAGAATTCGTTCTTTATAATTTGATATAGAAGAGCGTCGTTGTGTCAGCATACTGAGCGAAGTGTGAATACTTGCTACTGTATTTGTAGATTTGTATCTAGCTAAGAGTTTAGTTTTAAGATCTGTTAGCGTGTTGGGAATGTCGCTGCTCAATGCTGTACGGACGTTATCCGTTAACTTTACATTGTATACAAAATCGATAAGTTCTATCTTACCGGTATCGTTTAGAGTTTTGTCGAAATACTCTATGATTTTGAGAAAAGAATTAAGCTCCTTTGTTTTGCCTTCAAAAAGAGGGATAGTTTCCATTGCTGTCTGTATGTCAAAAGTAGTCATTTTTGTATTCGTTGTTAAAACTTCGTTGCAAGTAAGATCACTCAAGTGCTTATTTAATATTGTCCTTTATTCCTTAGATATTTTTGTGAATTTGATTTTCAAATCAAAACATTTATAAGACTCTACTGTAGAGAATGGTAAGTCAATCGCTTGCTCAATCTCACGTATTCTATTTAGTTTGTCATTTATTGTTTCTGGTTTATATGGCCTCTTTATGCTCTTTCTCGCATTCAACAAATTTCTTTCAATTTCCTTAATGAAAGATAAAATCGAGTCCATACATTTATAATTTTTTTTTTATTTTACTGGACCTTAAACTTTAAATCGTGAATAATTATGACTTAAATTTTACTGTAAAAATATCTTAAGTTAATTTGATTAATTAATTGTCCTGTGAAGTTCATTAAATCGTTTGGCTATATTGATATACTATTCTTCTTCGATTTGCATTTGTCTTTACTGTGTTCCCATTTGGTGGAGTCTTCTTAGCTGTTCAAATAGCTGTTCCTTTGCTTCCCCGGAACTGATGGTGATCAATCTATACAAATTCGCCTTCTCTTTGCGCAACTTGACTTTCTTTTCGCCTCTGCTTTTTTTTGGAGCGCTTGGTTCTTTTTGTGCTTCATTACCCCTTTTTTTCTGTCTCTTACGATATTCTTCAATAGTCAGTGGTTTTGGTCCGATGGTTTTTTCTTCGACTATTAAAGTTGGTACATACTTCGGTACATTTTGCGTTGCAGGGCCTGGGCTATACTTTTCCCACATCTCGTTGAAGCCTTCCATTTATCAGTTCAAAACTAGCAGGATCGCCATGTAATAAGTGTTGTGTTAAATTGGTCATCTCTAAAGAATGATATGATAACTTTACCTATTTTTCAGCGACAAGCGCTAAGCACAATGGCACGCGAAATGCCTATAATTCTAAGGATCTGGGATTAAGGCTGGTGCTGCCGAATATGGCAGGAGAGCTACTTGAGTACAAAACACTTGCCGAATATGGCAGTTTGGTTTCTGAATTAACTCTAATTTTATTTCTAAATCTACAGCTCTTTTATACAAAAATCTATATACAGAAAACTTACTCTAAAATTAAAAGTAGGGATGTAAATCTATGTACATAGTTTAAGAAATCAATATCATGCATAGGACGAACAAATCGCGTTCCCACGGATAGTCGTGACCATTAAGATCCAAATTTTATGAGGTCATCACACTCGTCTAGACGCTGACCAGCCATGAGCCACTTAGAGCATTACGCTGAGCAATGCATGCACGTGGGAATTGTGCATGCTCGATCTAAATATGTCCTTATGGCTGATCGTCATTATGAATGATATATGACGTCTAGACAGAGTAAAGTGTACTCTGAGTACACTACAAAGGCCTGCGGAAGTGAAAAATTGGGCTACTTTACATAATAGATCTAAATGTTCCTCAAATGTGGCACTAGTAATGAGTAGGTCGTCTAGATAAACGAAAATTTTGTCATGATACTCGTGCGGAATGACTTTATGCATGAGGCGATACATAGTTTGTGGGGCGTTGCAAAGACCAAACGGCATAACCGTGAAATGATATAGAGGTCGACCAGGGACTGTAAAAGCGGTCTTTTCGCGAGACTCCAAAGATATAGGAATTTGCCAGAAGGCGTCCCTGAGAGCTAGACTGGTTATAAATTTAGTAGATTGTAGACGAGATAAGAGACCCTCAATTAGCGGAAGTGGATATGCATCCTTGAAATGACTTCGTTAACCCGACGAGCGTCCAGACATAACCGATTTTTACCGGGTTTGCGGACCAAAGTGACGGGAGAACTCCATGAGCTCTGACTTTCCTCTATAACGCCGAGAGAAAGCATACGATCTGTGGTGTTTAGCAAGTCGGGTTTAGAATTAAACCCCACGGAAATATTTAACTGTGATTATTATTTAAATGTAACGAACAATAGTTTAACATAGAATGCATTTACAAGTCGACTGTCGCCGGCCGCGTGTCGTGGAGGAAGGAGGTTTTCACTTGACGTTTGCTGCGCCTCTCGCTGTCAGAGAAAGAAACGTCAGAGTCGTCAAATGTGGCGCTACTAAGGCTGCCACAATACTCCCTTCCCATTGACTGAAGTCACGATGTTGTCGGTTGTTTATGGCGAAGGACTCTGTGGCCGCGTCGCTGTCCTTGTTAGCTCTGTGCCTGTCGTTGCAGGTGCTGTTTTTGGGTTTCTGCTATATGTGCGGGTTGGAATTTTCCAGAAGAGTGGGGATTCGATCGGTTGTTCCAGACCTTCAGTGTTGGTGTATGAAATCTCCGGTAAAAGGTGTGCTGGTTTCAGTCTTTCGGTGGATATGCAGATGAGCTGATTCTTTACTTTGATGGTGAAGACACGGTCAGATTGTCTGGCTATCACTTCATATGGTCCTGTATAAGGAGGCTCCAAAGGCTTTCTGACAGCATCTATGCGCAGGAATACGTGGAAACATGTCGAAAGATCGTGATGCACAAATGCTTTTCGCTTATCGTGATGAGCAGTGGGGACTGGGCGTAAGTTTCGCAGCTTTTCGACGAATGTAGCTGGTATAGTCGCAGTTTTTTCGCCAGTGAAAAATTCACCTGGTAGGTGCAGGTGATGCGCCGATGTCCGGTTTGATAGCAGTTCGTAGTCCGAGTAGGACTGTGGGCAGAAGTTCGGTCCATGGCGTTGACTGACTGCGCATTAGCGCTGCCATCAATGATGTTTTGAATGCATGGTGCCAGCGTTCGATTATGCCGTTGGATGCGGGGTGGTATGGAGTCGTGTGAAGACGGTTCGCTCCAAGTAAGTTGCTGAGTGCTCGAAATAACGATGATTCGAACTGTGTACCCTGGTCGGTGGTGATAGTTTTGGGAGTTCCAAAACGAGCAATCCACGTCGAGTAGAAGGCGGTTGCTATTGTGGTAGCGGAAATGTCTTTAAGTGCTACCGCTTCAGGCCATCGTGAAAATCTATCTGTGATAGTGAGGCAGTACCTGTATTCGTTGATGGCTGGTAGAGTCACGATATCCAAATGGATGTGTTCAAATCTGTTGTCCGGGACGATGATATGGGCTGGTTTGTTTTTGGTATGTCGTTGGACTTTAGCTCGTTGACAGTAAACACAGCAACGTGCCCATTGAGTTACGTCCTTTTGATGTTTGGTTTAACGAGCTGTACGCTGGATTTTACGCCTGGATGTGCCAAACCGTGTATTGACTGGAAAACGCGACGGCGCAAGGTTGAGGGACTATATGGTTTGACCTGATCTGTGAAGACGTCGCAGTAAACCGATGCTTTCCCGATAAACACCTTTCGTAGTTGAAGAGAGGTGCCTGCTTGTACAAGGTGGTGAATTTCTGCGTCAACTGATTGTTTGCGTTCCAGTTCTTCGGCGTTTAATGTTGTTGGCATGGTTTTTTCACAGATTCGTGATAACGCGTCCGCTATCGTGTTGGTGGCGCCGGAGATATGTAATATCTGCGTGGTGAATTGTGATATGTAGTCAAGCTGTCGTAACTGACTTGAGGAAGCCTTGTCTAATTTTTGGCTGAAAGCGTAGACCAGTGGTTTATGGTATGTCCTGATGACGAATGGTCGTGCCTCCAGAATGTGGCGAAAGAAACGGATGGCTGCGTAGACGGCAAGCAGCTCGCGGTCATACGGTCATACTGTAATTTGTTTCTGTGGTACTCAGCTTTCTAGAGTAGAAACCCATTGGTTGTCATTGTTCACCGACTAGTTGTTCCAAAGCAGCACCAATTGCTTTATCGGAAGCGTCCGTGATTAGTGCCAAAGGTGCAGAAGACACCGGGTGTGTTAAGGTAGTAGCCTCCACAATGCTTTGTTTACACGCTGTGAAAGCCGTGTCAGATTTTGGAGTCCAGTTTATTGTGCGTTTTTCATTCTTGGGGGATTGTTTTAAGAATGAATTAAGTGGCGCTTGCAAGTTAGCTGCCATTGGGATGCAGCGTCTGTAGTAGTTAATTATGCCCAAAACACGGCGTAAATCTGCGATAGTTGTTGGCTTTGGGTAATTAGCAATTGTATCAACGCGACTCGATGGTGGTTTGCACCCATTTGCGTTAATAGTGTAACCTAAGTATAATACTTCCCGTCTTCCAAAAACGCACTTGCTGATGTTGATTCGCAATCCCTGTTGTTGTAAACGTGTGAACAGCTGTGTCAGGTGTTTCATGTGCTCCTCCGGCGTCGTGGACATGACGATTATGTCGTCAATGTAGCAGAAGATGAAATCCAATCCACGTAAAACGCTGTCCATGTGCCTTTGAAAAGTTTGTGTTGCATTTCGCAACCCGAAGGGCATGACAAGGTACTCAAAAAGTCCGAATGGAGTGCACACAGCAGTCTTGGGTATGTCGTCCTCGGCCATTGAAATTTGGTAATACGCCCGGTCCAAGTCTATAGTTGAAAAGATGGTCTTGCCGTGCATTCTTTCCGCAACATCGTGAATATTGGAGATCGGGTATCGATCTGGCACTGTTTGAGCGTTGAGTTTGCGGTAGTCCCCACAGACGCGCCACTCACCGTTCTTCTTCTTGACGAGGTGAAGAGGAGTGGCCCAAGGACTAGAGGATGCACGGCAGATGCCCTGCTGCAACAAGAGGTCGATTTCTCGTTTGGTTGCCAGCAGTTTGTCACCTGTGAGACGGCGCGGCCTCTCAGCTACAGGGGGTCCGGTAGTTGTGATGTAATGAAAAACTGGGCTAGTTGAACATTTTCGTCCTCGACTCGACTCCGTGATGCCAGGGAATTGTTTAAGAAGATTGCTGTAGCAGCTTTGCGGGTCGAGAGCGGACAAATTGCAAATTTGTGCTTTGATTGTCTCCCCAGATGTGGTGCAGAGTGAGGTTTTGTCGATCAATTGTTTGTGTTTCAAACCCACTAAAACATTGAAAGCGACCAAAAAAATTGCACCTACTATCGCCATTTTAACGTCAGCGACTATGAACTGCCATGTAAAGGTTTTGGAAAGACCGAAATCCAGCCGAAGGGTTTGTTGGCCGTAGGTTTTAATACCCGTGTTGTTGACAGCGTATAATGTTATGTGTCCTGTGCTGTTGTTTATATTTGACAGCGCAAATGACAAAACGGACACGACGGAACCAGAGTCGATTAAAAATTTAATTTTGGAATTTCTGTCTCTAATGTGTAGGCGGTATTCTACTTGGTTGATGTCAGTAAGCGGCTGGTCACCTAGTTTACGTTTGCTGAATGACTCTTTATTCAGTTTTTTGACTCATTAGTAGGTTTCAAATCACACGGGCTAACACAACGCTTTGCCTCGCTGCCAAATTTTCGGTGGTAGTAGCACGTTTTGCTTTCTTATTGTGGTTTTGGCACGTGTCTGTAGGAATTCGAGAGTGATTTGGTTTCACCGTTGAGCTTGACTGCTAACGTCTTGACAGACTCGGTGATTTCCTCGAGTTTTTGCTCGATGATCTGAAAGCGCATCTCAAATGCACTGGTTGGCTGGTCACGAAGTTTTTGATGTGCGGTAGCCATCACATGAGATGGTAAACTGTTCTCATGTATGCGGTCTGCAATTGTGGCTTGTCCCAACAGCGAAAAATCGTTGTTTGCCACGAGTATGCAACGAACATTAGCTGGTAACCAATTTAGCCAGAGGGTTCTGATGATGTCATCAGTAAAACCTTCCGGTGCAAGGGTTTGCATTTCACGGAGTAGCTGCGAGGGGTTTTGTCATCCAGATCGAGGTGGTTTAGCAAGTGGTTGATTCGTTTCTCCTTGGAGATGGTAAACCTGGAAAGCATTTGCGATTTAAGAAATGCATACTTATCTTGCGGTGGTGGTGATCGGACGATGTCTGAAATCTGTCGGAGCACTTCCATGACAAGAGATGCGATGACGGTGTAATATTTGGTGTTGTCGACGACTTTCGACAATTGGAACTGCGCATCCGCATGGAAAAACCAAGATTCTGGATCATTTTTCCAGAACGGGGGCAGTTTGATGTTGTTGATTGCCGCGACAGTTTGATCTTCCGATTGCCATGCCGAAGCGTGCGTTTGTGCGGTTAATAACTGCGGTGACTTGAGAGTGTCCGGTGGTAAATCACGTGCTGCATATAGCAGCGGATTTGTGTTTACGTCGCCGGATATTTCCTTGAAGGGTGTTCGTGGTAGAGCCATGTCTCGTTAGGCTGCGTGTAGAACCAATTTCCTATGCGTGTGTAGAAACGGCAAGTTCGTGCGTGCGCCGAGAATCTAGACGCCACCAATACAAACAGGAACAAGGAAAGAGAAACCTCTGTGTTAAGGCAACTGTGTGTTGTCGTTAATGACTGACGCGATTGTGAAAGAGACAGCACTATGCACGCGCGTCGTTTTGGGGCCCAACCGCGTTGGGGCAAAGTCTCTTCTTGCGCTGACTTAAATTTGCTCGAATTGTCGGGGTCACCAATGTGGTGTTTAGCAAGTCGGTTTTAGAATTAAACACCACGGAAATATTTAACTGTGATTATTATTTAAATGTAACGAACAATAGTTTAACATAGAGTGTATTTACAAGTCAACTGTCGCCGGCCGCGTGTCGTGGAGGAAGGAGGTTTTCACTTGACGTTTGCTGCGCCTCTCGCCGTCAGAGAAAGAAACGTCAGAGTCGTCAAATGTGGCGTTACTAAGGCTGCCACAGATCTAATTCGGAATATAACTGAGATTGAATAATAGGAGACACTGAATAGTGACGTTGTTTAACGGGTTTAGCAGAACCCGTATCGATAGTATAACTCAGAAGAGAAATTTTCCCCAAGCCACGCTCGTTAAAGGACAGAAAGGTCTGGATAACAGATTGAAGCCGCATTTGCTGCGCTGCAGGTAGATGATAATACACATCACCTTCAGAGCTAGAAACAGTATTAAGTACTTATAGAGAAGGTAACTGAAAAGGTAAGATATTAAATGCGTTCCAAAAATCGATGCCAAGATACACGGAATGTGCTAGAGAAGGGACTACTAAAAATCGAATGGGTTTTATTAAGTTTCCGAAGCA
Source organism: Oxycera nigricornis (assembly GCA_963942545.1). Lineage (NCBI taxonomy): Eukaryota > Metazoa > Arthropoda > Insecta > Diptera > Stratiomyidae > Oxycera > Oxycera nigricornis. Next base: position 47,615,747 of record OZ012659.1, read on the forward strand.
GACGGAAGTGTCTACATAACCTAACGCTGAGACATGTTGTCCAGAAGCAGTACTTATGTGAAATTTGGAAGAATGCAGATAAAGTTGTAATTTGGATATGAGGTTCGAAGCACCTTGACCTAATACGCTAACGCTAGCTCCACTATCGAGTAACCCAGAAAGTTTATGCCCACTAATGGCTATTTCACGAAAAGGTCGGGAATCAGCAGAAGGATCATCGGAATATATGGAATGTATTACTGCCTTACGGAGTTGACGAAGTTTATAAAAATATAACGCCGTACGTTTAAACAGACGTAGGCGACTATTGGACAGTAGGCGACATTTAGATTTAATAGGAGGATGCAGTATATGAGATGACGTTACGGAAACAGAATCGTTAAGTATGGACTCGACAGGTACTATAACAGGTTTTAAATTGATACTGGGGTCCGTTTGGATGGTAACATCTCTCATAGAGATGTTAGAGAAGGAAGGTACCAGATTTACAAACGCGTATTTGCTTCGGGTCTGACTGGGATACGTGGTTTTATTCGGTCTGACCGATTCAGAGGCATGGTGTTGGCGATGACTGGAGTGGCTCAATTCCCCGCGAACGACACACTCCTTTGCCCGTTTCCCGAAGGATTGCATTTAACACAGTTCAGGACACCATCGTGGCCACACCCAAAACAGAAAAGTCGAAGGAATGTCCACTACGCTTACAGTTCCAACAGATAACTGAGTTAGAAAAAGTTTCGGAAGAGCGAACGGTAAGAGATACGTCTGCCTGTCTGAATGGATTACCAGAAGAACGACGAGAGTTGATAAGATCGGCGTTTTGCGACTCGGACGTAAGATGCATTTCGTGCACAGAACGTCGCACGGAAGGAATAGTCCGTTTTACAGGAGTGTTGATGTTCCATACACTCTCGACGGAAATACAACATTGGACTAGTTCGCGAGTGTTGTTGAAGGTGCGACCAGCTAGGTGATCGCTCAGACGGATGGACATGTTACGATACAAGATGACTTGTAGGTCGGTTTCCGGTAATGGATGCCGAAGCTGAAGAGTCATTCCTTCAACCGCATCAAAGAACTCAATGAATGTTTCAGAGGCTTTTTGAATCCGCGCGTCAATACGTCGTCGGATGTCCACATCGGAGGTAAGAGAGCCATACCGACTCAGAAAAGCGGCCTTAAAGCCGTCCCAATCAAATGACTGGGGATGTAGTTGGAGATATTTCCAATACCAGACAGCTGCTGGTCTACAAACTAGCAAATGGAAACTCGCGATGAGCTCTGCAAACAAAACCTGATATGTGCGAGAGAGAGTCTCGACTTGGAATATAAAGGTCTCAGCGTTGAGAGTAGAGTTGGTTCCATCAAACGTGATGCCCCATTTAAATATGGGTACATTATGACGAACAAATGTGTTTAAGGTTTCTCTCACAGGTGGAGAAAAACTATGGGTATAAGGAACGTCTGGATACGTAGGGGGTGGAGTTTTCACCTCACCTACAGGTTGTGTCGGACTTACATACCGAAAGTGTTCACCTTGATTCAACATATATAAATCCGCAGTATGGATAGGTTTTTTCAGTCACAAGATGTTTTGGACTGTTGAAAAGGGTGGGCGCCTGACATTGTTCGGGCGGAATGTTTATCACCACGAATTGATTAAGTGGGGAACTGCCTCCCACTTCAGACACTTGTAACGGATGATTAATAGAGAAAGGATTGGACTCACTCCCTAATTCGAGGGATGGTCGGATTTCCCGAGACGTAACTGGAGAAGACACCACTTTGTGCCAAAATGATTGCGGAACATCCATGTTGCAGGATAGAATGATATCTAAATTAAGATGTTAGTTATTATGGGTAGAGTTTAGTGATAGAGCGACTAAATGTTTGCCCGGATTATATAAAAAGTTTAAGTTAGGATATTACACGAAACGATATTATAAGATACGATATTATACGATACTATAGTACACGATACGATATTATACTTAAAGATATTCTGGCTAACTCAAAAAGGCGGTCCAAATTACTCGCTTATAGCGAAACGCCACAAAACTACGCTAAATATATCAATTATACGCCAATGGGCAATACGTTCAACTACTAAACGCGGCGAAGATACTAAATGCGTACTACTGAAACCGATTATAGGAGTGTGAGTGTGATTGGGTTACAATAGTTTACAATAGTTTTACATGAATTTTTACAAAAGTGTTTACAAAAGTGTTTACAAAAGTGTTTACAAGAGTGTTTTACAAAAGTTTTTACAAAAGTGTTTTCCAAAAGTTTTTACAAAAGTATGACTTAGTATTATTGTGTCGATTCACATAATGAATCGGAATAACATGAAGTGATTATTATTGGTATTATAATTTTTTTTTATAGGAAGATATATGTATTTGGGTCTCCCAACCAACAGACAATACGCGATCAGATACAAAATTTAATTAGACACTTAAATTGTGTGTCACAACAAAATGTGAAGTACGTAAAACGCGATGATTCACGATTCGAACAAATTATTCGACGACTACAAGTGAAAAGTGAATTTATTTTATTTATTTATATAGAAGTGGGTCGAAATTGGGATTGCAACGGTTTCAAACGTGGAAGCGATTACTGGGTGTGATTGAGATAATCACAATCCCGATTCAAACAAACTACGCGAATTACCCGACACTTTTCCGAATTTCGACCACACTATGAAACTTGAATTGAGAGGTTAGAATTTATAATTTAGAAAGGCAAAAGGCCGAAACGTTTGGGCGCCATGTGTTGCGTGCCCCGCATTCACTCAGCTCCCTCTCAGCCAATCATCCTCCATGTGCCCCGCCACTTCGGACGCAACATGGAAGATGACCGCCGAGAGGAGGCATCCGTGCGGAGCACCCACCAACAGTGGCCGCATAGTGGCGACCATAGATAAAACTTTTCGAAACCGGCTAGCTCACCGGGTCGTGGGCTAATCAAAATTCACATAGAAAGAGGAAACATCAAATACCGAACTAACCGAATCACGCACATGCTGAGAAGGGGAGAAACCATGAAAACTCACTTCATATTATTACACTTTTTATTCTATTATTTTTATGTTTGATCACATGAATTGGTATTTTCAATTTAACAAAAAGGAAGAAATAGATACACTATTTGCCTTGCTCTCCACATATACGCTGAACTACGATCACACTTGCCTCCTAAATTCTGTAGAGCACAACAGGACGAAGACCTTTTATTGACCACGAACATACAGTCGTGTACGCTTATACGAAGAAACTTGCATTTTGGATTTGCCATATGGCGTTCAAGTGTCCCTTCCTCCTCCACGGGCACCACGCACCGCAAGTGACTTGGGGAGGTCCTGCGCGGACAAATGGCTTACCCCTTCAAATCCATGTATTTGCTGCTCGCGATGATAACTTCTTCCGTGCTCGTCCGTTACCCAGAAACTTGGCTAACCGGAATTAATTTCTTCTTTTATTCGGATTCAACACCTTTTCGGTCCGACCAGGTCGACCGTCGAGACACAATCTCCCAAACTCACTTTTTCATTTCCGGCATCTCGAACGTCGAAAGCTACTTTTTCGCGTAGCGTGGCGTGATAGATCACTCGTATTCGCGAAAGCTTGAGCACGAACAGCGGGTTGGAGCGAGATGACGCGACTAACGTAGATTCTTCTACTAACTCGTAAAAAAACAATCTTTTCAATCGTTTCAGCTATATAGCTCTTTATTCGTTTAAGTTCCGATCTTAACTAACTGTTCCAATACATTCTTCATTATCATTAAGCCTATTTTAATTATTGCTTACCAATACTCGTCAGCAACTTTGCAATTGATTTTGCAATTATCAGAGCAATGCATTTTTACTGTTACGATATGTTGCAATTGATTTTATAATCAATTGGAAGTATGCAATTTTAATATTGCTCAATTTTGCAATTGCAAGAATGCTGAGTTCCTTAATTAAATATCATATTAACTAGGTTGACCAGTTGACTGGGAGTTCATTGCAATTTGGGGTCAAATCTATAATGAAGGTATTATTTGGTGATGACGGTGTCGATGCAGCAATCATCACATCATTTGGTGGAGGTAAATGCATCGATGACGTCACCCCTCCCTCCTTTGAGTGAGAACTCTCCTCATTTTTCTGTTTAAACACAGTTTTAAGTAGATCATATTTTCCATTCAAATATAAATATGCAATTATCAATAGAATGCTGACAACTAAAATTGATACCAAAGTTGATATAGCAAAATATTCACTCTTCTTTTTATGAAATTTAAGTTCATTTATTTGTTCAATATTCTCGATTTGCCCCAGAACTAATTCATCGAAAGTTAATTGATTTATACTTTCATTTAATTTAAAACTTGATTGAATAACAAAACTTTGTTTAAAAGTTTCTAAATTATTAGAATATATTTGGTCACCAATATTAATATTACATTTATGAAAATGTAGAAGATAATTTCCTTCTAAATATAACTCTCTTTCGTCACAAGTACTATTGAAATGGGTTTTATTTGCGTTTTTCAACAAAAGCGATCCTGGTTCAATTTCTCCAATTTCCATTTGATAGTGTTTAGTTCTTATACAATTATTTTGGAAAATACATGAATCACATTTCTTTAAGTTTTTTCTATTGGCATTGCTTATATACTTATAACATTCATTATTGATTCTTACAATTTCTTGAGTATGAAATGAAAGCTGCTGATGATTTTTGTTTACAATTGGAGTAATTAGTGATCGTTCAACTTTCATCATATCTTTCGGTATTCGTATAGCAAACAATAGTTTATTTTCCTTATAATTAGCTGCACCTAGTCTAACATTTTGTAACTTATACAAGTCAATATGGTATCGAACAATTTCTTTGCTAGTTAGAATATTGCTACTCATAATTTTCAATCTGGCGGATGCAATGTTATTCTGTATGTGTTCAACATTATCACCCAACATTTTTATTTTTAGCATCATATCTAGGTAAATAAGTTGATTGTAATTTTTTTCATTTGTGTTTCTAATATCATTAAACTTTTCTAAAAATTTATTTCGGTCTGATTGAAAAGCTTCTTTTAATTTGGAAAATGTTGTATTGAATTGGTTATTAATTGCAATGTTTTTGTTTGTCGTCTCAATCATTTTGTGAGTATTTGCGTCAATTGTGCTTAAGTGTTCTTCAATTTCAATTCTGTCATTATCGTCCATTGTTCCGTACAACCATTTAAGTCCTGTCCCTATAATGTTTACAAGTCCTCGTCTTTGTCTGTGTGGTAAAATTGTTAAGATTTTGGCTTTAATGTTTGTCAGTTCGTGTCTTAGTAGTTGCTGGTTTTCCATTGATTTAACTTGATCAAGATTTGATTCTAAAGAATTTATGATAAATTGGATGTCTTCTGGATCTATAAAATGTAATATCGTATAGTAATTTTCGACAACTGCAACACTATCTTTTTGGATTTCTACGAAACCATCGTTACTGTTCAGTTGTTCTATCGTCAGAGTCCCGCCTATTGGTGTCATCATTGTCAGTATTATAAGCATCTGTGTCCACTTGCTCTGAAATTTTTTTATCTCTCTTAATATTAATGGGGTGAATATTTTCTAATTTAAGTTTCCAATACCTAGGTTCATTTTTATGCCTCAAAGATTTATAATTTTTTACATACCCTTCATCTTTATTCTGTAGATAAATTTCTCGATTTTCGTTTAGCTTATTAATTCTTTTTTCTTTGGTTATACGCAACAACTTCTCTATTTCTTCAGAGTTTGCCCTTCCTTGTTCAACATCTAAAGGCCTCGATTTTATTGTAGAATGGAAAGATTTGTTGTACCATTCGACACATTGGAATACTCTCTCCTGAATGGACATTTCGGCTTTTTCCACTTCTAACACTCTGAGTTTTTCACCTAATATATTATGGAAACTATTAATGTCTGCATTGCCTGTATGGCTGTTAGGTTTTGTGAAGTGTGCTTCGACTCCCTCAACTTGTAGAAATTCTTTTACGTTTACCGAGTTAAATTCGTTATCCATTATAAGTCTACTTGGTTTACCTTTCATTGAAAAATATAACCTAGTTTTCTCTGTTATCGTCACGCTATTTCTATCTTCTAAATATAAAGCTATGACATATTTCCAAAATCTGTCAATAAACGTTATGAAACTATGCTTCTTGTTAATATATATGTCTACATGTATAATTTGATTCACGTTAGTTGGAGTCTCAGTTATTGCATACTTGGGTTTTAAAGGTTTTCGGTCATATTTAGCCCTGTTACACGTATCGCAATTATTTATAAATTTTTGTATTAAGATTTTAAGGTTTTTAATGTAAATATTTTTCTTTAACCCCTCATAATTCTCGTTGATTCCGGCATGTCCTGTTTCTTTCTTGTGATATTTGGCTATATGCCTGAATGATTCGTCTTCCGTTTTCAGGTCTTTAGCATGATATGCACATCTATAAAATCTTATGCTTTTATTAAAAATTTCGATCAGTTTCTGCTGAACTAAATTGTATTCATGATCTGGAAGTTCTGAGAAAATTCCTACTCTGCCTCCTGCAAGTAGTCTGCGAAAAATATCAGACATACAATTGTTTCTGATATCCTCAAGGCTAATAAATATTTTTCGTTTTAAATCAACATTTTCAATTTCTCTTGTTTTCCAGTTTGTTAAAATGATCTGAGTGTTGAAACGATTGACTACTGTGTCTAAGATGGGGAAATGGTCGTTTAGCTCGTCTTCTTGTGAGTGAGTTGTTGCGTTGGTACTAATATTATCATTTTCCTCTCTATTTTCGTCCAATGCGTTAATTTCTCCAGTTTCTGCATTTATCCTACTCATGAAGTCCGCTGCTTTGTTATCCTTTCCTTTTATATAGTTAATGTTAATATCATATTCCCCTAGTTTTAACAGCCACCTTTGGAGTCTTGGATTAATATCCTTACCCTTATTTTTAGTTTGTAACCACTTGAGTGGTTGATTGTCCGTCATTAAGTCGAAAGATCTACCATATATGTAAGGCCGAAAATAATTAACAGCCCAAACGATCGCCAAAAGTTCTTTTTCCGTAGTGGAATATTTCCTTTCGTGATCGTTTAACGTTCTGCTAGCATAACATATTGGGTGGTCATCCTGCATCAAAACTGCTCCTGCCGTAAAATCACTTGCATCCGTAACCAATTTAAATTTTGAATTGAAATCCGGGTACTTCAAAATCGGTGTGTTAGTTAACATTCGCTTCAATTTCTCAAATGCGTCAATATATTGGGAATCTTTTTTATTAATTTTACAATTCTTTTTCAGATATTTTGTCATTCCTTGGGCGACTTTTGCAAAGTCCTTCACAAACTTTCTGTAATAGCCTGTCATCCCTAGAAAAGATTTGATTTGTTTTGCTGTTTCAGGAAGCTTCAGTTCCTGAATGGCCCTAATTTTATCCATGTTTGGTTTTACTCCTTCTGTAGTGAGAATGTGTCCTAGATATTCTGTAGTTCTTGTAAAAAAATGACACTTATCTATTTGGATTTTTAGATTATGTGCCCTCAGTCTATCGAAGACTTTTTGAATACTTAACATATGTTCTTCAATGGAAGTGCTAAATATTAAGATGTCGTCCAAATATACTACGCATATTTGGTTTATATAATCTCTTAACACAGAATTAATCAGTCGTTGAAATGTCGCTGGGGCATTTTTCAACCCAAACGGCATTCTTACGAACTCATAATGCCCTAAAGGTGTCAAAAAAGCTGTTTTCTTCCTGTCTTCTTCTCTAATCAACACCTGATGAAAACCTTTTGCAAGGTCTAATGTGGTGAAGTATTGAGCCCTGCCCAGTTTTTCTAATATAGTTTCAATATTAGGGATTGGAAACTTGTCACTTATGGTTTCCTCATTGAGATGTCTATAATCGATAACGATTCTCCATTTCTGCCACTAACGTAGATTTTTGAGTAAATAGGTCTACTGCTTTTTGTCACAATCTCATGTTGAATTTCGTGAGTATGAGTCAATTTTTGGCCCTCCTGAAAAAATAAATCTTTGTTCGTTTTTATCAAAGTGCCTAACTTATTTTTTTCTTCGAAGCTCATATCCTCTCTTATGAGTTTATTCAGGGTATCTTGATCAACGGGAGTTTCATCTAAAGTGTTAATATCTTCGAAGTTGTAAGGGCAAGAGTATAAAAATTTTGTTCTGACATTATGAATTTCAATATAATCTTCTTCCAAATTTATTATTGCCTGCATTGGTTTCAGCAAATTCTGACCAATGAGACCATCAAAATGTTTATTTTTAAACTTTGTAAGTTTCCAACTCATGAGGTTATCTTCATTAAACTCAGTCGGAAGTTCTGTGATAATTTCTTGTGTAACTTTTGTTATACCACTAAGTGTGTTGAAGCATATAATTTCCTGTAAATTTTCACGTTTATACCTAGGTAGTTTGTCTTTGTCTAGCAAGGTTGTAGTGGACCCAGTGTCGATAAGGCATTTAATTTTGACACCCCCTACAGTCAATTCTACTATCGGTAAATTCTGTTGTGAGGCGGCAACTGAAAATTTACCTCACCACTTAAATGATCCACTTCCATTGGTTCAATATATCTAGATTGTCTTGAGTTTGCACTGTTTGAATGGCGTTGATTTTGCCTATACTGCTCCGAATTTATCTGATTATAATCACTATTTCTTCGAAACTGTCCCGAATTCGTCTGATTAAAATCACTATTTCTTCGAAACTGTCCCGAATTTGTCTGATTGAAATCACTATTTCTTCGAAACTGTCCCGAATTAGGATAATTTTTATTTCCCTTAAATATGCCATTATTCGGAGTTGTTTGAAATTCTTTTCCATAATTTGTCCTGAACACATTTCCCTTATTATAATCAAATTGGTGATTGCGTCTTTGTCTATTGTTATATTGTCTAAGAAGTCCAGTCTCGTCTAACAAATGAAATGCTTCCCTCAATGTTGTTATATTTCTGCTATAGATTTTGGTCGATACCTTCCAAAAATATTTTCAAGATAATTGACTCGTTTGAGACATGAGAAAATTCAACTGGTTTATTGCTATCAAATTCATATTTGGTGTTGAGCTTATCTAAAATATTTTTTAACATATGATAAAATTCACTTACATTATAATTTTTTGTGTTGATTGCCTGATGATGCAGATTGTGGTATGATTCTCTAACTCCGAAGTTTTTGATGAGCTCCGTTTTTACTTTCTCCCAGCTTGGACTTGCTCCCAATGTTCAGATTACCTGTAGCGCTGATCCTTGGATTTTGTTGAGTGTGTATCTGTTGTATACATAATCCTGTAATGTAGCGTTTTCCCGGAACATAGGAAGTATAAGCTCCACCTCACGGATGAAAGAGGATAAGTCGTAATTTTTGTTGCCACAAAATTCCTTTATTGCTGCTGCTTCCTTGAGCAATTCAGTTGCAAAGATGCTGAATTGTTGGTTCGTCGGATTACTCGTTTTTATTTTGTTGATTGTTATCACTTTTTTCCGTTTTTGAACACTGTTTTGGTTTATGGTACCAAGGGACCTTTATTAACTACCTCCTTCTTTAGAAAGGGTAGGAGCGAATTCTTGGAAAATTCTGCTCAAGGCTGTGCAAAACCTTTTTAATTATATTCGGAACCGTTTTTTTCGAATATCGACTTTAATAGTTATTACACGAGTTTTTTTTTCAAGTCAATCTTTGGATTGACTGCTTACCGACTGCGCCACTAACGTAGATTCTTTTACTAACTCGTAAAAAAAACAATCTTTTCAATCGTTTCAGCTATATAGCTCTTTATTCGTTTAAGTTCTGATCTTAATTAACTGTTCCAATACATTCTTCATTATCATTAAGCCTATTTTAATTATTGCTTACCAATACTCGTCAGCAACTTTGCAATTGATTTTGCAATTATCAGAGCAATGCATTTTTACTGTTACGATATGTTGCAATTGATTTTATAATCAATTGGAAGTATGCAATTTTAATATTGCTCAATTTTGCAATTGCAAGAATGCTGAGTTCCTTAATTAAATATCATATTAACTAGGTTGACCAGTTGACTGGGAGTTCATTGGAATTTGGGGTCAAATCTATAATGAAGGTATTATTTGGTGATGACGGTGTCGATGCAGCAATCATCACATCATTTGGTGGAGGTAAATGCATCGATGACGTCACCCGCGTGTGAATAGCTTTGTCGGAACTTGGCGAGCTTTACGCTGTCAAATAATCATTGCCAGGTAGGTAGTTATATGCTTCAGTTATTTCGGGCAGGAAAGGCGCGAAGACAATTTGAATTTTCTTTATGGTGCGTAACAAAGGTTTAAAAAGTATACACAAAGTATTTTCAGAAAGAAAGATGTATGCCTGTGTCTATACGTACGCACGTGTGTTCGTGGACAGATTTTTCTACAAGCATAACTCACGTAAACAAAGTTGTATCTACTTCATTGAGATGCCAATTGAAGCGTCTTTGCAATCTTTACATTTGTTTAGTTTTTGGGACACTTCGTTCGTTGGGGGTTGCAAAATTAAGGTGTCAATCAACGCGTATTAACATTTTTGTGAGTGTGTCACATCTTAAAAAAACTGTTGGAGCCTTTTTTAATTTGTTAAAATTATGTGAAAAAATTTGGTTTTTTAATAAATAATAAACTTTTAACCTGATTTGCGAAACACGGTAATCAATGTTTCTAAAAAATTTATACTCTAACCAGTTTATGGTAAAAGCCAGTAAAGTTTTGAAAAATTTAATTAAAATTAAAAAATCATTAAAAGTGATCATGATTTTCAAGGTAATTTTTATCAATCACTATATCTCACGACCCAATTACGACTTTTGCATCCATAATGTGTCAATCCACGTGTGTTAATAATTTTCTGATGTTTCATTATGATAAAAATCGTTTGAGCCGTTCTTTAATTTATTTTAAAATTAGGGTTTTTTCATGTTAAAAATAAATTTTCAACCTGATTTGCACAGCTAAGTAATAAATGTTTATAAAATTTATACATTCCTTTCAGTTTTTGAAGAAAAACCATTCTGAAAATAAAACTTAATTAAAAATTACAAATCATTCAATAGGCCACCTTTGGATTAAAAGGAGCTGCCACTACCATGTTAAAAGGGTTCATACGAATGATATTACCTTATATCTTTTATTCTAAAGATTTTGTTGTAAAGTGGATCAAACTTTTAAAATATTTGCATAATTTGAGCAGATTTTGAATAGTTTTCACAGTGTTTTAATTTTAATGAAAAAACTGCTTAAATTTTGAAAACAAACCAAATTTCAATCAAATTTACATTTTTGGTAATGGACGCTTTGAATGGTCAAATGTTTAAAAGTCAATACTTTGCAGGATCATATGGTTTAAAAAGCTTTCATCAATTATAAAAAATGTGGTGTTCAGTAGATTTATTCTTTAGTGTTCGTAAGATTTCAATTACTTCCTCCATCATTATGTGTGAAAAATTTTACTTTTTACATGCACTTAAACTCATTATTTATTTATTGAATTATTTCCACCAAGGCAATCACATGTTGAAATATAAATTACAACAAATGCATAATCCTAAAATACATGCTACACTCAACATTAATTTACACTGTTGTAAGCACGTTACAATTTAGGGATGGATAATGAAGGGTTTTATAAATGCAGAATTTAAAATTGAACTTGGAGATGGTAGGGGAGTAGTGTTTGCTCAAAGTGTTAAAGATCTTACAGCATATTTTAACAGGTTCATTGTCTGCATACCTAGTAGGATGCTGATATCCAGTAAGTAAACTTGTATAACGTGTACTTCTTGCAGGCACATTGAGCTTTATTTTACTCCAAATTAATGTGGCCCCTAATCACGTCATAGGCGAAACAAGAGGACAACACTCTTCTTCTGGCTTTTAGAGTCGACAAATCCAGAAGTTCCAATCTAACTACATAAGGAGGCAAGATTTGATAGTCATCAGGGCTATAGAGGTCTCTTAAAGCAAACAATAAAAATTGTTTTTGGACTGATTCTATTCTCGTATCATGAACTCCAAAAATTGGGTTCCATACATTACAGGCATATTCAAGTAATGAGCGAACTCATGAGATAAATAATAAATTACGAACAAGTTTTCAAACTCATTCGCTCATCGTTTAATAAAGCCAAGCTGTTTATTAGCTTTGGGGAGAATAGTGTCGTAGAGCAAATTAAAACTTAGTTTCTTGTCTAGGTTAAGGCTCCAAGGTCAACAATGTTTTCTTTCCTATCCAATACCGTATTGTTGAGAACGAATGCATAATTCAAGGTTTTGGTTTTGCGGAAGAAAGTCCTTACAAAACATTTCCCAACGTTTAGATAAAGTTTGTTTACATCACACCATTGTTGGAGGAAGGTTAATTTTGATAGGAGGAAACAGCATCAGATTTTGACTAAATGGTGTGATATATCTTCAGATCGTTAGCAAAAAAAATATGTGATACGTCCGAGAGTTTTTCAGAAAATTCTGCTAAAAACACACTAATATAAACCAAAATGTACGAGATGTGGCTTGGACAAATATCCCTGAAATTTTACTAATTGTTTTCGGTCTTGTATGTAGGAACTGAGCCAATTGAGTATAGAGCCGGTGTTTTTGTGTTCTCAAATGAGAACCGGTGCTATTCACTCATTGTTTGAAACTAGTGGCAATAAAAACGCAATCTATGCAATACGATAAATCTTTATATTGTTTTAAATATGACCTAAAGTCATGAACGCGTTTTACTTACTGAATTTTTGTTTTTACATGACATATACATATAAGGCAAAGCAAACTATTCTCAAAATAGTAACTACATGCCGAATCAAGTTGACGATTGACGATTATTAATAGTCAAATTTAAATCGTTTTAAATGAAGATCCCGTTGACTAATACAAAAAATAAATTCCACAACAATTATCAAATGCGTCGCGTATTTTGAAAATTAAATAGACGAATGAGAAGAAATTAAAGCCTTGTAATAATACAGAAATTGCTTAATCTTCAGCATGTTTTCATCAAATGTAGAGAGGCAAAATACATAATTTGGTAGCCGCTTTCTTGAAAACTCCTGCATTTGTTTTGACAACAGCCGTTCTAACGATTCCATAACTTCCTGAGCAGACTTCTTGAACTCTTCCTAGTGCCCATTTTAGCGGAGATAACCAATCATCTCGACAGAAGACTAAATGTCCAATTTGAAGCTGTGGCCCTTGATTAGATTACCATTTGGTACGTCTTTGCAGCTGTGTGAAATATTCGGAAGACCAATGTCTCCAGAAATGTTGTCGAATTTGCTTCAAGTGTTGCCATCTTGACAATCTTGTTGATTTTAAGATGCGTAATATCAGGCTCAGGATACGAATTCACTAATTTTTCAATCAGGAAATGACCAGCAGAGAGATAATTGAAATCATTTGGATCCGATGGTATTGCCGTTAAGGGCCTCGAATTGAGGATTGATTCAATGAGTAACAAGCGTTGATGATTCTTCGAACGTCAAAGCAGCGTCTGACGCCTCTTTATAAAAATGCCTTTCGAATGACTTGACCGTCGCTTCCCATAATCCGCCGAAATGCGGAGCCCGAGGTGGCATAAAATGTCATTGTATACGATCAATCGCTGTGCTATCGATGACTTTGCTTTGATGCTCCAATTGATTGAAAAGATTTCTAGAACCTTCCAACTCACGATTGGCTCCAGCAAAATTTGTGCCGTTATCAGAAAATAAGTTAGTCGGTTTACCTCGGTGACTAACGAAGCGTTTAAAAGCGTTGAGAAACGCATCCGTAGTCAAATCCGAAACAACTTCCAAATGAACAGCTTTTGTGGCCATGCAAACGAAAACTGCAACGTATGCTTTAATGCGTTTGCTGTTTCGTCGTTTCCTATCCCGTATTATTATGGGTCCACAAAAATCTACTCCGGTGTTGATTAAAGGTCTCGAAGAAACTAATCGATGCTCTGGAAGATGCTCCGATACACGAGGTTTTGATTTGAAACAAATGCACTTGCGAAGCAGCCGTTCGACGATACTGAGCGCCTTGAGCGGCCAATACGATTGCCGTAACGCAGCTAATGTCCCATCAGCTCCCGTATGTAAGTTTTTCGGTGTTCATGCTCAACGATGAGTTCTGTGAGTCTCGAACAGTGAGATAACAGCACTGGGTGTTGTGCATCTTGCTGAAGGTCTGAATGCTTGAGTCTGCCACCAACCCGCAACAAACTGCCTTTGTCTATAAATGGATTTAAGTCTCTTAAAATGCTCTTTATTGTGATTTCATGGCCATTCTGTAAGGCACTCAATTCTTCGGTAAATTGTAATTGCTGCTTCTTACGGATGAGACACTTTCTTGCATGTTTCAGGTCATTAGCAGTTAAAGAACCGGAGAATTTAAATATACATTCCATTCTGAACCATTGAGCTACTCGAAGACACGTAGCAGTAACTCGAATGAGCTTAGTGAGTGTTGAGAATTTATCAAAAGGATCGATATCGTCTCGTATCTGGAATACAATCGTTGGTGACAGAGTCGATTGACTCAGCTGGTTCTCGTCAATTTCCGGTATTTCCGGAGAACACATACATCTTTTATCGATGCGATGCTTGTCGTATTTCTACCATGAGTGATGCTATAAAACTATTAAACCGTCACTCAATAGCTTTGGGTGCTATAACGCTTTGGCTGGATTTGATGGAGAAGGCATCTTATCCGACACTTTCTCCACCTGAGCCTGAATCAAGTCTTATTTTGAAGGATACTAATGCGATCAATGCTTTACCTCAGCCTTCGGCTGCGTCCGTTCATGCACTGTATCTCGCGAACCAAATATATAATTTGCATTGCTAAGGTGTCAATCGATGCGTATTAACACTTTTGTGATTCTATCAAGTTTTTGAAAAAAAATTTGAAGCCGATTTTTAATTTAAGAAAAAAGTGCTAAAAATTACGTTTTTTCATAAACAATCAATTTTTAACCCGATTTGCGAACGACAGTATTCAATTTTTATAAAATTTATATACGCCAAACAGTTTTTGTGCAAAACCCAACAAAACTTTTTCTCTTGATTACAAAAAAAAACAAGCCGTGAGGTGCGACCCATGAGGTCCACACGGTCAACTTCCCAGTAATATCTTCATAGATATTAAAAATATTAAACAAAATAATAATTATGGAAATAATACTACTTCAAATAATAAAAATGTACCTCTCATATAAGTTATTGGAATTACTTAATATTAATCATAACATCTACGCGAGCGTCAATTGATTACGGAAGGATTTTGGTGCATTGGTTTGATTGATTATTCACGCGGATCTATCGGAGGGGGGACAGGTTACAAAGCAGTTTTTTCATTAAAGTTAAAACATGGTGCTGTGAAGACTATTGAAAATCTGCTCAAATTTTGCAAACATTAATAAACTTTGATTGACTTTACAACAATGTCTTTAGAATAAGAGATTTAAGGTATAATGATTTGAATGAACCCTTTTTACATAGTGACTTTGAATGATTTTTCTTATTTTAAATTCAATTTGTTTTGAAATCATGAGAAAATATTTAGCAAGTCTCTCTACAGAAATTGATAAAAGTTTATAAATTTTATAAACATTTATTATTACGAGGTTAATTTTATTAATTATTAATTAATTTTTTTATGAAAAAACACTAATTTTCAATATTTTTTTATTAAATTAAAAAATGGCTTTAAAGATTTTTTTAAACTTTAAAAACATCATTAAAATGTTAGTGCGCGTCGATTGACTTCTTAATGATGCATAGATTATATTTGGTTCTCGAGATATAATGATTGACATAAATGATCATGAAGGACATGATGACTTTTAATGATTTTTAATTTTTAATTTAATTTTTTTTGTATCATGAAAAAAAAATTTGCTGAGTTTTACACAAGAACTATTTGGAGTATATAAATATTATAAACATTGATTACTTAGGATTGAAAATCGGGTTAAAATTTTGTGTTTTTGGAAAAAAAACCTAATTTTTTGTACTTTTTTTAAAAAAATTAAAAAACGGCTGGAACGATTTTTTAAAAATTTGACAGATTCATACAAATGTTATTACGCATCGATTGACCTCTGAATTATTCAAATCGCATGTTTGGTTCGTGAGATCTAGTGCATAACATGGTTGACCTTCAAGGGGTGAAAACAGCAAACCCCCCGACCGAAGTTTCCCAAAAACTAATTAGCTCTTAAAGTTACAAATTCGCTTCGATTGACATCTTTACAAAGTGGATACGACTTTGTTTACGTGAGTTATGCTCGTAGAAAAACTGCCCGCGAACGCACATACGTACGTACGTACGTACATACACACACACACACATACATACTTCTTTCTAAAAACACTTTATATATACTCTATAGACCTCAAAACGTAAAGAAAAGTTGAAAATTTCAATTTCGATTTTCGAGGCGATTACAAGAACTTCTCATATACTGGGAAGTTAATTAAATAAAAAATAAAAAATCATTAAAAGTCATCATGATTTCAAGGTTATTTCTGTCATTCACTATATCTCACGAACCAAATATAATATTTCCATCATGTAGGTGTCAATAGACGTGTATTAGCATTTCTGTTATGTTTTTGCATTTGCAAAAAATCGTTGGAGCATTTTTTTTATTTAACAAAAAAAGTGCTAAAAATTGGGATTTTTTTATAAAAAAAAGTGGTCTATAGTGCAACTCTTGAGGCCCACACGACTAACTTCCTAGTGGGGTGAATAAAAAGCTATAAATTGTTTTTATTATTAATTACTATTATTAATAATTACTATTATTAAACATTTTTATTCTAAATTAATATAATTACTTTTATTATTTTTATCAATTTTTTATCTAGCCATAAAAGCTTTGGTAGAGGAAGACGTATCCACCAGCTGTTCATCATCTACCAAAGCCTCAGCAACCTCGTCGTCTTCGTCCTCGTCATCCTGCCTGTCCTTCCCTTCATCCTCAACCTCGTTCACCATCTCGTCCCCGGAATTCACAACACAGGGTATTTAATTATTATTTACAATAATCATTCGTTATTAAGAATGTTTGACAGTTACTGAATAATTATAATTGACTTTATACATACAATATTAAATTATAATGATTATTATTGGATTGTTATTGACAATATTAAACTATTTATAACAATATCCAATTATCAACTGCACTAGCGTCTCTACTCATATTCACCCAAACCTGATAATATAAGTTTGGAATTTTTTAAATTAATCTTTATTTTCTTTTAAATTACATTTTTTTCAAATTCAATCACAATTTTGCTATAACGCACAATAATAACAACATTGCTATGAAGGTATTTGTTATCTGCACGAATTATTAGTGTGTATCAACAGTTTAAAAATGAGCAATTTTAGTGTTTTTTTCAGTTTTTTCATCCTAAATAAAAAATGGCTTAACCGATTTTGCTGAAAAGTCATTCAGTTTTAAGTTACGCAATTACGCGTCGAATGAAACGTCAATGTGACCTTTGGTTCTTGAGATAATCGAGACGAAAAATAATTCCGAATGCACATACGCACATCCGCACATACGCACATCCGCACATACGTACATACACACACAGAGACATCTCTCTACAGACGATGGATTTGGATTCTAGAGACATTAAAACGTGGAGATATGTCAAAATTTGGGATTCGCAAAATCGACCCCATTACAATAACTTCCCATAGGGAACTGGGAAGTTAATAAACTTTTAACCAGGTTTGCACAACACGGTAATAAATGTTCATAAAATTTATAAATCCTTATTAATTTTTGGAGACAAACCAGCAAAACCTTTTTTCATTATGTCTAAAAAAATTGAATAAAAAATAAAAAATATAAGTCATAGTTCATATGAATGATTTTCCCTGACTTCTCTTATTCTAAAGACATTGTTGTTAAGCCAATCAACGTTTATTAATATTTGCATAGTTTGAACAGGTTTTGCAGAGTTTTTACAGTACTGTGTTTTAATTTTAATATAAAATCTGCTTAAATTTTGAAAATCAAAAATTAATCAAATTGGCATTTGTGGTAATGAACGCTTTGAATGGTAAAATGTTTTGTAGTCAATACTTTTTTAGATTAAAGCATATGCTTTAAAAAACTTTCATCGATATGAAAATAACAAATAACGTAGAAAAGGCTTTGTAACCTGGGGGGGGGGGGGGCGAATAATTCGCGTAATTATTCAATCATCCACCTTATCTACGTAGTCAATTGACGCTTCCGTATATGATACGATTAATATTAAGTCATTCCAATTACTGTTATGAGAGGTACATTATTATTATTTGAAATAGATTATTTTCATAATAATTTTTTTTTTTTTTTTTTTTGGATATTTATGTAAATATTAAAGTGAAGTGGACCTCAAGGATCGCACGTTGCGGCTGGTTCTCAAGTGATTCCAATCGTCAATCTCTGTTAATTCCTGTATTTCGCCGACTCGATGAGCAACGAAGACACTTAATTTTTTATTTGATGCCTTTATCCAATGAAGAATTATGGATGAATCTGTCCAATAAAAAGTTTTTGCTATTGTCAATTCCAATGCTCCTTTTACTTTGGTCATCAATTGAGCAAGCAGCTGAGCTCCACATAGTTCTAGCTTCGGAGTTGATATCGTTTTTAATGGAGCAACCCGCAATTTTGAGTACAATAATTGCACCGGAATGATTTCGCGTGAATCAATGCTCCATATATAAACGCAAGCCTCATATGCGCGTTCACTAGCGTCGCAAAACCCAAGAAGCTCTCAAACTTCATTCATGTCATTACCGATGATTGTTCGTGGTATATGGAAATCGTGCATCGTTTGAATTTTCATTAAATAATCCCATCACTCAGTGTGGATGTCTGAAGGCAGAGATTCATTCCAATCGATTTGATGTTTCCATAGCTTCTGAATGATTACTTTTGTGATGAGTATCACAGGCCCGAGGAGACCCAATGAATCAAATATTTGAGCTATACTGGATAAAATCGATCTTTTTGTTTGTGAACTCGGATTCGATGACTTGAAATTGATTGTGTATTGAAATACATTTTTTGATGGATTCCATTTTACGCCGAGTGTCTTTGAAGTCTCATCTTTATCCAATTCCAGAACAGTATTCAAGACAGACAATCCGAGCAGGTTTTTGAGCAACTTTTGATTAAAAGAAGTCCATTGTCGAAGAACTAAGCCTCCTGTTGCAAGTAGTTCCGTCGCTTGATCACGAATCATCAAGGCATCTTTGATGGAATTCGCTCCTGTTATTAAATCATTGACGTAGAAGTCTCTGCGTTCTACCATAGCTCCAATCGGAAAATCTTTTTCCTCCAAATCAGCCAATTGATGGATGACCTTGGTTGCCAAAAATGAAGCTGGTGCCGTGCCATAAGTCAACGTTATTAGCTCGAATGTTTCGATATCATCGGATGGTTGATCGCGCCAAAGAATGCGTTGAAGAAGAATTTGGGATTCGGGAAATGAGGTCTTATGTCCGATGTTGGGTCATTGTTACTAAGCTCTATCATATGTTGCAATTCCACATACTCATGAATAAAGTTGCTGTATTCAACTTTGAGTTGAAGTTTTTGCTCCAATTTGCGCTTCAAGATTTTAAATCGTTGTAGAGCTGTGTCCCTCGAATCTCCTATTTTTTGGAGTAACTCGTTTTGGGTTAGAAGATTTACAATGAATCGTCCCTCTGAATTACGCTTATAAGTCTGCGCATAATGTCCCTCGCAAATACGTTCTTTTGGTGTTCGAGTAACTTGCCTAGTATTATGTTCGATTTGCCAGAATCGTGAAAGACTTGCGCTAAGCTGATCGTTGATCGCTAAATAACACGATGTTTGAATTTTTGAACGATCTCGTGACACCAGTTTTCCGGATACTATCCAACCGAATACTGTTTTTTGCCATGTCGGTTGCTCTTCTCCGAGTTTCATTTTGCCAATGCAAAGTAAATCGTAAAATATTTCTGCTCCAGTCAATATATCCACAGTTGACGGATGATTGAATTCAGGATCTGCCAACGTGATACCATCTGGGATTTGAAATTCGTCTGGATCTAGTTGATTCGCTGGAAGACACTGAGCTTTTTTCTCAATTACAAAACCATCTAATTTCCCTGATTTGATCATTATTTTTGTAAACTTGCGAGCTTGCGTTGACACTCCTGCCAAACCCGAAATCGGAATGTCAGTAATGATTTCTTTTAGTCCAAGCTTTTGACACAATCAACAGATACGAAACAAGATTCTGTCTGATGCTGACTCCAGTAGTGCTCGATAGGGCGTTTGTTTACCTCTCACATTCATAATATAGATGATTGCTGTGGATAGAAGTACTCGTTTGTCTTGATTAAATACAGCAAGATTTACGCTCGATGCAGCTGCTTTTCGATTGCTTGTACCATTGTTGCTTGCTGGAATAGTATCAAGTTGACATTTTGGCATTTGTTCTAAATGAAGTAACGTATTATGACGTTTGCCGCATTTTCGGCATGATCCTCCTTTGCATTGTCTTGCTGGATGTGATGCAACTCTCAAACAATTCAGGCACAATCTACGCATCCTTATTTCTTTGATTCGTTGTTCTATCCCATTTGCATGAACTTGTTGCACTTGTATAGTGAATGATCTTCACCGCAATACGGGCACATTATATTTGTCGTAGCTACATGAGCGGTTGTACACCGTTTGTGTTCGGATTTATTATGACCGGTAATGTTTGAGACAGCGTTTTGCGATCGCGATGATGCTTCCAATGCTCGACAACGTTGCGCGAGAAAATCTGTCAGTTGATCTAAAGTTGGAATTTCACCCCTTTTTATCGTGGTTTCCCATTCTCTATGCGTAGTTTGATCTAACCGACTAGTGACCAAATAAATCATCAGATCGCTCCAATTATCAGTGGGTCGTTTAAGAGCCCGCACATGCTTTAGAACTGTGTCTAATAAATGTCGCAAAGCTACGTGATTTTCTTTGTTTATCATAGGCTGCTCGAATAAAGCTCGGATATGTTTTTGAATTATGAAATTGTCATCATCGTATCTGTCGACCAACATTTTCCAAGCTTCAACATAATTTGCGTCAGACGTTTCGAGTGAGATAACCACATCATGTGTCTCACCCTTTAGCACTGATAACAGATATTGCATTTTTTGAGTATTTGGCAGCGAAGAATTATGAAGAATCATGCTGGTAAAAATATTTCGAAATGGAATCCATTCCTCGTATTTTCCCGAAAAGGTTTGCATTGCGACAATTTTAGATGATCATTTGACGCCGTGCTTGCATGTGAGAAAGGCGTTCCTTCTCTTTGGTCTTGAACTAGTCGCAATTTATCATTTTTTGTTTGAATAAATGTCTCAAAACGCACTGTCACTTCAAAATATTTTGTTTCGGAGGAGTTCCATTCTCTTCTGTGATTTTCTTGGAAATCTTCAGAATTTTCCAATTCCTCGATTTCAATCTGAACTTCATCAAATTTGTCCCAAAGTTCTGTGAATTTGGCTAATCGTTGACGCAACTCTACAATTGTTACTTGAGTTATGATGAATTCGTTCAAATATGTCTGATACCTCGTACACGTTTACTTAATTGTCTCACGCTTTGATATTAGCGTTTTAAGCCGTGCTGCGTGTTCAGTCATTTCTAATATGGTTAAGTTTTATTTTTACGGATCACTGCTAATGTTCACGTTTTCGTTATTACCCGGCGTCTCAACTGTAAGACACTAGCGAGAAAATAGCTTTACGCGATTTGTTAATTGATTTTTCACGGATAATCCGGCTCGACGGACCAATGTTTTTGTGTTCGCAAATGAGAACCGGTGCTATGCACTCATTGTTTGAAACTAGTGGCAATAAAAACGCAATCTATGCAATGCGATAAATCTTCGTATTGTTTTAAATATGATCTAAAGTCATGAACGCGTTTTGCCTACTGAATTTTTGATTTTTACATGACATATACATATTAGGCAAAGCCAACTATTCTCAAAATAGTAACTACATGCCGAATCAAGTTAAGTAGAAAATCATAAACAGCCGGTGATTTCCATTTTCTGCAATTTGGAAATCATTATGGAGTGATTGACCCGGTCAAATGCTTTATTAAAATCTGTGTAGAATGCGTAAATTTGGTAGCCCATCTCTATTTTACCTAGAACATCAGAAACTAAAACCATGAGATTGGTTGTAGTTGACCAGCTCTTGCGGAAACCGTGTTGTTGTTCATTTAGAAGAGGCTCAATAATAGCTGAGAGTCTTTGTCAACCGATTTGTTCGAATAATTGAGGGATTATAGATAGGATGGCAATACCTCTATAGTTCAGGATAGTCTACTTACTTTTTTAAGAATATTAAATTATAGAAAGATCTCATGTCAATATTTTTATGTAAGGTTAAATAAAAAAATGTTTTTGTTAATTTAAATTCCAATTTTTTTTAAATTTCAAATAGAACATGAAAAATTCGAATAATTAGTTTTAAGAATTTATTTCAAATAAATAAAAATACTCCCTTTTTTACTGAAAAACAATGACAGGCTTGAAGAAACGCCAATTTCTTTGTAATTATACTGTGTTTTGAAACAATAAAAAATAATTTGAATAAAAATAAGAAATATGTTGTATTTGCAAAACTTAGGTGGTAATTGGTGTTGGAATAGAAATCTATCCCACGAATGAAGTTTCATTACCAAATGTAGCTAAGATTTAGCATTATGTCAAAATATCAATGAAAGTCGACAGCATGAATGACACATTTTTTATTTAATTTTTTTACGTATAAAAACATCCTTGTTATTGGATCTAAGAAGCAAACTCTAAAATTGTATCGTAAGCTCTTTGATGGCGTCAAAAAATCTCCGAAAGGAATGTATTGCAAACCTAACGCTAACCTTCGCAACAAAGCACAGTTGACGATTGTACAATGATATCCCCATAATAATCACAATGTGTTCTTATCATGCTACCAACATACAAGATGAAGATCAATGTTTCGAGAAAACAAAGAGAAATCAATGAATCCATCATAGAGGGATAATTGAAAAGTGTTAAGTAATGAAAAGTTTATTTTATTATGACGGCATCGACCTTATAATCAAATTTTTAAATAACTGCATGATTTGCAACTGAGAAAAGACATTCAGAAGCCTTTGAAAGCTGAATTTCAGACTAAACACCGGATCACAAATGTGAATTTATTTTGTATTGGCAAACGATAATTAGAAATTCTGAAATTAACAGATGTTAAAGTAAACTTCTAGCGCAAATTAGAGTAAAACGCTTAACAGAGCCCAAATCAAACATTGTAGAAAAAGTTTTAAAAGGTACAGAATATTAATATAGAACATTTTTTAGTAGTAGTAGATGTTTGTATTACAGGTGTTGTGATCAGAATCAAATTTCATTCCTAGTTTTATATAGGACTTTTAATCAAAAGCGAGATTCCAATGTTGTTTTGTATGGGACTTTCGATCAAAAGTGAACTTGTTACCTGGTCTGAGACTAGAAAGTTCAACCAAAAGGGACATTCGTTTAGGTTTTGTGGGGGAACTTTGACCACAGGCAAACTTTTTATATTACCGGAATAGACTAGAGAGTGACGATTACATTGAATCTGAATTTTGTCGTTCCGTCGATTGGCTAATGATAAGTCAATTTTGTGGAACTATACTTTATCTTCAGCTACTGAATTATTTTTGAATGTTTGTTGCTAGAACTTAGTGGTCTCGTAAGTATCTTCATATCATTGACCTGTTGCTGAGTTTGTATCCTGACTGAGAATCTTTTTGGCAAGAAGCAGAAGCATTCATTGCCAAAATACACAAAACCACGAAATTTGTATTTTATGCGAAAAAGTTTGAAACATGAAATCTTATACTCGACGCCTGTCATGCTGTCCGAAAAAAGGGCGTTTCGATGTTCCCTACCGCAAATTCATTATATATTTCGGCACTTGATTAAAAGAATATACAGGAGTATGTATACAGTCAACTCTCCTATAACGCGGTGAGTGCATACCGCGTTGTATGGAAACCGAGCTATAAGAAACTGGGATTTAACCATACAAACCAGGCTAATTCGTAGTGCGTTCTATGGAAACCGTCTGCCGCGTTGTATGGAAACCGCGCTATAAGAAACTCAGAGTTAGTACAAATAACATCATTCGTACCGCATTATATGGAGACCAATAAATACAAAAGACAAGATATAAATTATAAATTATTTTTATTGAATTGAAGAGTTCATATAAGGAAATGATAAAAAAATGAAACAAAATCTAAACTAAAAAACTGTTTTCCAACAAAAACAAGAAAAACTTTTGTAAAATTAAGTAATCTTTGAACCTCGCTGTCAAATGTGAGTCGCCTAACTCGCCTTCTTTTAATGGGCAAAATGTCCTCCCCACTTGGTTCATCATCACATTGGTTTTCGATTGTAGCTTTTTTTCTAACTGCACTAAAACCTCTCTATAAGGAGCTAAGCAATTTTTTAACCTTCTTGTAAACTTTGAATGATCATTTTGAATGAAATGAAGTTCTAAGTCTTTAGCCAAATTTAGCCCTTTTTTCACATCTTGTAAATCGAGATTTGGCACCCATTCGTTTTCCTTATTTTCGTTTACCAATGCATTTGAGGTAGGTGCATCAATTAATTCCATCAGTTCTTCTTCATCTAAAGTTTCTTCCCCGATTACTAGTTCTCTTACATCCTGATGGTTTACTGCAAATTCTTCATCGCTTAAACAAGAAGCAATGTTTACTATTTCTGTAACTTGGAGTGAAATTGTAGAATCAACTTGTATTGCTTGAACCATTTGAGGCAAAATAGGTTTCCAACACGAATTAAGCGTTGATGGTTTAATTTTCGCGCAAGCCGAAGACACGGTTCTAATACAATCTAAAATAGAAAATTCCCTCCACACTTGAGTAAGAGTTTTATTTTCACTATTTTCTAATCTGTCGAAAATGGTTTGGAAAAGTTGGCGTATGTAGTACATTTTTATAGTTTGAATGACTCCTTGGTCCAAAGGTTGTATTAATGACGTGCAGTTAGGAGGAAAGAAGACAATTTTCACATATGGATGATCCAGTTCTATGTTGTGGCAACCAGCGTTATCAAAAATCAATAAAACAACTGATGGGACGTTGTTGAACGGAAACCGCGCTGTAAGAGTACCGCGTTATTGGAGGGCTGTCGCAATTTCAGCTCCGCGTTATATGGAAACCGCGTGCTGAGAGTACCGCGTAATAGAAGGGTTGACTGAACTTGTATGTCTTACCGAAATTTAGCAGTTTATCGTAGTTCTAGAGGCCTTTTCGTATACTGACAATAGTCGGAAAAAATTTCTGATTTGCACCGTTTTATATAAGATTGAGTAAATGTTTACTTCAAATGGAAAAAATCCACACAACGGAAAACCATTTGAAGATAATTGAATTGAACTCACGGACAAGCTGCAAAGCTGCAATAACGGCTTCAACTTTTATCGTGTATGGCATGCGAGACGGAATTTTAAAGCTTCTATGAATCACATTGAAAATATAAACTTTATCGTTGTATGATGCAGGAGCCAATGTTCACGAATATTTTTAGCGTCGGAGGTCTTTCATAATTATACCATATTAGCAGATGAAACATTTCCAGCCTTCATTAATTTCAATCATTTCATAATTAAGATAATCACTGTATTACAAATAATGCAGCATTCTTAGGATCTTTTATTTTGTTATTTATGAACTCGTTTTTATACCATATAATTAGAGAAATTTAGGAGCGTATGACACAAGAATGATTTGACTTGTTGTTTATGATCGTATTTTCAAACCTTTCTGGATTTTTTCTGATTACTAAATTGATATAGGGAAAAGTATTTTTCACTATCCATTACTTTCAAGAGAAATCTGCAATCAAGGTGTTCGTTTTTGACACACATTCCGGATTGTTTTACATATGTATATGATCCGTTATTCACTCCGTATCTTATTTCGTATCTTATTCGTTAAAGAATATTTATATTTAAAAAGCCACCACATAACTTGTAAGATGTTTATCGAAAGGATCTATCCTGTGTACTTACGTGAACTTTTTATGGTGGAAGATGGTATCACTGTGCTATAATAAGGCAGATGCTAGCAAGAGCAACGATGACTGAAATTTCTATTTTTACTTTAAAGATACATTGAAATGAGCAGAATTGCTTTTAAAAATTGAGAACTCACTGCTTAAGAAGGCGAGGCTATGCCATGAGATTGACAGTTGAACTGAAGACGGTTCCTTAACGACGAAAGAAGGAAGGGGGCTGCTAGAACGATACAAGCTGCTGAAAGCTGAAGAGGCAGGTGAATTTTTTTCTTTTTTACGAGATTAGCAATTCGTTTTGGCTTGCTAGAAGTATTGAGAGAATCACTTGCTTTTTTTTAGTGGAGATGAAGTTCACTGTGCCTTTTGCGAGAAAATTTGATAGCTTGTTCACCTTATAGAAGCAGGTGGGCTGCAATCAACATCAAGTGCTACTCGTGAAGTGAAATGAGTTGAGTGTTCTGAAAAGTGATCAAGATCTAGTACAAGTTTCAGTTGCATTCAAATATAAGTGTCTTTATCTTACAAACGACAATCTAGCTATGAACTTTGCATGAGGAAAAACTAAGATTTCAGTTATTCCTTCGATATTGACAATATTTGTGAAACTCTCGAAATGGCATTTCATTGTATCATATAAACTTGTTAAAGACTACAAAAGGTAGCAACATTATTTTTAAAACAAACCTTCGTCACGGCTTGCATTCAACCGTTATAATTGAATATAGCAGCATACGAAACCGAATAGTATATTTTGGAGCTCATTTCGAAGTCAGTTTAGTTCCAATATAAGTGAAGTTTAACGCATTGTACATAATTTACAAGGATATGATAATTAATTTTTTTACTGCTGATTTGAAGAATAGGAAAATGAAGATAAATCCCATACACAACATGCAACTTACTTCTGAAAAGGCATCATATGTATATCGACTCTTTTTAAATGCCGTAATGTTATTGGTATCAGTGTATTAGATTTATTTTACACAACGGAAAGTTGTTGAAATCTGTTGATGTAATAAAATGAGAGCTAAGGATCAACAAGACTTTTTAAATCGTACGGTGTGGTATTTTATTTTTTGCGTGCGATATCTTGAGCGTATGCACGAATCTATCAAAATAATTGGGATATATACTCTAGTCGAGTTATTGACAATTGCCTCCGCACGTCTACTAGGTTTTTTAAAAGACTTCTGGAATGGAATGTTGCCTAAACATATATATTAAAATTTTCGTAACCTCCCACATACAGTCACAAAATTGCTGGCATCTGAATTTCTAAAAATTATAGACTTGTTTCTATGGACAATGAAGAAGAATTATAATTGGATCGATGCAGACTTACAGTTGAAGGTTTTCAATGCAAATCAAATACCGTGTTTTAGTTGTTTTTTGTTTCTAAAATGGCTGAAAAATATTCTAAGTTACCAGAAGCACCAAATAATACATTTTTTGGCTCAGATACAGAGGATTACGGGAAAACATTGAAAAAAAGCCGCGAGGTGCGACCCTTGAGGTCCACACGCTCAACTTCCCAGTAATATCCACATAAATATTATAAATATTAAACACAAAAATATTTTTGAAAATAATACTAATTTTTATAATAATAATGAGAGGTATTCATAGCAGTAACAGAAATGAGTTAATATTAATCATATCGTCTACTGTAGCGTCCATTGATTACGTAAGGCGTTTGGTGGATGACAGGTGGATTGATTTGATCGATCGATCGGTGGGGACCTTTTCTACGTTATTTGTTATTTTCACATCGATGCTTGAAGGACAAAAGAGCGCTAGCAAGAATAAATGCATTTTTGTTATTACGCCCACTGAAAATATTTTCTCCCGAAGTGACCATTTTAAATAATATTCTTGAAAATTGCCATGACTTCGGCATAATCATTGAATTTGTATTTTTCACGATTTTTCATCAATGAGGCTTACAATTATTTCTTATTTTCAGTTGATCTTTAAAAAAATGGAATATTCAATGTCAATAATATATTTAATTGCATGTAAAAAGTAAAATGTTTTACATATAATGATAGAGAAAGTAATTCAAATCTTACAAGCACAAAGATCAAAACTACTAAAAACTGCAATTTTTTATTTGAAGAAAGCTTTTTAGAGCGTATGATCTTGCAAAGTATGGACTACAAAACATTTGACCATTCAAAGCGTTGATTACCACAAACGCAAATTTGATTGAAATTTTGTTGGTTTTCACAATTTAAGCAGTTTTTTTATTAAACATAAAATACTGTGAAAACTATTTAAAATTACAATACAAGTCGTGAGTTTCTTTTACCAAATTTTATTTTATTTTCAAATATATATTTCGGCTACTACTTGCAGCCTTCTTCAGTGATGTGTTCACGACTCTATATCTAATCTCTAATATATATTTGAAAATAAAATAAAATTTGGTAAAAGAAACTCACGACTTGTATTATTAAACCAATTAACCAAAAAGCTCGAACAGACAACCAATATTTAAAATTGTTCAAATTATGCAAATATTATAAAACTTCGATTGACTTTGACACAATAAAGTCTTTAGAATAAAAGATATAAGATAATATCATTCGTATGAGCCGTTCTTACATGGTATTTTGAATGATTTTTTATTTTTAATTTAGTTTTTTTTTAAGAATCTAGCTAAAATATTTGGCCAGTTTCTCTTCAAAAACTGATAGAAATGTATCAATTATATAAACATTTATTACTGAGCTGTGCAATTTAGGACAAACATTTATTTTTCATGAAAAAATTCTAATTTTTACCCTTTTCATTTATTAAATTAAGAAAACGACTGAAAGAATTTTTTGTAAATTCAAAAACATCACAAAAATATTAATACACGACGATAGACACTTTAATGATGCAAATATCATATATGGTTCGTGAGATATAGTGAATGATAAAAATGACCTGGAAGTTCATGATGACTTTTAAAAGTTTTTTAATTTTTAATTTAATTTTTCACATAATGATTACGAAAAGTTTTGCTGGTTTTGTACGACAACTATTTGGAGTATTTAACTTATATAAACATTCATTTCTGCGTCTTGAAAATCAGGTTAAAAATTTGATGTTTTTGAAAACAAAACCCAATTTTTTGCACTTTTTTCCAAAAAATTAAAAAACCGCTCGAACGATTTTTTTAAAAATTTGTTAGAATCACGTGAATGTCAATACGCGTCGATTGGCACATTGATGAAGCAAATCGTACATTTGGTTTGTGAGATATGGCGCATGACAGGGTTGACCTTCAAGCCCCCCCCCCCCGCAGACCGAAGTGTTCCAAAAACTATTTAGCTCTTAAGATTTCAAAGACGCTTCGATTGACATCTTAACGAAGTCGATACGATTTTGTTTACATGAGTTATGCTTGTAGAAAAACTGTTCGCGAACGCATGTACATACGTACGTACATACACACACACATACATACATACTTCTTTCTAAAAACACTTAAAATATACTCGTAAGACCTCAAAACGTAAAGATATGTAGAAAATTTCAATTTCGATTTTCGAGGCGATTACAAGAACTTCCCATATACTGGGAAGTTAAAAAAGCAAATATGAAAAATCAACGAAATTAACTAGTAAATTAATGAAAAAGTTGTCGATTTATCATGGTTTGGTAATAAAACGCAATTCCGATTCCAAGGAAAAATGCGACCACAAAATTTTCACCGATCAAAATCCACACCACACTTATTGTCCAGCTGGTGCTGACTCTTGGTGCAATTATAGTAAAGCTGAGGCGGCTGATGAATTAAAAAACTACAAATATGATCCACCTTTTGATCAAGTAGCACAGGAAATCCTAAAACCCATCTACGAAGACTTGATATTAGACGATTTGTTGGAAAGATGTTTGGGAAATAACACATAAAACAATAACGAAAGTTTAAATAATTGTGTTTGAAATTTCATCCCTAAGTACCCTTTTTTGGCATGATCATTATAGAAATTGCTGCTCACACTGCTTCTTGCATTTTTAATTAAAGATTTGCAAGTGTATTAAAATTAATGCAACCGATGGGCATTGCATTCAGCCTCTAGACACGCTGCGGAAACGATCGCGCTCCGGTAATACAAACGAATCGTCGCAGCACTGAGGCCTTCAAAGAGGCTAGAATAACTAACAGAGACGAAAAATTGAAACTTCAGGAGAAGTGCGAGGAAGAGAAAGCACTAATGTATGGTGCAAGTATGGCAGAATAGAATTACGTAGCATTCACTTTGAAAAATTACTTGAAAAAACTTTAAATGTTAATTTCTCGGAATCGCGTTTTTTGAGCTGGCAGACATGATTTAAAGAAAACTAATAAGCCGATCTTGCTGAATTTTTAATATATTGTTAATGATATGTCTAGCTATTGCGTGAACTAATATCATGTTGATCGAAAATAAGTTTCCCGATTTCCAGCCGATTTACTAACCTCAAAAACCGATTTTTTTCAAATGGCTGCCATTTTGTTATTTTTCGACGGAAAAAAATTATCCTAGTTCACGCGATAGCCATTTGAACAAGGATTAATTTCTGTTTTAATTTTTTTTCTCAAATGTGCCAGACTAAAGATGTCCGCCAACAATTTTGGGACTTTTTTTTTGAAAAATTCGTAAAATCCAAAAAGAATTTCAAACATTCTGAAAATCTTAACTTTTTGTATTTTTGAAATGTTAGTTAATATTTGTGCAAAATTTTAGAACAATATCTTTTTTCCTTCAATGTAAGAAAAATCATCGAAAAAACGGTTTTTTTGAAAATCGTAACCTAAAAGTCCCCTTTAGAAAAAAACCTAGTAACAATTAGGTTTTTTTCCATAAGCATGGAATTTTTAACCTGATTGACAAAATATGGTAATCAATGTTTATAAAGTTTATATACTCCAAACAGTGTTTGTAAAAACACCATCAAAACTTTTTCTCATGACTACGAAAAACATTAAATAAAAAATAAAAAATCAATAACAGTCATCATTACCTTCAACGTCATGTCTGTTATTCGCTATATCTCACGAACCAGATATATTATTTGCATCACTAAGGTGTCAATAGATGTGAATTAGCATTTTTGTGATGTTTTTATCATTATAGAAAAAATTATTCGGTCGCTTTTTAATTTAACAAAAGAAAATGCGAAAAATGAAGGTATTTTCATTAAAAATAATTTTTTAACCTGGTTTCATTCAAAGTTATTATGTAAAGAGGGTTTATACGAATGATATTACTTTATATATTTTATTCTAAATAAATTGTTGTAAATTCAATCCAAGTTTTATAATATTTGCATAATTTGAGCAGTTTTTTAATAGTTTTTACAGTGTTTTAGTTTTAATAAAAAACTGCTTAAATTTTGAAAACCAACAAAATTTCAATCAAATTTGCATTTGTGGTAATCATTGCTTTGAATAGTAACATATTTTGTAGTCAATACTTTGGAAGATCATATGCTTCAAAAAGCTTTCATCAAATAAAAAATTGTAGTTATCAGTAGATTTATTCTTTAGTAATCGTAAGATTTCAATTACTTCCTCCTTAATCATGTGCAGTACATTTTACATTTTACATGCAATTGAACCTATTTTCGACTGCATATTCAATAATTTTCAAGACCAACAGAAATTCAAAATTAATTATTAATCTCATTGATGTAAAATCGTGAAAAAAATATAAATACAGTGATTATGCCGAAGTGATGGCAATGTTGAAGGCAACTATTCAAAATGGCCATCACGTGACAAAATCTCTTCAGTGGGCGTAATAACCAAAACTGCATTCATTTTTGCTAGCGCTCTTTTGTCCTTCAAGCATCGATATGAAAATAACAAATAACGTAGGAAAGGCGCCCACCGATTGATCCGCGTTAATATTCAATCAAATCAATCTGCCTCCATCGACCAAAAACCTTACGTAATCAATAGACCGTCTCGTAGATGATATGATTAATATTAATTCATTCCTTTTACTGCTATAAATACCACTCATTATTATTATTTAAAGTATTATTATTTTCAAAATAATTATTGTGTTTAATGTTTTTGATGTTTATTTAGATATTACTGGGAAGTTGACCGTGTGGACCTCAAGGGACGCACCTCCCGGCGTGGTCAACATATCTTTACTTTTTAAGGTATTGGGAGTATATTTGAAGAGTTTTTGGAAAAAAGTATGTATGTTTGCTTGTGTGCGTTTATATGTACGTACGTTCTTGGATAGTTTTTTCTACGAGCATAACTCACTTAAAACGGTCGCATCGACTTCGTTGAGGAATCAATCGAAGCATCTTAGCAATATTTAAAGCTGATTAGTTTTTGGGAAACTTCAGTCCGGTGGTTTTGTGTTGGGATTCTTCCAACCTCATTTCTGTCATGCAATATATCTCACGAAAAAATTAAAGGTTTTCATTGTTGAACCTCAATCAACGCGTATTAACATTTGTGTGATTCTGTCGAATTTTGAAAAAAAAACACTGAAGCCGTTTTTCAATTCAATTTAAAAAAGTCGCAAAATATTATTATTTTTCATATAAATTAAATTATTAACTTGATTTGCGCATATCAGTAATCAATGTTTTTAAAGTTTATTCACTTTTTATTGTTTTGTAAAAAAAGTATTGAAACTAAATACAAAAAAATCAAATGAAAATAAAAAAATTATTAAAAGTCACAAAGTAAAAAGGGATCAAACGAATTACCTGATGTGTCTTATTTCAAAGACATTGTTGCTATGTCTTCCAAAGATTACTAATATTTATAGTTATATAGTTTTTTACATTTTTATGCAAAAAGTGTTTAAAGTTGGAGAAAATATTTATTTTTACAATCAATTTTGCATTTGTGATAATCAACGCATTGAATTATAAATGGTTTGAAGATGAAGATATCTTATCAAAAAGCACAACACTTTTCATGTTTGCAAAAAAAATCTGGAAAAACAATACACCATTAATTTTTATAATGTAAAAAGGTAGATAAAAATATTATTACCTTATTTCACTTACTTTAATGTCTTGTTTAATTAAAAAGTATTATCTATCTTATTTAAACTTCTGCCAATCATTGCTCTTCGAACTCAGATGTTATCATCAAATAAAACTTCTATTTTTTTAATTCTTTACAAAACATTCGTACATTCACACGATTGATCCACGTGGAAAACCTTGTGAAATGTTATTAATATCTTCTTAAAAATTTAAGTAGTTTGAAATTACGATCATATTAAGTACTAATCAACAAGGGTTGATTGCTTATTTGCTCAATAGATACAAACATATTTTAACAAACTGTGAGGTGCAACCCTTAAAGTCCACATGAACAACTTTATATTTCTATGTACATATATATTAAATTTATTATAATTAATAATTGTAAAAACGATAATACTTTAAATAAAAATATTGACCAGTATTCATTACAGTAGGTGGAATGTAATAATATTTATCATATCATCCATTGAATACGTAAGGTTTTTGGTGAGTGGGATAGTCAGATTAAATCCTCACATGGAGTGAGATAATAGCAAGGGCAGGTTTCAAAGCTGTTTTGTATAAGTGGTTATTTTTATTTCGACGCTTGTAAGGTGTAAGTGAAAATTAAGAGAAATTGAAACTATAAGGTTAATTAATGCAATTTTTTTCTGCGCCGACAAGATCTTGTTGAATACAAAATTTCATAAGTGCGGCATAAAGATTGTATTTGTACTATTTCATCAATTTACTTAAGGAAAACTAACAATCGTTCCTTATTTTTAAGTTGATCTTGAAACAACATGCAATATGCAGCGAAAATTAGATCAGGTAAAATCTAACGTAAGATGAAGCAAGAATTATTTGAAATCTTGCGACCGGTAAGTGAGTGTCCATTAGTTACGTAAGGATTTTGGTGGGTTGGATTGTATCATTACACTGATACTTTTTTCGTAGCTGGTTATTTTCATATCGCCGCAAACCAAACGTTGTTGAAATTTACAATTCAAGCTTGTTGAATGCAGTTTTTGTTTCGTTTTTGAATAGTTGCGTCCAAAATTTCCATGCGTGCTACAAAGCCTTTGAACTTGTATTATTTCACCAATTAACGTTATTGGTAAATGGTCTGAAAAACATTAAATATGCAGTAAAGGTAAAATATATGAAGCTTTACAAAATATATTTTAAATCTTAAAAACTAAACTACTAAACTACGATTACTCATGTGATAAGAACTTTCAGAAGCACCATTGTATTATCAAAATCAATGTCTGATTATATGTAAACCATATGGAATCTTACGTAAAATAGAGAAACTAAACTAAGATCAAACTAACTATTACAATAAATAAACTCAAATATTTGACACATGATCCTTACGTAATCAATGGGCGCTTTTTCATTCATTAAGCATATTCATTGTTAATTGTTGTCACATGAATATTTTTTGGAAGTATTGGAAAGTTTGATGTTTTGTTTGAGGAGAACTTAAAACATTTGATTTCGAAGAAAAATGATTAGCAGAAGTGCAAAGTAAATAGAAGAATTTTTCAACAAATCGTTTAATTTTTTACAGTTTTTTATTTACTGGTAACATCTGCAAAAAAATTAAATAGATTTCAAATAATGAGCGATTGGTAATCAACGTAAATAAAAGACTGGGAAAAAATCAATGATTGTGCAACCTTAGGATTCAATTGACTGCTGGCTGATTGGTGAATTTTTCGGAGTTTGCACCAATGTTCAAATGATAATAGTTTTGAAAGGCGAATAATAAGATTCTAACTTTCAAATTAAATTGATAAATTTGAGATAAAAATATTTATTGTTTGCAGTATAATTTTGAAGCTGTTGACCCTTATAGTCATATATTTAGCCAGAGAAAAGGCAAAACATCATTCGTTGTGAAAATTTATTTAACACCTAAAGAGAGCAGTGTGGAATTAGGATCGAATTAATGTTTGATTAAAATGAACTCAGCAGTCACAGGCTTCCTATTGGTGAACCATGAGAGCATCACAAAAAAAGGGGTTTCCAATCTGAAAGGCACTTAAGATGAAAGAGAAGGGAAAATGCTTCCATCCTAAACCACGAACTACCCCGTATAAACCTTTTTAACTGTTTTGTTTTTATGTACAAATTTTGCGTTTAACAGCTTATTACTACGTCTGTTTGATATTGTATCTTAAAATTGTTGTCGCGAAATTGAAAACTACTGGCAAATGCTAGCTAGTTTTGATTTTTGCAACTATTTGAAACAGTGAAATGATCTCCTTACCTATAAAAGAGACTAGTATTTACAATCACGCGGACCAAATGTGATAAAAAAAGAGAAGTTTGATTCACTTTAATAACTTTATTAAATCCAAACTTACTTCTTACGAACAATAAAATAAATTCACTTTACTATCTTTAGTAAATACGAAAGAATTTTAATGCATCCTTTATGCTTATCGCGTACCGACCGATCACAAGTACTTCGATGCAACCTCACATCGGATTCCCGGGATTATGGCTTGGCCCGTACTTGTGGTTTCAAGAAGGAAAAATACTACTTCGCGTGCGAGCTATTAGGTAGATCGCTTAATTATTGCAACTTTCAGAATTGCCGAAAGTGCATTTGGGCATTTGACACCTGTGCATGCATGATTGGGGTCTATGGATAAAAATGCGCGTGGCGGAAATGTGCTTCGCGAAATAAGGTTAAAGTAGGTGATAGGTAATAAAAAATGCGCATGGTGGAAATGCGCTTTGCGGATTGTAGTGCATTTGCCTACGTAAGTGTAAATGCTGTGGGGCGAGTAGAATGCATTATAATACCCCCACCGTTTGATTGAGGCTCCGACGAAATATTGATTGAATTAGAAGAACGTTTGGCGTAAGCATAAAGTATGATTAATAATACAATTATTACAAATATAATAATAAATTTTATAATTTCTATTTTGATTTTTAGATAAAATTGTGTCAATATATCTATCCTGATCTAATTGTTTTAAATATAATAATTCTAGCTTAATGCCTGGAATAGTTGAGTTTTCTTTTACTTTTGCTACAAAATTTGGAAGAATGAATTTATCATATACTTGGCAGTCTTAGTAACGCCACATTTGACGACTCTGACGTTTCTTGCTCTGACAGCGAGAGGCGCAGCAAACGTCAAGTGAAAACCTCCTTCCTCCACGACACGCGGCCGGCGACAGTCGACTTGTAAATGCATTCTATGTTAAACTATTGTTCGTTACATTTAAATAATAATCACAGTTAAATATTTCCGTGGTGTTTAATTCTAAAACCGACTTGCTAAACACCACATTGGTGACCCCGACAATTCAAGCAAATTTAAGTCAGCGCAAGAAGAGACTTCGCCCCAACGCGGTTGGGCCCCAAAACGACGCGCGTGCATAGTGCTGTCTCTTTCACAATCGCGTCAGTCAAACGACAACACACAGTTGCCTTAACACAGAGGTTTCTCTTTCCTTGTTCCTGTTTGTATTGGTGGCGTCTAGATTCTCGGCGCACGCACGAACTTGCCGTTTCTACACACGCATAGGAAATTGGTTCTACACGCAGCCTAACGAGACATGGCTCTACCGCGAACACCCTTCAAGGAAATATCCGGCGACGTGAACACAAATCCGCTGCTATATGCAGCACGTGATTTACCACCGGACACTCTCAATTCACCGCAGCTACTAACCGCACAAACGCACGCTTCGGCATGGCAATCGGAAGATCAAACTGTCGCGGCAATCAACAACATCAAACTGCCCCCGTTCTGGAAAAATGATCCAGAATCTTGGTTTTTCCATGCGGATGCGCAGTTCCAATTGTCGAAAGTCGTCGACAACACCAAATATTACACCGTCATCGCATCTCTTGTCATGGAAGTGCTCCGACAGATTTCAGACATCGTCCGATCACCACCACCGCAAGATAAGTATGCATTTCTTAAATCGCAAATGCTTCCCAGGTTTACCATCTCCAAGGAGAAACGAATCAACCACTTGCTAAACCACCTCGATCTGGATGACAAAACCCCCTCGCAGCTACTCCGTGAAATGTAAACCCTTGCACCGGAAGGTTTTACTGATGACATCATCAGAACCCTCTGGCTAAATCGGTTACCAGCTAATGTTCGTTGCATACTCGTGGCAAACAACGATTTTTCGCTGTTGGGACAAGCCACAATTGCAAACCGCATACTTGAGAACAGTTTAACATCTCATGTCATGGCTACCGCACATCAAAAACTTCGTGACCAGCCAACCAGTGCATTTGAGATGCGCTTTCAGATCATCGAGCAAAAACTCGAGGAAATCACCGAGTCTGTCAAGACGTTAGCAGTCAAGCTCAACGGTGAAACCAAGTCACTCTCGAATTCCTACAGACACGTGCCAAAACCACAATAAGAAAGCAAAACGTGCTACTACCACCGAAAATTTGGCAGCGAGGCAAAGCGTTGTGTTAGCCCGTGTGATTTCAAACCTACTAATGAGTCAAAAAACTGAATAAAGAGTCACCTAGCAAACGTAAACTAGGTGACCAGCCGCTTACTGACATCAACCAAGTAGAATACCGCCTACACATTAGAGACAGAAATTCCAAAATTAAATTTTTAATCGACTCTGGTTCCGTCGTGTCCGTTTTGCCATTTGCGCTGTCAAATATAAACAACAGCACAGGACACATAACATTATACGCTGCTAACAACACGGGTATTAAAACCTACGGCCAACAAACCCTTCGGTTGGATTTCGGTCTTTCCAAAACCATTACATGGCAATTCATAGTCGCTGACGTTAAAATGGCGATAGTAGGTGCAGATTTTTTTGGCCGCTTTCAATCTTTTAGTGGATTTGAAACACAAACAATTGATCGACAAAACCTCACTCTGCACAATAAAAGCACAAATTAGCAATTTGTCCACTCTCGACCCACAAAGCTGCTACAAAAATCTTCTTAAACAATTCCCTGGCATCACGGAGTCAACACGAGTACGAAAATGTTCAACTAGCCCAGTTTTTCATTACATCACAACCACCGGACCTCCTGTAGCTGAGAGGCCAAGCCGTCTCACTGGTGACAAACTGCTGGCAACCAAACGAGAAATCGACCTCTTGTTGCAGAAGGGCATCTGCCGTGCATCCTCTAGTCCTTGGGCCACTCCTCTTCACCTCGTCAAGAAGAAGAACGGTGAGTGGCGCGTCTGTGGGGACTACCGCAAACTCAACGCTCAAACAGTGCCAGATCGATACCCGATCTCCAATAATCACGATGTTGCGGAAAGAATGCACAGCAAGAGAATCTTTTCAACTATAGACTTGGACCGGGCGTATTACCAAATTCCAATGGCCGAGGACGACATACCCAAAACTGCTGTGTGCACTCCATTCGGACTTTTTGACTACCTTGTCATGCCCTTCGGGTTGCGAAATGCAACACAAACTTTTCAAAGGCACATGGACAGCGTTTTACGTGAATTGGATTTCATCTTCTGCTACATTGACGACATAATCGTCATGTCCACGACGCCGGAGGAGCACACGAAACACCTGACACAGCTGTTCACACGTTTACAACAACAGGGATTGCGAATCAACATCAGCAAGTGCGTTTTTGGAAGACGGGAAGTATTATACTTGGGTTACACTATTAACGCAAATGGGTGCAAACCACCATCGAGTCGCGTTGACACAATTGCTAATTACCCAAAGCCAACAACTATCGCAGATTTACGCCGTGTTTTGGGCATAATTAACTACTACAGACGCTGCATCCCAATGGCAGCTAATTTGCAAGCGCCACTTAATTCGTTCTTAAAACAATCCCCCAAGAATGAAAAACGCACATTAAACTGGACTCCAGAATCTGACACGGCTTTCACAGCGTGCAAACGAAGCATAGTGGAGGCTACTTCCTTAACACACCCGGTGTCTTCTGCACCTTTGGCACTAATCACGGACGCTTCCGATAAAGCAATTGGTGCTGCGTTGGAACAACTAGTCAGTGACCAATGGCAACCAGTGGGTTTCTACTCTAGAAAGCTGAGTACCACAGAAACAAATTACAGTGCGTATGACCGCGAGCTGCTTGCCGTCTACGCAGCCATCCGTTTCTTTCGCCACATTCTGGAGGCACGACCATTCGTCATCAGGACAGACCATAAACCACTGGTATACGCTTTCAGCCAAAAATTAGACAAGGCTTCCCCACGTCAGTTACGACAGCTTGACTACATATCACAATTCACCACGCAGATATTACATATCTCCGGCGCCACCAACACGGTAGCGGACGCGTTATCATGAATCTGTGAAAAAACCATGCCAACAACATTAAACGCCGAAGAACTGGAACGCGAACAATCAGTTGACGCAGAAATTCAACACCTTGTACAAGCAGGCACCTATCTTCAACTACGAAAGGTGTTTATCGGGAAAGCATCGGTTTACTGCGACGTCTCCACAGATCAGGTCAGACCATATATTCCTTCAACCTTGCACCGTCGCGTTTTCCAGTCAATACACGGTTTGGCACATACAGGCGTAAAATCCAGCGTACAGCTCGTTAAAACTAGATTCGTCTGGCCAAACATCAAAAAGGACGTAACTCAATGGGCACGTTGCTGTGTTTACTGTCAACGAGCTAAAGTCCAACGACATACCAAAAACAAACCAGCCCATATCATCGTCCCAGACAACAGATTTGAACACATCCATTTGGATATCGTGATTCTACCAGCCATCAACGAATACAGGTACTGCCTCACTATCACAGATAGATTTTCACGATGGCCTGAAGCGGTAGCTCTTAAAGACATTTCCGCTACCACAATAGCAACCGCCTTCTACTCGACGTGGATTGCTCGTTTTGGAACTCCCAAAACTATCACCACCGACCAGGGTACACAGTTCGAGTCATCATTATTTCGAGCACTCAGCAACTTACTGGGAGCGAACCGTCTTCACACGACTCCATACCACCCCGCATCCAACGGCATAATCGAACGCTGGCACCACGCATTCAAAACATCATTGATGGCAGCGCTAATGCGCAGTCAGTCAACGCCATAGACAGAACTTCTGCCCACAGTCCTACTCGGACTACGAACTGCTATCAAACCGGACATTGGCGCATCACCTGCCGAGCTCCTTTACGGCAGCACACTTCACCTACCGGGCGAATTTTTCACTGGCGAAGAAACTGCGACTATACCAAATACATTCGTCGAAAAGCTCAGGGAACACATGCGAAACTTACGCCCAGTCCCCACTGCTCATCACGACAAGCGAAAAGCATTTGTGCATCACGATCTTTCGACATGTTTCCACGTATTCCTGCGCATAGATGCTGTCAGAAAGCCTTTGGAGACTCCTTATACAGGACCACATGAAGTGATAGCCAGACAATCTGACCGTGTCTTCACCATCAAAGTAAAGAATCAGCCCATCTGCATATCCACCGAAAGGCTGAAACCAGCACACCCATTACCGGAGATTTCAGACACCGACACTGAAGGTCTAGAACAACCGATCGAATCCCCACTCTTCTGGAAAATTCTAACCCGCACTTATAGCAGAAACCCAAAAACAGCACCTGCAACGACAGGCACAGCGCTAACAAGGACAGCGACGCGGCCACAGAGTCCTTCGCCATAAACAACCGACAACATCGTGACTTCAGTCACTGGGAAGGGAGTATTGTGGCAGCCTTAGTAACGCCACATTTGACGACTCTGACGTTTCTTTCTCTGACAGCGAGAGGCGCAGCAAACGTCAAGTGAAAACCTCCTTCCTCCACGACACGCGGCCGGCGACAGTCGACTTGTAAATACATTCTATGTTAAACTATTGTTCGTTACATTTAAATAGTAATCACAGGTAAATATTTCCGTGTTTAATTCTAAAACCGACTTGCTAAACACCACATACTCTTAGGTTTTTATTTCTATAAGTTTTATTTTTAGCTTTGATTTCACAGTTTTCAAATTTTACAATAAAGTTTCCGCATATTTTTATTAGGTTTTTACTGCAATTTTGTTCAATGTTCGGATGAAATTTTTCAAATATTACAATTTCGGGAGAAATTTCTTAGATTTCTTCGTTTTTGAAAATTCTCATTTTACATTGTGCTTCTTCAAATTTTATTATATTTTTTAAACAATCATCTTCTATTTCAGCAAAATTTTTGAGAAGGTTTTCTTTTACATTTGGCTCATATATTACATCTTTAGAATCTATTAGTATTTCGTGAAAGTTGAGAACTAAAGATTTATGCTGTGTTGTAGGGATTGGTTTAATAACAACTTTTTTTAGTACTTCCTTTGAATAATGTAGTATATAGAATATAATAACAATATTGTTTTTCTGAACGACTATTGATGTTTTATTATGTGTATAACTGGTGAAGTCGTCAATTAAGTCGAGTTCAGTTTTGGTCAAGATATTTTTAGACATTATTTTCAGTGAACTTGTGAATATAATTTCAGCTATGTCATTTATGTGGCTTCGCAAAAGTGTTATATCGTTATTTATATGATATGTTTGTTGCAAAAATGTAATTTCATCTTCTAATCTGACTATCTTATTTTCCAATACATTTTTCAAATCGTTCAAGTAATTTCCAATTTTTAACTGCTGTGAGTTTATGTGTTTAGTAATATTACGTATTTGAGAAGTTATGGCTTTATTTATAAATGTTATCTTATTAATTCTATTTGTTGAAATTTGTTCATTATCAGATAGTTTCTTAATTGCGTTGTTAAGCTGAACTTCATCATCGTTATCCATTGTACCTGCTATATATTTGAGACCGGTTCCAATTATGTTTACAAGTCCACGTTTAGATTTGAAGTGAGGGGCCAAATTATTTATTTTCCCTTGTAGTAGAGCAAAGTTTGTGTTAATTGTTTCTTATACTGCCGTAGATTTTGTTCTAGACGTTTTTAATGTGTTAATATTGTTTTGTTTCAGATCCATGGTTTTTTCGTATTCCGTAATATTAATTATGTGGAAGATTTTGCTATAGTGATCGATTAACCTTACTTCATCCGTTTGTATTGGTGCGTATCCATTATTGTTTGTTAGATTTCTAACGTCTATTATTTGGGACGAAGACAGCGTAAGTATAACTAGTGCAAGAAGTCGATACATGTTGCCAATTTATTCTAAAATAAAAATATTCTAATATTTTAGTTTGTGGTTCCCCGTAGTTTTATCGTTGGATTTGTCTTATCTTGATATTTTTGGTTTTTTCTTAAATGATTCTTGTAATATTTCAAACCCGTTCTAACGTCTATGACATGATCATTATCTAACTTAGTGGTGTTAATTTTCCTATATATGGTATGATTCTTTCCTCCCCTTATTTCTTGAATAAAGTTTGGTCCTTCTTCAATCTGAACGTCTGTTCTATCTATGTTAATCTTATTAATAACATTTGCTTTTCTTTGTACCATTAAATCATGAATTTTCTGATATTCTTCCTCATTTATAGTGCCATTCATAAAATCAATTGGTTTCCTTTTAGCTGTAGTATGAATTGTATTATTATAGTAGGAAATTATTCTAAGAATTTTCTCTTTCACTGTGTCTTCCCTTGTTTCCTCATTGTGTTTCAAAAGGCGGATGTGTTCGTTTAGAGTGCTATGCAGTCCTTCAATATCGGCGTTTGATGTGTGGTTGCTATTTGATGTATAGTGAACCTCTATGTCTTCTTTTCGTAGAAATTTCTGCATTGGCAGGGCTTTAAAGCCTAATCGTTGTCCACAATTATTTTTTTGATGCTACCGTGCATACTGATGTACTGTATAATTTTGGTCTTGAATTCTGTTCATGATCTACCATTTATTTTGGAAGCCTGTGTAAACTTTGAAAACTTATCGATAGTGGTCAAGAAGAGCGTTTTTTGTAAACTATAAAATATATCTAAATGGATGATTTCATTCGGTCTGTTTGGTGTCTCCGTAATTTTGTATGGAACTTTTGGTGGATTTCTTTCATATTTTTCCGAACAAAAAATTTCACAGTTATTTATAAATTGGGTTATTCTTGTTCAAAATTTTGGATTATATATTGCTTCTATGCCTCGATGATTTTTGCTTTTATGTTCCTTTTCAATGAGTTCTGTTAATTTTTCTTCATCTTCAATGTCTTCTAGTAATTTACTACACCTTATTATTTTGAATTTATCGTTTTGCTTAAGGGGGCAGATACCTGTAAAATTTTGAAGAAAAAAAATTTTCTCCATAAAATGTTAGTATAATCCTTCAAAAATATGTCACTAAATTTTTAGAATGTGATTTGAAGTATTTTTCATATTATAGCGTATTAACCGTGACGCGTCTCATTTGTGTTCAACCGCTGACGGAGGTATAGTAAGTGGTCGGCCCTCTTTTCCTGCTTCCCTTGCCTTTTAGTCTTTGTATTGTTGAAAATTTGAATGGGTAGATGTTTTAAGATACTTATATTGTTAAATTCCAAGTAAAAAAAAGTTATATAGGTATATGGCTTTAAATCTTTATACGGTGTTATAACTCTTATTGGATATTGCTCTGGTAAAGTTGTCGATTTAATAGTGAAAAGTAGCTTTTGTGCAGCGTGTAACTATTGGAAAAGTAGACAAAATACTGAGGACTATAATACGTGGTATGAAGAACATCAGCCAGAATGTCAGGAGAATCACCAGGGCTCTGCGGGTGCAATGAAAGTGGAATCCATTAAAGAAATGTTTTTGCGATCGGAAAAACTGTTTGGCGAGAAATATGGAAATTTCATTGGAGATGGAGATTCAAAAACTTTCAAAGGAATACTAGATGTAAATCCGTAAGGTGATGATTTTCCGGTTGTTAAAAGTGAGTGTATTGGCCACGTACAGAAGAGAATGGTTACTCGCCTCCGAAAAGTTACAAAAGATCATAAACTTTGAGGGCGAGGCAAATTAACCCAAGCTTTAATAAATAAGCTATCGTTGTACTACGGGTTAGCTATTCATAGGAACGTTAACAGCCTCAAGGAGATGAATAAAACTATATTGACCAATTACTATCATATGTGCTCTACGGATGATAATCCACAACATCAGTACTGTCCGCCTGGTCCTGACAGCTGGTGTAAGTGGCAAAAAGCTAAAGCTTCTGGAGAAGATTTTCAACACCCTGCGCCACTACGTTCGGAGATTCAAAAGTATGTGCTGCCGATATTTGAAGATGCGATGAATTACTCGAAAGATGTTTAGGTGGTCACACACAAAACTCGAATGAAAATTTCAACTCGACCATTTGGCGTCTCGCTCCAAAACATCTGCATTCGGGCTCAAAAAACATTGTAATAGTTTCGTATATTGCAGCTGGAGTGTTCAATGAAGGATATTCATGTATTATGCAAATAATGAACAGTTTGGATATAATTGTTGGCCGACAATGCAAATCATACGCCGATAAAATTGATGAGCAGAGAGTGACGCAAGAGAATCGGCGCAGCTCGTTAGACACTAAAGACGCTCGTCAAGCACGTCTTCAGCAACTTGCTGAAAAAAATGAGTTCTACGAGACTACAGAAGGACCAGTATATGCCACTGGCATTGCTGATTAATCGGTAAGTCACTATAATCATTTAACCTTCCTGTATTTAAACTTTAAACGCGTTTTTCTCAAAACCGTATTTTTCAAATTTGCTGCCACGATAACTCAAAAAGTTATTGATAGATCTTCCTAAAATTTTGCGCACATCTTTTTAATAGCATATTTCACCATATGAACCTATATGTTTTTGAAAATTTGTTGAAAAAATAATTTTATCGAAGCAAAACTATCGAAAAATTCGTGAAAAATTCCGCAAA
The DNA here is from genome assembly GCA_963942545.1 of Oxycera nigricornis. NCBI lineage: Eukaryota > Metazoa > Arthropoda > Insecta > Diptera > Stratiomyidae > Oxycera > Oxycera nigricornis. The sequence continues at coordinate 47,660,738 of OZ012659.1, forward strand.
AAAAAATTCTTCATTTTTTAAGGTTCATCTGGAAAGTATGACAATAATAAACTTACAACATTTTAGTTTTCATTTTCAGATCAATAGAACCGAGGCTACAATGGCAGCCGATTGAGACGTCGCACTGCAACCCTTCCGGAAGAAGTTAGTGTACATCCGCCATTTTTAACCAAAATAAAATAAAATAATGTTTTTGTATTACTTAAATGTATCAATAAATCACATGTTAATTTTCAAAAACCTTAAATAAATTTTTCATTAAAAAAAAAATAAATGAAAATTAAGTAAAATTTGGGTATTTACAAGTATTTCCCCCCTTAAAAGTTTTTACAAAGGTTTAAACTAATGTATCATAGAATCCATTGTCTATGATTATCGCGTTAAGTTGTTGGGGTTGAAGTGGTTTTTAAGAATAATAACCGCACTGCTTTCGTCTAGTTCTTTAGTGTATATTATTTTACGGTTGTTTTTGAAGATTTTTAGATTTCTCATCTTCATTGTTGCAGACATCACCTTTTTTATTATTTCCTGATTTTTGAATACATTGATTGCTGAATTTGTAATTGGAATTAAATTTGTTGATTCATTGGTATCCATTTCTGTATTGTTTATATCGAGCTTCTCTATTTGCGATAGCGCGTCTGCATTTCTGTTTATTGTTCCTTTTTTGTATTTGATAGTGTAGTGAAATTCTACCAATTTGAGACGCCAACGTACTAGTTTAAAATTGGCTCTTTAATTGAAAATAGCCAGGTTAGTGGCTTATGATCAGTTTCTATAAGAAACTTTCGTCCGAACAAGTATGGCCGAAAATATTTTGTAGCCCAAATTATTGCTAGTAGTTCCTTGTCGATAGTGCTATAATTTAGCTCATGTTCGTTGAGGGTTCGACTAGCATAAGAAAGAGGGTGGCCATCCTGCGATAATATTGCTCCAAGTGCATATTAGCTTGCATCTATAGTACGAATTCTTTGTTGAAGTCTGTAGGACCGGATCATTTGTGAGTAATCGTTTAAGAGTTTCAAAGCTATTTTGGTATTCCGGATTCGAGACGTAAATTTTTGTACCCTTTTTAAACAAACTGGTCATAGGCTTTGCAATTGAAGAATAATCTTTGATAAATTTCCGATAATAGCCCGTTAGTCTCAAAAATTGTTTAATTTGCTTAGTTGTTTTAGGAATGGGAAACTTTAAGATACTATCTACTTTTTTGGGGTTAGGTTTAATTCCGAGTTCAGTTATTACATGTTCCAGAAATTTCGTTTCCTTTTTTAAGAAGTCCGATTCATCCATTTGTACTCTCAGGTTGGCTTCTTTTAAGCATTCGAAAAATTTTGTTAGATATTCGATATGTTCCTGAAGTGATGTTAAAAAAACAATAACGTCGTCTAGATATACCAGACATATTTTGTTTATGTGTTCCTTCAAAACGTTGTTCATCAGCCGTTGGAAGGTGGCTGGTGCGGTTTTAAGGCCAAATGGCATACGTAAAAATTCGTAGTGGCCATTTTCAACACTGAAGGCAGTTTTGTGGATGTCTTCCTCGTTAACTTCAATTTGATAAAACCCTTTAGCGAGGTCGAGGGTTGTAAAATATTGACATTTACCTACCTTGTCCAGTATCTCGTCAATATTTGGAATTGGATATTTGTCATCTATTGTGACTTCGTTTAGGTCTCTATAGTCTATGACAAGTCTTCATTTACTCTTACCACTGGCGTCTGCCTTCTTAGGGACAATCCAAATTGGGGCTGAGTAAGGTGAATTGCTAGGTCGGATTATTTTATTCTCAAGCATTTCTTGGACTTGTTTTTCTACTTCTCCCTTATGTACGTAAGGATATCTATATGACTTTACATGGATCGGTGTATTGTCAATGGTTCGAATTTTATGTTTGATAGCACTTGTGAAAGTTAAATTTGAATTTTCTTGGTAAACAATTGCGGAATATTTCTTTACGATACTTAATAATTTTTGTTTCTCCTCTGGATTCAAATGTTCGATACGTAATTAGTCAAGGATAGATTTCGGAACATTATGTTCGATGATATTGAAGTTATGGTAATCGACAGTTTCTATAGAGCTGGGAGTTATATTTATCAAGTTTTCAATATAGCAGTTCATTTCTACAGTGGCTTCTACTTTGAAGTTTTCCACATTGTACATTCCTTCTTTGAAAGCTAGGTTACCATCTAAAGGCTTCTGTTCTTTGAGGTAAACGAGGCCATTTTCTTGGCCTACGACAAATTTTACGGTGTTAGTAGTATTATTAAAATGCATAGGCACATTTTGCTCATTGATTTCTAATTGGCTATTCTTATAGTCGACTTTAGCGTCAAATCGCTTAAGAATGTCATTTCCAATGAGTCCATCATACTGATTATGGAACTTGCAAACGAAAAGATCTATCATTTCGTTTTGATTTCCTAACTCACTGAAAAGTGGAATTCTTACTTTTTCGTTGATTGTTACACTGTGTTGCAATGTCTTCAACACAACTTCCGTGAATGGTACTCTCTATTTTGGGTTGCAAAGGCCGGGAATAACAATTGAATGTGTAGCTCCCGTGTCGATTATAAATTTCAAAGGATTGAAATTGGATTTTATGATTATAAATGGAAGGTTCATTCCGAGGCTGCTAAAGGAAAATTTCCGATTTCATGGTTATTTATATACATTGGTTCCGAGGCATTTTGTGTGTGTAAATTATGCATAACTTTATTTTGATTATCATTATGATTGGAGAAATGATGTCTTCTTTCTTGAAATAGAGGGTTACTATGACGGTTACTATGGTCAAAAGACCTATGTAGATGTTCATGCTGGTAATCATTTCTTCGCTAGTTTCTTTGTTGGTTAAATCGGTTATTATTATGTTGAAAATTAGTGTCACTAAATCTTGGTTGGTTATTATTTCGGGATTGGTTTTGATTTCTATCACTATAATTATGATGATAATCATCATGGGTTTTCTGCTGGTTACGTTTTTGGAATTGGTTTTGATGATTGAAACCGTGATCAGGTTTCCGTTGAGGAGGTTGATTTAAAGGCTGCCTACTATTACTTAAATGTGCGTACCCTGCTGAAAATAAGATGTCCATAGCTTCTTCTAAGCTTTCGGGGTTTCTACAAGTTAGGATTGTTCTCATGGGTTCTGGTATTTTGTTTTTAAAGATATTCAGAGCCGTTTTTTTATTGCTTGTAACACATAATTCAATTTCAAGATCTGTTCCTAAAACTATACACGTTTTATTATTTAATCGCCGTTGTTTGTTTTTGACTTCGTTGTAGAAATCAATACTATTTGTTTTAAACGTGACTGCACGTAACTCATCGTACAATTCTTCACAGCTGCGCCTGTCACCAAAATTATTATGTAGCACTGATTTAATTTCTGTCCAGGTTTTTGCCTGGCAGTTAATTTCAATAGCTTCCCTTGCCCTGCCTTTTAATCGGCTTCTAATAATGTCAAAAAATAGTGACTAAGAAGTAGAATTGAATGTGAGAAGAAATGAGTGAATGCGATCTATCAATTCGCAGAACCCTAAGAGCTCTCGCGAGTCTCCATTAAATTCTGGTACCCTGTGGAGATATTTTATTGGATCTATTGAGACTGACAGGGGTTGTTTGGTTGCGTTTTGTTCAGTCATGTCGTTAGTTCACAAAGAATTTAAAAAAACTTTTCAAAGGAAGGTTACACGGTATCAATTTTTGTTTCCAGATGTAAATATGATTTTTACAGGTTTGTGTAAATACAGTTAAATTTTAAGAGATTTGAATTTAAAATATAAGTATAATTTAAAATAAAAAAGGAAAGTTATACGTGCTTACTCCTCGTTTTGGCTAGATTACTACCGCAATTCTTTCTGCTTGATGTGTTGTGTTGTTGGTTATCAATAAGATTCGCCGTGCTTGAGATGCTGCTACTCTTGGCCTCTTGATGTCACTTTAGAAATATACTACACTTCGCTTTATTGGGGTGCCACTATCCTCAGATTCTGGATTTCACTTTGGAGATATTTTGTTGCAATTCGCTTTGTTGGGGTGCCACTATCTTCAGATTCTGGATTTCACTTTGGAGATATTTTGTTGCAATTCACTTTGTTGGGGTGCCACTATCTTCAGATTCTGGATTTCACTTTTGAATTAAGGACGAAAAAATATTTTTTTGTTGGCAGATAGTCCGTTTTTTTCACTTGGAAAAACTGTTATGAATGCGCCACTATGTATTAGAAAATACGAGTGTTCTTACACTTGGCACATCCTACCGACTCAGTGTGTCATTTTGCGAATGTGGCTGGATAAAAATATTTTTTTTTGCGAAAAACTTTCATTTGCTGTTGAAAAGATGAAAGACGTCAAACATTTTAATGTTTAATAAAAAGCTGTAGTTTGGCCTTTCTTAAAGAATTTATTTTGCTTGACTAATGAAAATGACAAAAAATGCATGTAGGAGCTATATATATTTTGTTTATCATCGAGAAATAAATTTATTTGAATCTAAATAAATGAAGAATCATTACATATGTATACTGTATAACTTAATAAAAATCAAACAATTTCAAAATCGTGGGTGATCTTATGTCATGATGTACTCCAAACATCGAAAATTAATTTTCTCGAAAGAGTGCACCTTCCACCTGAAATTCAATTTTTTTAAAAAAAACTCACTTCAACGCAAAAAAAATTAACTGTTTTCGGAAGTATGCAAGTCAATGCAAAACATAAGCAACTAGTTGGTGTTGGGACTCGAAATGACTTTTTTAAAAACCATCCTTAAAATTGGCTCCGTAGAAATATTTCACGATCCTAGAGTGTGTCGGCACAATTGTTACAGCATGACAAAAAATGTGTATGGATACAGTGATTTAGCATAGATATAAAAAGTTTTTACTTGCATTTTCAGCATCTAAAACACCAAACATGATTTAGAAGTTCCTAGCGCACACTGTATCCTTTGAAAGTCAAACGGAAATAATACTTAATTACCTGCGTGTCTGCTTTCATATCGGAAGAGGTCAATTCAGAGTCACTTTTCCACATAATTAAGGATGCTATTTACCTGAAAGACTTTTCACGCAATGCCCGAATGGATATGTCATTAGGATTAAACGGATTTTATGATTTTTGACAATGTAAAAATTTTGAATTTTGTCCAGATAGATCTGGAAAATGACACACTGTGCGACTGCGCCATCTACAATCACGCGGACCAAATGTGATAAAAAAAGAGAAGTTTGATTCACTTTAATAACTTTGTTAAATCCAAACTTACTTCTCACGAACAATAAAATAAATTCACTTTACTATCTTCAGTAAATACGAAAGAATTTTAATGCATCCTTTATGCTTCTCGCGTGCCGACCAATCACAAGTACTCCGATGCAACCTCACATCGGATTCCCGGGATTGTGGCTTGGCCCGTACTTGTAGTTTCAAGAAGGAAAAATACTACTTCGCGTGCGAGCTATTGTCGCTGGTATTTATATTCGAAAGATCGCTGATCAGTTGCAATAATTAGGTAGAATGCTTAATTATTGTAACTTTCAGAATTGCCGAAAGTGCATTTGGGCATTTGACACCTGTGCGTGCATGATTGGGGACTATGGATAAAAAATGCGCGTGGCGGTAATGTGCTTCGCGAAATAAGTTTAAAGTAGGTTATAGTTAAAAAAAATGTGCGTGGCGGAAATGTGCTTCGCGAATTAAGTTTAAAGTAGAAGATAGGCAATAAAAAATGCGCGTGGCGGAAATGCGCTTTGCGGATTGTGGTGCATTTGCCTACGTTAGTGTAAATGCTGTGGGGCGAGTAGAATGCATTATACCAACTAGTCTGAAAAAAATGCTGAATTTATGCTTGAATGTTTTCAAAAAAACGAATTTATGATTTTCAAGATCCGTCGTATTTAGCAAAACATAATACAATTTTAATATATAATTGGTGTTTTCCTACAGTCGATTGATTTTTGACTGGTTGGTTGTCATCATGCAGTAACTTGAATTTCCTATAAGGTTGAAAAGTTTTTAGGCCATGTAATCAAATCCGACATTTGCCGAAAGTCTTAATGATGACACTCACAAATTTGTGCCTCATATTAAATACACGTATAAATTGTGCTACTATGATGCAATTCCTAGTCGATAACCCGAATGGGAATCAAGTGCTGCTAATTTGTTAAAAGATTCAATCGTTTTTACCTTTACAAGTATGGAAACTGCTAAAGTGCGCATTATTTATGAATTTTGCGATGGCAATGCTACTAGCCCTCAGGCAGAATATCAAAGGGAATGCTCCACTCGACGATTACCGAATAGCAGAACTGTCATACAGTTACACAAAAACTTACGAGTGCATAGAAGTTTTTCACTGCGTCGTATGGGCATGTTACATTTGCCACGCAGCGTGGCCAACCTACATACCAAAATATGGGCAAAATAAAAGGAACTGTCTTGCTTCGGAAGACCCTAAACTCCGGGCGGGCAAACGCCCTCGATTGGAAATGGTATATGTATATGTATATGGTCTTTAATTATAATGTATTGTAAGGATATTGTACTACATAAATAGGGATTAGATCCATCTTAGTTAGGGTATTAAATAATATACACATGGTTTGCATTTATTTAGGTTAAGGATATTGGATTAGAGAGATTAGTAGAAAGTAATGTTATTATGGAGGGTATTGAATTGTACCTTGATAATTTTAAAAAGCGTGCAAATTTTATTTAGAATCTAAGCTGGATATGAATTTTGTGAAAGTGGTGCTAGTTTGTACGTCGTACCACGAGGTCGTCGCGGTTTGGTACCTTATCTTTTCTGTTTTCCTTTTTTCAAATTTATATTTTTTGGTGGTATTGGGTTGTCATGAGTCCAGTTACCGTTTCCGGATTAGTGAACAGGGCAGTCCCAGCGAAGAAATGGCTGGCACAGTTCAAAAAACAAGCCGCGAGGTGCGACCCTTGAGGTCCACACGATCAACTTCCCAGTAATATCTACATAAATGTAAGAAAAATATATTTTTCTCAGTTTAAATTCTAGTTCATTTGTTGTGAGAGGTTAAGTTAGAAAACTTGTCAATGTAAATAATAAACTTTAATTGTCGTTTCCTTGTTTTGACAGAGCAACAAAACATCGTTTATTTATTGGCAAATTCCCGCAAAATAGAATTGATCTTATAAAACGACAATTCTTGTGATAGAAATGGAGAAGATAAAAATAAAATTTGTGGTAAAAGCTACGGACGATTGAAAATCGAACTATATAGCTCTAACCTTAATAACCACATATGACAGCATACATTATCAAACACCTATGGAGTTGCAAGCAGCAGTGCTGCACAAATCAATAACTGCATCTCCAATTTTTGTAAGCGTAAAAAATACTTTAAAGAGAAGACACCAAAGTAGAAACGTATGTTTCAGCATTACGGAAGATAACAAGCCGCGAGGTGCGACCCTTGAGGTCCACACGGTCAACTTCCCAGTAATATCTACATGAATATTAAAAATATTAAACACAAAAATATTTATGAAAATACTACTACTTTAAATAATAATAATGAGAGGTACTCATAATCGTAATTGAAATGAGCTAATATCAATCATATCATCTACTGTAGCGTTCATTGATTACGTAAGGCTTTTGTTGGATGCGGGGTGGATTAGTTTGATTGACTATTCACGCGGATAAATCGGAGAGAGGCGGGCTATAAAGCCTTTTTTACGTTATTTGTTATTTTTATATCGATGCTTGAAGGACAAAAGAGCGCTAGCAAAAATGAATGCATTCTTTATATTACGCCCACTGAAGAGGTTTTCTTGCGAGGTGTCCATTTTGAATAATTTTGTTCACAATTGCCATGACTTCGGCATAATCATTGAATTTGTGTTTTGTCACAAGCCCTTTTTTAGATGTTTTTGGATCATGCAAAAATTTTTGGCCAGTTTCTCTTCGAAAACTATTAGGAATGTATAAATTATATGAACATTTATTATTGAGCTGTGCAAATCAGGTTAAAAGTGTATATTTTATGAAAAAAACTCTAATTTTCCCATTTTCTTTTATTAAATGGAAAAAACGGCGGAAAGGACTTTTTATAAATTTAAAAACATAAAAAAAAATTAATACACGTCGAATGACACCTCAATGATGCAAACATCATATATGGTTCGTGAGATATAGTGGATGATAAAAAAAACCTTGAAAATCATGATGACTTTTAATGATTTTTTATTTTTAATTTCATTTTTTACGTAATCATGAAAAAAAATTTGGCTAATTTTCTTACAAAATCTGTTCGGAGTATATAAATTTGGTATACATTTATTACTGCGTGCTGCAAATCAGGTTAAAAACTTATTGTTTATGGAAAAAAACCTAATTTTTAGCACTTTTTTTCAATAAATTAAAAAACGGTTCCAACGATTTTTTTAAAAACTTGATAGAATCACAAAAATATTAATACGCGTCGATTGACACCTTAACTTTGCAAATCGTATGTGTCGTTCCGGAGATATAACGCATGACAGAAATGACCTTCAAACGGGCAAAACAGCAACCCCCCCCCCCCCCCGGCCGAAGTGTCCCAAAAACTAATCAGCTTTTAAAATTACAAAGACGCTTCGATTGACACCTCAACAAAGTCGATACAACTTGGTTTACGTGAGTTATGCTCGTAGAAAAAACTGTCCACGAACGCACGTACGTACGTACACACACACACACACACACACACACTCATACATACTTCTTTCTAAAAACACTTTATATATACTCTATAGACCTTAACACATAAAGAAATGTTGAAAATTTCAATTTCGATTTTCGAGGCGATTACAATAACTTCCCATATACCGGAAAGTTAAAAAAACATACTGGGATGATGATGGAAATGTTGTTTTCGAGGGACAATTATAAGAGGAAATCCCGGAGACAATTGCACCACCTGCTAGTGCAAATGAAAGTCAGATGACTAATGATACACTAACTCAAATGTTGGAACAGGTATTGAATTTACAACAGGTAAGAGATAGACCGAGTTTAAGAAAATTGTCGGAAAAATTTGTAATTGACAATTTTGACGGAAATCATCGGTGGCTGACAAATTTTGAGAATGAATGTCAAAGATTGGAAATAAATGAAGATAAAGAAAAAATAGAAACTTTGAAAGTATATTTTAGAAAAATCATGCTTGGATTTGTATTCAGCTATGCTCATAAAGCGAACTATAAACTCAAACTGGGAATTATGGAAAGAAGACTTCTGCTCTACATATGCAAATAAAGGATAGAAAAATAGCAGATGCGCTCTCTCGTTCAGGTACCAATCTGGTTCATTGCTAGATTATGCAGTAAGAAAACAGAAGTTAATGTTGGAAGTAAGAAGCTCCATAGATCAAGGAACCCTGATAGATGTTATTGCCGCTGGTTTGCCAAACTATATAGCAGATAGATTAAACAGAGATGAACTAAAAGAGACAAAAGATTTGTTTAATGATATTGGAAAATTAGAACACTTGGTTAAAAAGAATATTGAACAAGCCGCAAGGTGCGACCCTTGAGGTCCACATGGTCAACTTCCCAGTAATATCTACATAAACATCAACAACATTAAACACAATAATAATTTTGAAAATAATACTACTTTAAGTAATAACAATGAGAGGTTTTCATAGCAGTAACAGGAATGAGTTAATATGAATCATATCGTCTACGGGAGGATCCACTGACTACGTAAGGTTTTTGGTCGATGAGGATAGATTGAATATTCACGCGGATCAATCGGTGGGGACCTTTTTGGTCTTGAAATTTTTTGTATATGCAGTCAAAAATAGGTTCAATTGCATGTAAAAAGTAAAATGTATTACAAATGATGATGGTTATTGAAATCTTACAATTACCAAAGAATGAATCTACTAAAAAGTACAATTTTTTTTCGATGAAAGCTTTTCAAAGCATATGATCTTGCAAAGCATTGACTACAAAAAATTTTACCATTCAAAGCGTTGATACCGCAAATGCAAATTTGATTGAAATTTTGTTGGTTTACAAAATTTAAACAGTTTTTTTGATTAAAAGACTATAAAAACTATTATAAATCTGCTCAAATTATGCAAATATTTTGAAACTTTGATGGAATTTACAACATTTTTTAGAATAAAAGATATAAAGTGTTATCATTCGTATGAACCCTCTTTACATGGTAACTTTGAATGATTTTTTATTTTTTATTTTATAATAATGATAATAAAAAACCATTTATTGCAGAAATATTTGTAGTACAATGCTGTTTCTTCTTAGATTAGTGGTTAGGCAGCATGCCTTTACATCTATAGTTAAATTTAGTTAACCTTAGTTAAGGATCAGTTGCCTTTGGGCGCGAGTGTTGTTTGAGGAAAAAATTGGGCAGCAGAAGAGAAAAACCTACTGAATCTACGACTAGGGCTACTTATTCTACGAGTTCAAAATCTTATAGATAGGCTATGTTAAAACTTAAGAACATGTGACTTAGGGGTGTACGTATACATATATAATTGACATATATACAAATTTGATTAGGATATTGATTTTTATTGTATAAGCTTAGGCTAATCGAAGAAGATCTATATCAGCGGGTCGCCTGGTGGTGCCTTTTTTAGCATGAAAGCGTTATATAATTGTTCAGTCCGATCGGATATTTGTTTTGTGTTTGCGAGTGAGTAGTAAGTAGTTTGTAAGTAATGCGTCGAGTAGAAAAAAGGCTTATTCAGTATAATTTTGAGGCATTTGTTTTGGAGAATTTGAAGTTTTCGCTTATGGGATGTGGCACATTTTCTCCAAATATGACTACCATAGAAAATAATTGGTTGTAGAATCGTTTTGTAAATAATCAGTTTGTTAGCAGTGGATAGCCTAGATTTTCTGTTTATAAAGGGGTATGTAGCGCGAATGATTTTTGCTATTTTAGACGTTACCACGTCAATATGGGTTTTGAAGGTGATCTTTGAGTCGAGGTGCATTCCGAGGTATTTTAAATTGGATGACCAAGATATATTTGTATTTAAAACTTTCAAATGGGAGCCTGGTAGGTATCTTCTTGCTCGCTTCTTAGTGAAGAATATAACTGGAGTTTGGGGCTTAAAACTGATCCTCGGGAGACTCCGGCCGGGATAACTCGCAATGATGAGATTTTGTTGGTTTTGACAAAGAAACTCCTAGAGGATAGAAAGGATTGTATGGTTTTCACGAGGTAAACCGGAAAGTTTTACTGCACAAGCTTGAATATCAAACTATCATGCCAGACCGAGTCGAATGCTTTCTCAATATCTAGGGCAATCAGTCCTGTCGATTTTTTGTCAGAGAAGCCTGACAAAACGTGGTTAACGACTCGAATGAGCTGGTGGCTTGTGGATAATCCTTTTCTAAATCCGTACTGAAAATGTGGAATATTATTTTTGTTGTTTAATGTGATTTCAACCCGGGATAGAATTATTTGCTCAAAAACCTTGCTTAGTGTATTGAGCAAGCTGATGGGTCGATAGTTTGAGGGATTACTTGGATCCTTTCCGGGCTTGTTTATGGGAATTTTTAAAGCGACTTTCCATTGTAAGAGAAAATAGCCCAGTTTAAAACAGCAGTTTGCTATGAAGCACAGTAAAACAACAGCTTTTCTTGGTAAGTTTTTTATGAGGGGGGTGGGGACACCATCAGTGCCGGATGATTTCTTTGGTTTCATTCTTTTCAGAATCCTAGTAATTTCGGAGGGTTTACAGAAGGCACTGGTACTGAAGTCCGATGAAGTTTCATTTAAAGATTTGACCGCATCGTCGATCAGTTGTGTGGTTGGGTCATCACTCATGTCTGCAGTGAGCGTATGAAAATCTTAGAACCTGTCAGGTAAAAGATTTGCTTTTTGGGTCTCATCGAAAGCAAGAGTACCATCGGGATGTTGTAGGGGTGGAATGAAACGGGATTTGTTTTTTATGGATTTTGCCCGCCTCCATAGTTTTTGCGATCCTTTAGCTTGAGAGGAGAGAAGCTTATTCCAGTTGGCGTTACGTATTTGCATTAGAATGGCCCAAATTTTCACATTAAGCTCATTAATGATTTTGTTTAAACCAACAAAACGAGTGCGCTGCCATTGGCATCGCACAGTATTGCGTTGCTTTATAATAGCAGCTACAGTTCTTGCTGATTTAGGGTTTACTTTTGTGTAAGGAGAATTTGGAGTGGAGATATCTCGAGCTGTTTGTATAGTTTTCAGTATTTTCTTTTATTAAATGGAAAAAAACGGCGGAAAGGACTTTTTATAAATTTAAAAATATAAAAAAAAATTAATACACGTCGAATGACACCTCAATGATGCAAACATCATATATGGTTCGTGATATATAGTGGATGATAAAAAAAACCTTGAAAATCATGATGACTTTCAATGATTTTTTATTTTTAATTTCATTTTTTACGTAATCATGAAAAAAAATTTGGCTAATTTTCTTACAAAATCTGTTTGGAGTATACAAATTTTGTATACATTTATTACTGCGTGCTGCAAATCAGGTTAAAAACTTATTGTTTATGGAAAAAACCTAATTGTTAGCAAAAAATTAAAAAACGGTTCCAACGATTTTTTTAAAAACTTGAAAGAATCACAAAAAATATTACTACGCGTCGATTGACACCTTAACTTTGCAAATCGTATGTGTCGTTCCGGAGATATAACGCATGACAGAAATGACCTTCAAACGGGCAAAACAGCAAACCCCCCCGACCGAAGTGTCCCAAAAACTAATCAGCTCTTAAAATTACAAAGACGCTTCGATTGACACCTCAACAAAGTCGATACAACTTGGTTTACGTGAGTTATGCTCGTAGAAAAAACTGTCCACGAACGCACGTACGTACACACACACACACACACACACACACACACTCATACATACTTCTTTCTAAAAACACTTTATATATACTCTATAGACCTTAACACATAAAGAAATGTTGAAAATTTCAATTTCGATTTTCGAGGCGATTACAATAATTTCCCATATACCGGAAAGTTAAAAAAACATACTGGGATGATGATGGAAATGTTGTTTTCGAGGGACAATTATAAGAGGAAATCCCGGAGACAATTGCACCACCTGCTAGTGCAAATGAAAGTCAGATGACTAATGATACACTAACTCAAATGTTGGAACAGGTATTGAATTTACAACAGGTAAGAGATAGACCGAGTTTAAGAAAATTGTCGGAAAAATTTGTAATTGACAATTTTGACGGAAATCATCGGTGGCTGACAAATTTTGAGAATGAATGTCAAAGATTGGAAATAAATGAAGATAAAGAAAAAATAGAAACTTTGAAAGTTTATTTTAGAAAAATCATGCTTGGATTTGTATTCAGCTATGCTCATAAAGCGAACTATAAACTCAAACTGGGAATTATGGAAAGAAGACTTCTGCTCTACATATGCAAATAAAGGATAGAAAAATAGCAGATACGCTCTCACGTTCAGGTACCAATCTGGTTCATTGCTAGATTATGCAGTAAGAAAACAGAAGTTAATGTTGGAAGTAAGAAGCTCCATAGATCAAGGAACCCTGATAGATGTTATTGCCGCTGGTTTGCCAAACTATATAGCAGATAGATTAAACAGAGATGAACTAAAAGAGACAAAAGATTTGTTTAATGATATTGGAAAATTAGAACACTTGGTTAAAAAGAATATTGAACAAGCCGCAAGGTGCGACCCTTGAGGTCCACATGGTCAACTTCCCAGTAATATCTACATAAACATCAACAACATTAAACACAATAATAATTTTGAAAATAATACTACTTTAAGTAATAACAATGAGAGGTTTTCATAGCAGTAACAGGAATGAGTTAATATGAATCATATCGTCTACGGGAGGATCCACTGACTACGTAAGGTTTTTGGTCGATGAGGATAGATTGAATATTCACGCGGATCAATCGGTGGGGACCTTTTTGGTCTTGAAATTTTTTGTATATGCAGTCAAAAATAGGTTCAATTGCATGTAAAAAGTAAAATGTATTACAAATGATGATGGTTATTGAAATCTTACAATTACCAAAGAATGAATCTACTAAAAAGTACAATTTTTTTTCGATGAAAGCTTTTCAAAGCATATGATCTTGCAAAGCATTGACTACAAAAAATTTTACCATTCAAAGCGTTGATACCGCAAATGCAAATTTGATTGAAATTTTGTTGGTTTTCAAAATTTAAACAGTTTTTTTGATTAAAAGACTATAAAAACTATTATAAATCTGCTCAAATTATGCAAATATTTTGAAACTTTGATGGAATTTACAACATTTTTTTAGAATAAAAGATATAAAGTGTTATCATTCGTATGAACCCTCTTTACATGGTAACTTTGAATGATTTTTTATTTTTTATTTTATAATAATGATAATAAAAAACCATTTATTGCAGAAATATTTGTAGTACAATGCTGTTTCTTCTTAGATTAGTGGTTAGGCAGCATGCCTTTACATCTATAGTTAAATTTAGTTAACCTTAGTTAAGGATCAGTTGCCTTTGGGCGCGAGTGTTGTTTGAGGAAAAAATTGGGCAGCAGAAGAGAAAAACCTACTGAATCTACGACTAGGGCTACTTATTCTACGAGTTCAAAATCTTATAGATAGGCTATGTTAAAACTTAAGAACATGTGACTTAGGGGTGTACGTATACATATATAATTGACATATATACAAATTTGATTAGGATATTGATTTTTATTGTATAAGCTTAGGCTAATCGAAGAAGATCTATATCAGCGGGTCGCCTGGTGGTGCCTTTTTTAGCATGAAAGCGTTATATAATTGTTCAGTCCGATCGGATATTTGTTTTGTGTTTGCGAGTGAGTAGTAAGTAGTTTGTAAGTAATGCGTCGAGTAGAAAAAAGGCTTATTCAGTATAATTTTGAGGCATTTGTTTTGGAGAATTTGAAGTTTTCGCTTATGGGATGTGGCGCATTTTCTCCAAATATGACTACCATAGAAAATAATTGGTTGTAGAATCGTTTTGTAAATAATCAGTTTGTTAGCAGTGGATAGCCTAGATTTTCTGTTTATAAAGGGGTATGTAGCGCGAATGATTTTTGCTATTTTAGACGTTACCACGTCAATATGGGTTTTGAAGGTGATCTTTGAGTCGAGGTGCATTCCGAGGTATTTTAAATTGGATGACCAAGATATATTTGTATTTAAAACTTTCAAATGGGAGCCTGGTAGGTATCTTCTTGCTCGCTTCTTAGTGAAGAATATAACTGGAGTTTGGGGCTTAAAACTGATCCTCGGGAGACTCCGGCCGGGATAACTCGCAATGATGAGATTTTGTTGGTTTTGACAAAGAAACTCCTAGAGGATAGAAAGGATTGTATGGTTTTCACGAGGTAAACCGGAAAGTTTTACTGCACAAGCTTGAATATCAAACTATCATGCCAGACCGAGTCGAATGCTTTCTCAATATCTAGGGCAATCAGTCCTGTCGATTTTTTGTCAGAGAAGCCTGACAAAACGTGGTTAACGACTCGAATGAGCTGGTGGCTTGTGGATAATCCTTTTCTAAATCCGTACTGAAAATGTGGAATAATATTTTTGTTGTTTAATGTGATTTCAACCCGGGATAGAATTATTTGCTCAAAAACCTTGCTTAGTGTATTGAGCAAGCTGATGGGTCGATAGTTTGAGGGATTACTTGGATCCTTTCCGGGCTTGTTTATGGGAATTTTTAAAGCGACTTTCCATTGTAAGAGAAAATAGCCCAGTTTAAAACAGCAGTTTGCTATGAAGCACAGTAAAACAACAGCTTTTCTTGGTAAGTTTTTATGAGGGGGGTGGGGACACCATCAGTGCCGGATGATTTCTTTGGTTTCATTCTTTTCAGAATCCTAGTAATTTCGGAGGGTTTACAGAAGGCACTGGTACTGAAGTCCGATGAAGTTTCATTTAAAGATTTGACCGCATCGTCGATCAGTTGTGTGGTTGGGTCATCACTCATGTCTGCAGTGAGCGTATGAAAATCTTAGAACCTGTCAGGTAAAAGATTTGCTTTTTGGGTCTCATCGAAAGCAAGAGTACCATCGGGATGTTGTAGGGGTGGAATGAAACGGGATTTGTTTTTTATGGATTTTGCCCGCCTCCATAGTTTTTGGGATCCTTTAGCTTGAGAGGAGAGAAGCTTATTCCAGTTGGCGTTACGTATTTGCATTAGAATGGCCCAAATTTTCACATTAAGCTCATTAATGATTTTGTTTAAACCAACAAAACGAGTGCGCTGCCATTGGCATCGCACAGTATTGCGTTGCTTTATAATAGCAGCTACAGTTCTTGCTGATTTAGGGTTTACTTTTGTGTAAGGAGAATTTGGAGTGGAGATATCTCGAGCTGTTTGTATAGTTTTCAGTATTTTCTTTTATTAAATGGAAAAAAACGGCGGAAAGGACTTTTTATAAATTTAAAAATATAAAAAAAAATTAATACACGTAAAATGACACCTCAATGATGCAAACATCATATATGGTTCGTGAGATATAGTGGATGATAAAAAAAACCTTGAAAATCATGACGACTTTCAATGATTTTTTATTTTTAATTTCAGTTTTTACGTAATCATGAAAAAAATTTGGCTAATTTTCTTACAAAATCTGTTTGGAGTATACAAATTTTGTATACATTTATTACTGCGTGCTGCAAATCAGGTTAAAAACTTATTGTTTATGGAAAAAACCTAATTGTTAGCACTTTTTTTCAAAAAATTAAAAAACGGTTACAACGATTTTTTTAAAAACTTGAAAGAATCACAAAAAATATTACTACGCGTCGATTGACACCTTAACTTTGCAAATCGTATGTGTCGTTCCGGAGATATAACGCATGACAGAAATGACCTTCAAACGGGCAAAACAGCAAACCCCCCCGACCGAAGTGTCCCAAAAACTAATCAGCTCTTAAAATTACAAAGACGCTTCGATTGACACCTCAACAAAGTCGATACAACTTGGTTTACGTGAGTTATGCTCGTAGAAAAAACTGTCCACGAACGCACGTACGTACACACACACACACACACACACTCATACATACTTCTTTCTAAAAACACTTTATATATACTCTATAGACCTTAACACATAAAGAAATGTTGAAAATTTCAATTTCGATTTTCGAGGCGATAACAATAATTTCCCATATACCGGAAAGTTAAAAAAACATACTGGGATGATGATGGAAATGTTGTTTTCGAGGGACAATTATAAGAGGAAATCCCGGAGACAATTGCACCACCTGCTAGTGCAAATGAAAGTCAGATGACTAATGATACACTAACTCAAATGTTGGAACAGGTATTGAATTTACAACAGGTAAGAGATAGACCGAGTTTAAGAAAATTGTCGGAAAAATTTGTAATTGACAATTTTGACGGAAATCATCGGTGGCTGACAAATTTTGAGAATGAATGTCAAAGATTGGAAATAAATGAAGATAAAGAAAAAATAGAAACTTTGAAAGTTTATTTTAGAAAAATCATGCTTGGATTTGTATTCAGCTATGCTCATAAAGCGAACTATAAACTCAAACTGGGAATTATGGAAAGAAGACTTCTGCTCTACATATGCAAATAAAGGATAGAAAAATAGCAGATACGCTCTCTCGTTCAGGTACCAATCTGGTTCATTGCTAGATTATGCAGTAAGAAAACAGAAGTTAATGTTGGAAGTAAGAAGCTCCATAGATCAAGGAACCCTGATAGATGTTATTGCCGCTGGTTTGCCAAACTATATAGCAGATAGATTAAACAGAGATGAACTAAAAGAGACAAAAGATTTGTTTAATGATATTGGAAAATTAGAACACTTGGTTAAAAAGAATATTGAACAAGCCGCAAGGTGCGACCCTTGAGGTCCACACGGTCAACTTCCCAGTAATATCTACATAAACATCAACAACATTAAACACAATAATAATTTTGAAAATAATACTACTTTAAGTAATAACAATGAGAGGTTTTCATAGCAGTAACAGGAATGAGTTAATATGAATCATATCGTCTACGGGAGGATCCACTGACTACGTAAGGTTTTTGGTCGATGAGGATAGATTGAATATTCACGCGGATCAATCGGTGGGGACCTTTTTGGTCTTGAAATTTTTTGTATATGCAGTCAAAAATAGGTTCAATTGCATGTAAAAAGTAAAATGTATTGCAAATGATGATGGTTATTGAAATCTTACAATTACCAAAGAATGAATCTACTAAAAAGTACAATTTTTTTTCGATGAAAGCTTTTCAAAGCATATGATCTTGCAAAGCATTGACTACAAAAAATTTTACCATTCAAAGCGTTGATACCGCAAATGCAAATTTGATTGAAATTTTGTTGGTTTTCAAAATTTAAACAGTTTTTTTGATTAAAAGACTATAAAAACTATTATAAATCTGCTCAAATTATGCAAATATTTTGAAACTTTGATGGAATTTACAACATTTTTTTTTAATAAAAGATATAAAGTGTTATCATTCGTATGAACCCTCTTTACATGGTAACTTTGAATGATTTTTTATTTTTTATTTTATAATAATGATAATAAAAAACCATTTATTGCAGAAATATTTGTAGTACAATGCTGTTTCTTCTTAGATTAGTGGTTAGGCAGCATGCCTTTACATCTATAGTTAAATTTAGTTAACCTTAGTTAAGGATCAGTTGCCTTTGGGCGCGAGTGTTGTTTGAGGAAAAAATTGGGCAGCAGAAGAGAAAAACCTACTGAATCTACGACTAGGGCTACTTATTCTACGAGTTCAAAAACTTATAGATAGGCTATGTTAAAACTTAAGAACATGTTACTTAGGGGTGTACGTATACATATATAATTGACATATATACAAATTTGATTAGGATATTGATTTTTATTGTATAAGCTTAGGCTAATCGAAGAAGATCTATATCAGCGGGTCGCCTGGTGGTGCGTTTTTTAGCATGAAAGCGTTATATAATTGTTCAGTCCGATCGGATATTTGTTTTGTGTTTGCGAGTGAGTAGTAAGTAGTTTGTAAGTAATGCGTCGAGTAGAAAAAAGGCTTATTCAGTATAATTTTGAGGCATTTGTTTTGGAGAATTTGAAGTTTTCGCTTATGGGATGTGGCGCATTTTCTCCAAATATGACTACCATAGAAAATAATTGGTTGTAGAATCGTTTTGTAAATAATCAGTTTGTTAGCAGTGGATAGCCTAGATTTTCTGTTTATAAAGGGGTATGTAGCGCGAATGATTTTTGCTATTTTAGACGTTACCACGTCAATATGGGTTTTGAAGGTGATCTTTGAGTCGAGGTGCATTCCGAGGTATTTTAAATTGGATGACCAAGATATATTTGTATTTAAAACTTTCAAATGGGAGCCTGGTAGGTATCTTCTTGCTCGCTTCTTAGTGAAGAATATAACTGGAGTTTGGGGCTTAAAACTGAGCCTTGGGAGACTCCGGCCGGGATAACTCGCAATGATGAGATTTTGTTGGTTTTGACAAAGAAACTCCTAGAGGATAGAAAGGATTGTATGGTTTTCACGAGGTAAACCGGAAAGTTTTACTGCACAAGCTTGAATATCAAACTATCATGCCAGACCGAGTCGAATGCTTTCTCAATATCTAGGGCAATCAGTCCTGTCGATTTTTTGTCAGAGAAGCCTGACAAAACGTGGTTAACGACTCGAATGAGCTGGTGGCTTGTGGATAATCCTTTTCTAAATCCGTACTGAAAATGTGGAATAATATTTTTGTTGTTTAATGTGATTTCAACCCGGGATAGAATTATTTGCTCAAAAACCTTGCTTAGTGTATTGAGCAAGCTGATGGGTCAATAGTTTGAGGGATTACTTGGATCCTTTCCGGGCTTGTTTATGGGAATTTTTAGAGCGACTTTCCATTGTAAGGGAAAATAGCCCAGTTTAAAACAGCAGTTTGCTATGAAGCACAGTAAAACAACTGCTTTTCTTGGTAAGTTTTTTTATTAGGGCGGTGGGGATACCATCAGTGCCGGATGATTTCTTTGGTTTCATTCTTCTAAGAATCCTAGTAATTTCGCAGGGTTTACAGAAGGCACTGGTACTGAAGTCCGATGAAGTTTCATTTAAAGATTTGACCGCATCGTTGATCAGTTGTGTGGTTGGGTCATCACTCATGTCTGCAGTGAGCGTATGAAAATCTTAGAACCTGTCAGGTAAAAGATTTGCTTTTTGGGTCTCATCGAAAGCAAGAGTACCATCGGGATGTTGTAGGGGTGGAATGAAACGGGATTTGTTTTTTATGGATTTTGCCAGCCTCCATAGTTTTTGCGATCCTTTAGCTTGAGAGGAGAGAAGCTTATTCCAGTTGGCGTTACGTATTTGCATTAGCATGGCTCGAATTTTCACATTAAGCTCATTAATGATTTTGTTTAAACCAACA
Source organism: Oxycera nigricornis (assembly GCA_963942545.1). Lineage (NCBI taxonomy): Eukaryota > Metazoa > Arthropoda > Insecta > Diptera > Stratiomyidae > Oxycera > Oxycera nigricornis. Next base: position 47,681,188 of record OZ012659.1, read on the forward strand.
AAACGAGTGCGCTGCCATTGGCATCGCACAGTATTGCGTTGCTTTATAATAGCAGCTACAGTTCTATCTGATTTAGGGTTTACTTTTGTGTAAGGAGAATTTGGAGTGGAGATATCTCGAGCTGTTTGTATAGTTTTCAGTAGATTCTCAACCATTAGGTCAACTTCATCGGTCTTTGTGATTTTGGAGTAGTCGTTGTTAGCAAGAGTGATGTTCTTATTGACGATGTAGCGAAATTTTCTCCAGTCTGTTTTAGAATAAACAAATGTTGTTTTCTGTATGGTTGGAGTGGCATGTTCAATGCGAAAGTAAACCGGAAGATGTAGAGAAGATAAATCATTCAGGACGATTGGATCAGAAAGAGGGACATTTTCGTTCGAGATGATCAAGTCTATAATAGAGGGGTTGCCCCTTGGGGGGACACAGGTTGGTTCTGCAGGCGCGTAAATGAAGAAATCTTTCTTGATTGAGAGATTGTAAATCACTTTTCCCGCTTTATTGGCTTTGGAGCAATTCCAGTGTCTATGACGGGCGTTGAAATCGCCACAGAGAATGTATTTAGTTTGCAGACTAGTGAGTAGGGTCTTGTCTTTTTTAAATAGTTCCAGTTTGTCATTATTTAGTTTTGTACCCGGAAAGTATGCAAGTATTAATGTTACGTCTATATTTTTAAGGTTAACAGCTACGGTTTCAACGATTTTAGTGGGAAATGGCTGTATGAGTTCATATGATATACTATTCTTTACGAATATTGTCACACCTCCGCCGATACGACTTTTTCGATCATTCCTTATAATATTATAGTTACACATTGTTAAGTTTTCGTTTTCTTTTAGCCATGTTTCACAGCATAACAATATGTCTATTTCCTTGTTTATCAAAAAATTAAAAGTTTCAGTAGCTTTGTTGCAAATACTTTGCGCGTTCCAAAGTATACAGGCAACGTTTGCCTTACTAATATAGAAATTTGATTGCAATTTCTGTTAAAACTATGAACTGGTCATTGCGATTGTTACATTGTGCTAGTCTAGTGATAAGTTCCTTGGCCATGCTCATCATCTGACTGGCTGAGAACAGATTTTCATTGGGTGATTGTAAGTGCGATGGAGCGCTTTGAGAGCGATCGGCATACATTGCGTTTAATGGGGCTCGAAGCACGGAGCTGAATGACGAGGTGATATAACGTTTCTTGAGCTTTGTGGACGATTGTATGTACCTGGTAGTGCTGTTGCACGGTGGAATCAAGCGGAGCTGCAAACTCGATTTTGTTGTATTCCCTGTTAGATTTTTGTTTCGAGGTAGTCTTTCTGATGCGGAGATATTCCGTGCGTTTTGGACATTGTGTATTGCTTGCTATGTGATTAGCAGAACAATTTGCGCACTTAATGTCCTTGGTATTTTTGGCGGGGCAGTTGGATTTGTCGTGGTCGAGTCCACAAATCAGACATTTCGTAGGCAGGTAACAGTGAGAGGATCCGTGCCCAAAAGCTTAGCAATTGTGACATTGAGTGGCTCGTTGGGTGGGCTTGCATTGGTATTCCCAAGCAACGATGGTGTTCATTACTGATTTGATTTTTTTAGCTCTGAAAGTTTAATGGTACCACGCTGAAAGTAGATTATATAGGTTGTCTGCTCTTGGTAGCGTTTTTTTCAGGGGAGATTGAAAATTGTTTGACATCAAGACAGTTTAGCTGGAGCTCCTTCACCAGGTAGTTTTTCAGTATGGTTGAGTCCATACTATGCAAGCCTTTTAAAACAAGTTTCAAAGGACGTTCTTCTGGACGGCTCTAGGTGAAGAAATGAACTTTTTTAGCCTTGAGGTGGGTGAAAAATTTGTCGTTAGGCTCGAGATCGTGAATCAGTACTTTTTTACCGATTCCTAGATGCTGGATTTCAAAATTGTCTATGCCTAAAGTTTTCATGATGGCATTGATGCTGTCTCGGCAGAGCTCTTTTATCGCAATTGGAGATATTTTCGCTTTTCGCTTTGCGGCTGGCACTTGATCGTTGTCAGCACTGTTGCAGTCATCTCGATCAGCTAATAACTGAAACCGGTTTCCAGAATGCGCTGCAAGCGAGTTCACGTCCATTTTGGGGAGCTTTAACCGATCCCTTATATAAATATTTGAGGGAGAACTCCCTCGTCTTTTCACACCACTGTGATTAGAAATGTTCTGGTTTTATTTTCGGGTAAAAAGAAGCAGAAAACAAGTAACAGATTAAGAATTCGAACAAATGAACAACACTTTAAACTGATTCAAAATTTAGGAACTTGTTAATAGCACGTCCGCACTCTTCAACTCTTGAATTTGATTTGATAATCATGGAAGAAAATTTTGCTGGTTTTACTTCAAAAACTTATATGAATGTCTAAATTTTATAAACTGGTATCAGTGTGCTGTGCAAATCAGGTTAACAAAATACTTTTTATGAAAAAAACCATAGTTTTCACATTTTCTTCTATTAAATTAAAAAAACGGCTGAAACGAATTTTTATAATGTTAAAAACTTTACAAAAATGTTAATACACGTCGATTGACACCTTATGGATACACATATTATATCTGGTTCGTGAGATATAGTGAATGATAAAAATTACCTTGAAAATCATGATGACTTTTAATGATCTTTTATTTTTCATTCAATTTTTTACGTATTCATGAGATAAAGTTTTGATGGTGTTTCTACAAGCATTGTTTGAAGTATATAAATTTTGTAAACATTGATTACTATATTTCGCACATCAGGTTAAAAATATATTGTTTATGAAAAAAAACCTAATTTTTTGCACTTATTTTCTTAAATTAAAAAACGTCTCCAACGATTTTTTAAAAATTCGACAGATTCATTGAAATATTAATATGTTATATTCGCGAGATATAACGCATGACAGAAATGACCTTGAAGATCACGATGACTGTTAATGGTTTTTTTAACTTTCCACTATATGGGAAGTTCTTGTAATCGCCTCGAAAATCGAAATTGAAATTTTCAACATTTCTTTACGGTTTAAGGTCTATAGAGTATATATAAAGTGTTTTTAGAAAGAAGTATGTATATGTGTGTGTGTGTGTGTGTACGTACGGACGTACGTGCGTTCGTGGACAGTTTTTTCTACGAGCATAACTCACGTAAACAAAGTCGCATCGACTTTGTTGAGGTGTCAATCGAAGCGTCTTTGTAATTTTAAGAGCTGATTAGTTTTTGGGACACTTCGGTCGGGGGGGTTTGCTGTTTTGCCCGTTTGAAGGTCATTTCTGTCATGCGTTATATCTCCGGAACGACACATACAATTTGCAAAGTTAAGGTGTCAATCGACGCATATTAATATTTTTGTGATTCTATCAAGTTTTTAAAAAAATCGTTGTAACCGTTTTTTAATTTATTGGAAAAAAGTGCTAACAATTAGGTTTTTTCCATAAACAATAAGTTTTTAACCTGATTTGCAGCACGCAGTAATAAATGTATACAAAATTTGTATACTCCAAACAGATTTTGTAAGAAAATCAGCAAATTTTTTTTTCATGACTACGTAAAAAATGAAATTAAAAATAAAAAATCATTAAAAGTCATCATGATTTTCAAGATTATTTTTATCATCCACTATATCTCACGAACCATATATGATGTTTGCATCATTGAGGTGTCATTCGACGTGTATTAATTTTTTTTTATGTTTTTAAATTTATAAAACGCTCTTTCCGTTGTTTTTTTACTATTTAATAAAAGAAAATGGGAAAATTAGAGTTTTTTTCATAAAATATACTGTTCAGTATTGACTAAACTTCATTATTTATTTATTAGGAATTTATCATACAGACTAATATAGCCCAATTACAAGACAAATTAAATAAACAAAATAGAAAGAAAAATATAGTAAAGTAAAACTAATTACATAAAATACGTTTTACATTTTGTTTGTAGATGTAAAGTGAGTACGGAAACGGACCAAGTTGCAGACTATTGTGGTTATGAGGAAGCCTCAACATCGGGGAATGGAACAAAGTCTCAGTTCTAGCATATGAAACTGTAAATATATTGGCAGATCTGGCAGGGCGTTCTGTAAAACCAATCAGTGAGGTTAGAGTTTAATTGATGGTGGTGAAGCCGAAATAGAAAACATTCATCTAAAAGGAGTCTGCGGGATTGCAAAGTAGGAAGTTGTAGCAAGGAAAGTCGCTCTTCATATGGCATATATGGGATTTTAAATTTAAAGGAAAGGAAACGAGTGAATTTGTGCTGTACTGATTCAATCAAAGAATCCAAATATTGATAGTGTGGTGACCATACTTGCGAGCAATATTCAAGTATGGGTCTAACTAGGCTAGTGTATAGGTTGACGGCGGAGGAAAAGTCAGTAAACATCTGAGAGTGTCTTAACACGAACCCGGAAACCCGAGAGGCACGTGCGACTATAGCCACAATGTGAGGCTCAAATTTAAGTTTCGGATCGAAAATCACTCCCAGATCTTTTATTTGAAAAACAGTCGTAAGAGAAATATCGTGTAACATATAGATATGATCAACTGGACTGGGCTTGAAAGACATTTTGTGACATTTCTGGACATTAAGGGAGAGAAAGTTAGTTTGACTCCAAGAATCGATCGCGTCCAGATCATTTTGGATAGCAATACAATCCTCTTCCGAGCGAATAACTCGGTAATTTTTTAAGTCATCAGCATATAGAAGACACTTAGACGCTATGACAGAGGGAAGGTCATTTATGTAAAGTAAGAAAAAAAGAGGACCTAGAATAGATCCTTGAGGAACACCGGAGGTAGGGTAGAAGAGAGAGGAATATTCACCACATAGACTAACACGACATGAACGCGAGCTGATATAGGATTCAAGCCAGGAGAGTAATGGCCCAAACAGGCCAAAGTTAGCTAGCTTCAGAAGTAGAACATTTATGTTGACAGTGTCAAATGCCTTACTGAAGTCAGTATACACTACATCAACTTGGGCACGACTGTCGAGAACCTGTGCAACAGTTTGGGTAAGTTGAAGGAGATTCGTATTGGTTGACCGGTTTGGAACGCATCCGTGTTGGAATGGTGACAGCCTACAATTAAGAGCTTCGTATATTTTATTGTAGACAATGCGTTCAAGCAGTTTGGGAAAACATGAAAGTAACGAAATCGGACGATAATTGGAAGCATTGGAAGGGGATCCAGATTTGAGTACAGGAAAAATGTTAGCCAACTTCCACATATTGGGGAAGATACCGGAGGATAAACTGGCATTAAAAATATAAGAAAGTGGAACGCATAATGACGAGGATAAGGATTTAATAAATACATTTGGAAGCCCGTCTGGCCCGGAGCCTACGCTGGAATCTAAAGAATTAATGTATATGTGTGTGTGTGTGTGTACGTACGGACGTACGTGCGTTCGTGGACAGTTTTTTCTACGAGCATAACTCACGTAAACAAAGTCGCATCGACTTTGTTGAGGTGTCAATCGAAGCGTCTTTGTAATTTTAAGAGCTGATTAGTTTTTGGGACACTTCGGTCGGGGGGGTTTGCTGTTTTGCCCGTTTGAAGGTCATTTCTGTCATGCGTTATATCTCCGGAACGACACATACAATTTGCAAAGTTAAGGTGTCAATCGACGCATATTAATATTTTTGTGATTCTATCAAGTTTTTAAAAAAATCGTTGTAACCGTTTTTTAATTTATTGGAAAAAAGTGCTAACAATTAGGTTTTTTCCATAAACAATAAGTTTTTAACCTGATTTGCAGCACGCAGTAATAAATGTATACAAAATTTGTATACTCCAAACAGATTTTGTAAGAAAATCAGCAAATTTTTTTTTCATGACAACGTAAAAAATGAAATTAAAAATAAAAAATCATTAAAAGTCATCATGATTTTCAAGATTATTTTTATCATCCACTATATCTCACGAACCATATATGATGTTTGCATCATTGAGGTGTCATTCGACGTGTATTAATTTTTTTTTATGTTTTTAAATTTATAAAACGCTCTTTCCGTTGTTTTTTTACTATTTAATAAAAGAAAATGGGAAAATTAGAGTTTTTTTCATAAAATATACTGTTCAGTATTGACTAAACTTCATTATTTATTTATTAGGAATTTATCATACAGACTAATATAGCCCAATTACAAGACAAATTAAATAAACAAAATAGAAAGAAAAATATAGTAAAGTAAAACTAATTACATAAAATACGTTTTACATTTTGTTTGTAGATGTAAAGTGAGTACGGAAACGGACCAAGTTGCAGACTATTGTGGTTATGAGGAAGCCTCAACATCGGGGAATGGAACAAAGTCTCAGTTCTAGCATATGAAACTGTAAATATATTGGCAGATCTGGCAGGGCGTTCTGTAAAACCAATCAGTGAGGTTAGAGTTTAATTGATGGTGGTGAAGCCGAAATAGAAAACATTCATCTAAAAGGAGTCTGCGGGATTGCAAAGTAGGAAGTTGTAGCAAGGAAAGTCGCTCTTCATATGGCATATATGGGATTTTAAATTTAAAGGAAAGGAAACGAGTGAATTTGTGCTGTACTGATTCAATCAAAGAATCCAAATATTGATAGTGTGGTGACCATACTTGCGAGCAATATTCAAGTATGGGTCTAACTAGGCTAGTGTATAGGTTGACGGCGGAGGAAAAGTCAGTAAACATCTGAGAGTGTCTTAACACGAACCCGGAAACCCGAGAGGCACGTGCGACTATAGCCACAATGTGAGGCTCAAATTTAAGTTTCGGATCGAAAATCACTCCCAGATCTTTTATTTGAAAAACAGTCGTAAGAGAAATATCGTGTAACATATAGATATGATCAACTGGACTGGGCTTGAAAGACATTTTGTGACATTTCTGGACATTAAGGGAGAGAAAGTTAGTTTGACTCCAAGAATCGATCGCGTCCAGATCATTTTGGATAGCAATACAATCCTCTTCCGAGCGAATAACTCGGTAATTTTTTAAGTCATCAGCATATAGAAGACACTTAGACGCTATGACAGAGGGAAGGTCATTTATGTAAAGTAAGAAAAAAAGAGGACCTAGAATAGATCCTTGAGGAACACCGGAGGTAGGGTAGAAGAGAGAGGAATATTCACCACATAGACTAACACGACATGAACGCGAGCTGATATAGGATTCAAGCCAGGAGAGTAATGGCCCAAACAGGCCAAAGTTAGCTAGCTTCAGAAGTAGAACATTTATGTTGACAGTGTCAAATGCCTTACTGAAGTCAGTATACACTACATCAACTTGGGCACGACTGTCGAGAACCTGTGCAACAGTTTGGGTAAGTTGAAGGAGATTCGTATTGGTTGACCGGTTTGGAACGCATCCGTGTTGGAATGGTGACAGCCTACAATTAAGAGCTTCGTATATTTTATTGTAGACAATGCGTTCAAGCAGTTTGGGAAAACATGAAAGTAACGAAATCGGACGATAATTGGAAGCATTGGAAAGGGATCCAGATTTGAGTACAGGAAAAATGTTAGCCAACTTCCACATATTGGGGAAGATACCGGAGGATAAACTGGCATTAAAAATATAAGAAAGTGGAACGCATAATGACGAGGATAAGGATTTAATAAATACATTTGGAAGCCCGTCTGGCCCGGAGCCTACGCTGGAATCTAAAGAATTAATTAATATTTGGATTTCAGCTGGGTCAGTGGAAATACAATCAAGAATAGGTGGAAAACAAAAAGGAGTATTAAAAAAAATTGGGAGAGTAGAAGCAGGATATATTGACGAAAAAAATTCAGCAAATATCTCGGAGATTATTCCAGGAGTCGAACCTTGTTTACTGTCCCAGTAAACAGTATTTGGAATATTGAACGAAGACTTAAGGTAATTGACATAAGACCAAAACGGCTTCGTTTGGTTAGAGTGCAGTGAATTTTCGATATTAGCGAAGTAGTTACGCATAGCTCTTTTAATTTCTAGTTTGGCTGAAGCACGATGGTTTGAAAAAAACAGTATAATTTTCCAAAGTTTTATTGGATTTGTAAAGCCTAAAAGCTTGGTTTTTAATTTCAAGATTGCCTTAACATCACGGGTCAACCAAGGAGGATCAGTAACCGTGGTACGACTACGGTAGGGAGTGAAGCGAGAAATAAGGTCATAAAGAAGATCATAGAATTTAACGAGAGAATCTTCACAGCCACGACTGTCAAAAAAAGATGCCCAGTTAATCAATTTGAGTTCTTCCGACAAAGCAATGCAATTCGATTTCCAAAAGTTAAATTTAAGTTTTCTGGGCCTATTTTGAGCTTTGGGCCAATAAAAGGAGAGTTCGAGCTGCAGAGGTGGATGATGGGGTCCAAGGGAAGAAAGGGGAGAGGAGCAGTGGTTAAAGTTAAGTTATCAGGAACAATATTTGATAGAACAAGGTCAAGAAGTCGACGGTTCAAGTTAAATGCATAGTAGTCTAGCTATAGCTGTCGGAAGAAATAACTGTTCAGTATTAACAAGGCTTAGTCCTAGTAGTTGGCTATAGCTGTCGAAAAACAAACAGCGAAAAAAATAGAATAAAAATTGTTCAGCCTTCAGACCATATAAACAGCATCGGATATAAATTGTTTTCTGAATAAAGAACTAAAAAGTAAAAACGTAAACTTGGTTGCAGTCGTTAAAAAAAGCAATTCATTTCATACAAAAAAAAAGGAAATAACATAAATGAGCTGCTCCTCAATAAGAGTAGTTCCGCAAAACATTGTGATCATTTGATGCAGGGTTTTGCCAGACATCACGAAAATAACATGGTCCTTCGAGCCGGATAGGAGTAACGGATAGGAGTAACGCCGAGATCGACGAAGTGCAGTTCATCATTCAACGCGACAACCAGATAAGTGTGAAGTGCTCTCCATTCCATATCCCTCTCTCCAATCCCAAATCCCTAAGAGAATAACAATTTTTTTAATTCAGTCATAGATTTCAGATAGAATCTAATTATTAAAATAAATTTCAAATAACGCCAATAATGACAAACACTGAGGAATTGTCCCAATTAAAGAAACAAAGAGCTGTCCTCAAGACCAAGCTCACTAAATTTATAAACTTTATAGATAATCCGCAAAATAAAACCAAATTAACGGAAATCAAGTTACGCGTAGAAAAATTCGATTCTATTTTAAATGAGTTTGAAGTGATACAAACAAATATAGATGCAATAGAAACCGAGATGTCAAATGAATTCGATGACTTTGAAACTCTTTATTATGCAACAATAAGTCGTGCCCGAGATATGTTTCTACCGAATGCTTCTTCGGAGTCAAACATGAACGCGAACAATAACCCAAACAGCATTCGTTTACCGAAAATAGAATTGTTAACCTTTGATGGAAAATACGATAAATGGCTAGACTTTTATAATTCGTTTAAATTGATGGTGGACGAAAATAATAGTCTGTCTAATATTCAAAAATTACACTATTTAAGATCATGTTTGAAAGAAGAGGCAGTCTTCGTTATCAACGCGTTAGAATCAACCCAGAAAATTATGCTATCGCATGGAAATTAGTAAATGATCGTTTTAACAAGAAAAGAGTAATCTTTCAGAATCACGTGAAAATATTAATGGAATTATCCAATATTTTAAGGGAGTCTGCAGATGAGTTGAGAAAATTATTAGACGCGATACGAACTCAATTACGTGCATTGAAATCATTAAAGGAACCCGTCGACAAATGGGACACATTATTAATTTATACGATTAATTCGAAAATCGATAGATTTACGCATAAAGAATGGGAAAAATCGCTGTCAGGAACCGAAATGCCCACTATGGAGGAATTCATGAGCTTCCTAGAACATCGGTATCAGATACTGCAGGTCGCGGCGATAAATACAAACAAGACATATGAACGAATATACAAGCCAAAACGCGAAACCATTCGAATAAAACACAAACATTCACAACGACGCAAAAAACAACAACATGTATTAATTGCAATGGGAATCATAAATTATTCGGTTGCGAGATTTTTAAAGGAATGGAAATTAAGGATCGCGCTGAAAAGATAAAATCCGCGCGTTTGTGTTTTAATTGTTTGCACCCCGGGCATAGAAATGACGAATGTAAATGGTCAGGATGTAAAAAATGTGGTAAAAACCATAATACGCTCCTTCATTTTGAAGGAGAACACGATAATCGGCAAGACAACAAGAATACAGAATCAAATGTTAAACAAGAAAGCATTAAAGTGCATAGCGCATTAGTCTCTACCCAAGTATTATTGTCAACTGCGTCAGTTATTATTTTGAAATCTTTAATTGAAGAAAGAAAGAAAATGTGTCAATGTAGTGATGCAGTGAAGTGATGTGAAGTGAAAGTCAAATGATTCATTCAAAAGCAGCTATTCTTGATCCGTTTCTTGATGAATGGCATCGTAGTAAGTTTGCATCGCAAGAACAGTTGGATCAATTCCAATTGTTTGTTCGGTGGGGGCGGTCAAGTTGGCTGGTTGAACAGAAACTGACTGAAGTACTGGAGAAGCAATTGCATATTCTGTGACTATTTTTGATGTCACATTTAATGAATTCATTTCTGCCAAAAAAATTGCATCGTTGATGACTTTTTGGCAGAATGGAACTTGAGAATTTTTAATTGATCGCAGTTTCTCCGCTACGTACTGACCAAATACATCATGTTCCTTGGGGTTTTCAACCTCTACAGGTGTTGTGGAAGAAAATGGTCCATCCAACCGTCTAGCAATTTTTTCTAAAATGACATCTGCCTTGGGAGGGGGTCTTTTGAATGACGGTGTGGATGATACAGACGAATATGAGCTACTAGCGCTTAATACCTCTTCGAGCGTGTCATGAGTGTTCTGAAAAAGAAAACATAAATAAATAGTAAATGCCTGTTGTTAGCAGCAGGAGTATAATTAAAACTGCATTTTATGAACTAGGTAGATCAATATTGGAAATATGTTTGATTTTTCCAGATGCCTAATACCATCGAAGAGTGGAAAAAGATCGCTAAAAATTTTGAAGATAGATGGTATTTTCCACTCGCCTCGAAGCTTGGGATGGCAAACACATCAGAATCAAACCACCTCCACAAAGTGGCTCGTATTTTTATAATTACAAACAATTTCACTCTATTGTACTTATGACATGTGTTAATGCAAATTATGAGTTTATATGGGTTGATGTTGGAACGAATGGTAGAATCTCAGATGGTGGTGTCATAAAAAATACCAAATTTTATGACAAACTGAACAATGGCCAACTCAACCTACCTCCTGCAGAACCTGTCTCGGCAAATTTCACTTTGCCTTACGTCTTTGTCGGAGATGAGGCGTTTGCGTTAAGAAGGGACTTCATGAAGCCATTTAATCAAAGAATGTTAACTAGAGATCGAAGAATTTTCAATTACAGATTGTCAAGAGCGAGAAGAATAGTGGAGAACGCTTTTGGAATTATGGCCAATCGCTTCCGATTACTATTAGGAACTATTAATTTGTCCCCGGATAAGATCGATATTGTCGTACTAACATGTTGTACTCTACATAACTATCTTAGAAGGACTTGCACTACATACACTACGGATGAAATGGAACCACTTGAACAAAACAATCAACTGACCCCTCTACAACGTACAACAACAAAAAATCCACAAGCAATAGCTAAGTTAGTTCACGAAACGTTTGCAGACTATTTCGTTGGTGAAGGACAAGTGCCTTGGCAAGACTCACTGATATAAAAACCAAACTTGTACCTAAGTGTGTTTTTTATTAAATACTGTTGTATTTTCTACCTAGTTATTAGAATTCTTCATTTTATTGTTCCAATAAATGTTCATTCCTAGTTTTAGTAAAATCATGTTCGCAGCTTAGTTCATAAAATAAAAAAAAATTAAAAACAGTTTACTTTTATTTACCTCTTCATCAAATAGAGCATCAATTATTGATGATGAGCTTTGACTGTTCCTTGGTATGTCCTGGTCCTGAAGAAAAATTAGGTTGCTATAATACCAAAGTTTTGGCACATCTACACTTTCTGGATCAGAACTCGATGTCTGTGAAGCCTTAATCTATATTGAGAATGAGTATACAATTAAATAAAATTCATAAATATATACTTAATATTATATTCTTACCTTTCTCAGTTCTTTATTAAAAGAACTCCGCATGTTTTGCAGTCTTTTCAGAACCGATTCTCTCGTTAAAGTCGGGTCTTTGCTTTTAAACAATTCTAAAATAGCATCTAGTGCTACATTTCTTTTAATTTTGTTGTGGTAATCTTGATGTTTGATTCGCCAAAGACATTCATGTTCTCTATATAGGTCAATCACTTCCAATATAAAGTCTCTAGCCGAAGTCATGTTACTTAATATTTAAGATATTTAATTAATAAAAATACAAAACGGAAAGTTTAATTCTATGTCGAGAGACAGATACGTTGTCTACGGCTTCGCTATCAATACTTATCCAAAATTTTGGACTGAACACGCACATACACGATCGATCCACTGGCTGGCGCCAGTCCATTCGGCTCTAAATTTGCCACACATGGACAGGCCAAACAATGGAGCGATGGATCGGCGTCATGAATATTTGGCGTTATAAATATTCGACCTGCCAGCTCAAGTCCACGAGTCCATCCAGAATTCACCATACACGGCAAGTTTTTGGACCGACGTGGGGCCAATCGGACTGATGGATCGGTCGTGTATGTGGGGCTTAACATCTGGTGCGATCCAGTTGCTACGTGAGGCTCGGAGCTGTGAAGCTCGAGGCAAAAATAATTCCTTTCGATGGTGTCGGTGCGTTGAACCAACGCACACTTGGACGTTTCGAGGCGGAAATAATCATCGATAATTTGACATTCACATTTAATTTTGACATAGTTCCGGATGAGTTTCTCGGACACGATTTTTAAGTGGGTGGTGAATTATCCGACTATGCTGAAGTACGAGTAAAACACAGGCAAACTGTGTTAAAGAAAATCTAAAATTATTTTTGCCCCAAATTTAAAACGGAAAAAATTGAGAAAGTCTGTGCAATGGTCGTTCTGTAAATCATTTCTCATTACCGTTATTTTTCCTGCAGTTTTTGCAAATTTTTCTTTTTTGGTGTGTTTCATGTTTATAACCCAGATGAAGTTCGAAGGTGGTGAAGCAGTCGCGTGAAAAAGTTGAGGTCCTATTTTTGCGTGAATAGTTGACATAAGATGGTCACGAAAACGAAATGATGACGAAAACAGTGCTTTATCTTAAGAATAAGTAGCGCGGCGTCCGGGAAATGGACTCGTGGTGTGGTTTGCCGAGTGTGGACTTTGTAGGAATCAGCAGAGAGAGTAATTGTTGAACTCATACAAGATCTCCACTCATAAAAATAGTCAACACGTGTGTAAATCAGAAAAAAAATTAACATGATAGCGAACATCTAACAGATTATGGTTTTAAAATTACTTGAAATATGTTAATGTTCCGTATTGTCACGTGTTACGAAACGGATTTAAAGCAAAAACTTGACATGAATTAGTGATTGGATAGCATGTGCCCAACTGTAACATGCAATAAGATTGCCCAGCTCAATCCGACCGGCTGATGTGTCACGACGTTCCTTTCGCCGAACTATTGAGTGAACATCACCCTTGTAATTGAAAATCGAATTGATTAAAAACGTCGTGCCAGTCGTCAGTCAACGAAAAGCCAGTGGAAAAATACAACACATTTTTCAGACAAGATAACATTTTGTAACCTTGTTGATAATTTAAGTGCAAAAATGAATTATCGAGGGTTCCATAGTAATTAGTAAAAATACAAATATTCAATAATGGTTAATGCGATGTGAAACCAGAAAATAATGTTATGCGTTGCTCTTCGACAAATAGCAATGATTACTATTTGGACTTTATGTGATTTACAACTATCAATTTATTAAAAAATAGTCTGATTCAACAATAACAAATCCATTAAGCGGCGTAGCTAACGAATATTTATGTGCAGGAAATAAAACGTACGCGAATTCTACTTTTGTGTTAAATGTTTCAATATTATGCTTAGTAAATAGTATAATCAAGTACATAATTATATGAATGAAATATTCCTTACCATTAGATTATGATATAGTGTTTGTTTACAGATAATGAAAGTTAAATTTACACATAAAAATGAATAACCACTTTCTATAGTGCCAGCTTTTGTCACCCGAGGCAAAAAATAAATTTTTTGGGTATGAATTAAAGTTGCTTTTTTTGATTGCCTTATTATTATTATTTTTATTATTATTATTATTAAATTAGGTAGTTATAAAAATAATGAAAAGAATACTACTTGCAATTCATGTCGTCTATATGATAAAATAAATGAACACGGATTAAAAACATAATCAGCGAGAGTTTCCCTAGAGGTCATACCTCCTTCTTGCTTTAAAGAACAGGGTTAACCCCGGCTGAGGTTAGTAATGGTGAGCCTAGCGCGCACAACACATGCTGACACGCAAGCACTAAGCCATGTAAAGGCGGGCCGAGGCAACGACATCTGCGCCTGGCGAGCTCCGCTGAAACTCATTTTATAACCAGAAGTAGCACGGCCATCCGTCGTTCGTTTTTTTTTGTTTTTTTTTTTTGAGAAGTTTCGGCATTCCACCCGTAGATCGAAGAAACGTAAAGTATTTTTTGTTGGGTAGGTCTTGAACGCGATATTATTTCGGTATGCTCGCGAGAATTCTTCGGTAAAGTAACGTAGTAGGTGGGATGTAAGGTAGATCGTCTCCTCGTGATGCATTCCGGATAACGCTAAATGATCTACCATGGCACGACCTCGAATTTTCTCAGACTACTATTTCGTCTAAACGACTCTACCTTTTGCTTTGGGCTGGTAGTGGTGGTATTCTGTCACCTTATGCCACTGCTGCCTCCGTCCTGGTAAAATCCTGGGAGGACTCGCGGTCCTTTCGAAACTCGTCGCCACTAGTCTGGCCGTGTGGATTCAGTTGAGTTCAGACTCCAGATTAGTTCCTGGCCCGGCTCTGAGCACATATCCTCATAAGGCAATGTGCCAACCCTCGCATGGCCTCCCTGCTTCGGCATAGACAACCATGAGGTCTCAAGAAAACTGCACAACGAGTGGAGATAGTGGCTGCATGGGTGACTCAACAGCGATGACCTCTGAAAAATACAAAAAGGAAGCTTCACTCAGCCCGGAAAGAAAGTGGACAAAGATGACATGGCCTTCTGGTGGGAAGAAGACCGTGATGTCCAATCGGGCAACAACCAGCTTACCCTCCACTTCTTCGAGGGGTGCATGCACCTCCTCAGGTTAGGCAATTGGTGCTGGCGTACGGTTGTCGCTGCGCCGTCCCACACCGCATCCTCTTCAGGTGTCGAAAAGCAGAAAAAATCCTCTGTTATGGCTTACAGGGACAGAAGATCTGCCTTCAAAGTCCTGAAAAGGCTCAAAGATTTACCCCCTTGGGGGCTTTCCCACAAGGACAAAATCTCCCTTGAATGGGCAACAACAACAGTAAAGGCTCATAAAGTCTCTTTGGCAAAGCAAAACACAAAAGATGCAGATCTAATAAGGCAGCCTCGAATCGACAGAGTGCCCAACTGCAGGTCACCAAAAGACCAAGATTGGTCGCGCCCAATCCTGTCAAGGGCAGGAGTTTTAGCGAAGTGGCTAAGGACAGCCTGGTATGGGCTGTCATCAACAGGAGCTACAGAGATGGAACTATCTCACCGTCAAACTGAAGATGGTGGAAATCGCTCTTTTTCGGAGGTGTACAAACCCATACTGGAGGCAAAGCCAGGCCTTCCACCTAGTTGCCGTGACGCTGGTTGGTTCCAGGGTCACGTTAAGCTGATAGCCTGCACGGATCAACGCTCAGAGGATTTATATAAGCAAGCTATTAGCAGACTGGGAGAAGTCTGGCCCGGAGCAAAGCTAGAAGCTGTTTCTAGGGAAGACATCCCGAATCGGCCTCGATCCAGGGCATGGATACCGACGAAAATTGTTGAGCTTATCAAGCAGATCTCTCTACACAGCAGGTAAACCGAGAGCTTGCATAATTTATTTATTTATTTATTCATTCATTTATTTATTTAAACAAGACTACAATATACAGATGAATCCAAAAATCTATTGTATTAAGTAAACGAAACTAAATTAAAACAAAAAAAGAGATAAGAGAAAAGTAATTTAATATAAAAAAAGGAAAGAAAAAAATATTCAGGGATTGCACAGCTAGCAACTTTTAAAAGTAAATTTCGCGGACCAAGCTGCTTAACATCAAAATCACGCATTAATCGCACAAAAGGCGAATGAAAATAAATACAAAGATCAGCCAGATGAGGATCAAAGACGAAATTTAGTCTTGAGCTCCGAGTAACCAGACGAAATTTAATGATTACAATCAAAGATGTATCTAAAAGACCATGGCAAATTTTAAAAAGAAAACACTGATCAAGTTTGATTCTACGTTCATTGAGAGGAAGGAGATTAAGGAAACTAAGACGAGCAGAATAAGAGCTGTAGGAAAGACCAGATTTAAAGAATAGTAATCGGGTGAATTTTCTTTGTACTGCTTCAATAGATGCAGAGTGTACAGTTTGGTACGGTGACCAAACTACTGAAGCATATTCTAGAATACTTCTGACAAGAAAGCAATATAATTTAACAAATGGGAAGGACAATAAAAGTCAGAAGCTCTACGAATAACTAATCCAGTAAGTCAAGAGGCACGATTAATTATATCAGCAAAGTGATGATGAAAGCGAAGACAAGTGTCGAAGGTAACACCCAAATCTTCAAACACATCTACACATTTGAGGGACTCATTAGAAAGAATGTAGTCAAAGTTGGTAGGAGAATTCTTAAAGGAGTAAACCATATCAACACATTTGCTCACATTAATCATGAGGCCATTAGCAGAGCACCAGGCAAACAGTTGATTGAGATCATTTTGCAGCATGTGACAATCATTTATGGAAGACACTCTGGTGAATTCTTTACAGTCATCGGCATAAAGAAGACAACGCGAACGAAGCAAAGAAGGAAGATCATTAATAAAGAAGGAAAACAGCAAGGGACCCAAAATAGAACCTTGTGGAATTCCAGACAGTAGAGCAAACGGAAGGGAACGGGAATCATTAAGAACAATACAACATGAACGATTCTTGAGATACGTACTGAGCCACAGAATAAGATTATCAGGAAGATTAAGTAAGCGCATTTTAGAAAGGAGGATATTGAAGCTAGCAGTGTCAAAAGCTTTGGGAAAATCTGTGTACACAACATGAACATCACATCTATCATTAGCTGCACTAGCAATAAAGTTGGTGAACTCAACTTAGTTAGTTACAGTTGATCTACCTTTATGAAACCCATGTTGAAAAGGACTAATTAACTGATATAAAGACGTGAACAGGAAATTATAAAAAAAAATTCTAAGAGTTTAGATGGGGCAGAAACTATTGATATAGGTCTATAATTAGATACCAGAGAAGGATCACCTTTTTTAAAAATAGAAAAACGAGAGTATCTTCTACGCATTTGGAAAACACCCATAAATTAAGCTTTTATTGAAAATAATGGAAAGGGGAATGGAAAAAGAATCTATTGTCTTTTTAAGGAAATAGTTCGGTAGACCATCAGGACCATCCAACTTTAGTCCAGATATGAGGCACTTGACAGCAACAGGAGTTATAACAAGATCAGAGGAAGAAGGAGAATTATGCATGATATTTGTGAGAAAAGGAACAGTATTAGGATAAGACGAGTAAACAGACGAGAAAAACTTTGCAAAAAACTCACAGTTTTCTAACGGCGTATGCACTGTGCTATCGTCATACGTTAAAGAGGAGGAAACAGTGGACGACGAACGAAAATTCCGAGCATATGACCAGAAAAGCTTGCTTTCACCCCTTTTAATTGATTCGTCTATACAAAGAAGGTAATTGGCTCTGCCTTTTTCAATTAAAGATTTAGCTAAAGAGCGGAATGAGCGGAATAGTGCAAAATCCTCAGGCCGCTTATAACGTTTATACCTTAAACGGCAGCGGTTTTTGGCCCAAAGAGTGTTCAAAATGCGCCGAATCAATCATACAGGGGCAGAGGGAGGTCTAGAGAAACAAACAGGTACAAACTCAGAAATAATAGAGTTTAAGGTAGAATAAAATGCAGCAACAGCAGAATCAACCACAAGCGAAGAGAACAGAGCCTCCCAATTAATTCTCTGGATTCGCTTATTGATACAAGGGTAATTTGCTCGTCGAAAGTTAAGTTTGGAAGGCTTGGAATAAATCAAAGAGGATGGAAAGGCAAAGATAAATCAAGCAAAAGTGGAGGATGATAAGGATCAACTGGAACAAAAGGAAAAAGAAAACGAGAATGGGAAATAGAAGAGGGAGATAAATTAGTGAAAATGAGATCAAGGGTCTTACCTAAATGATTTTTCAAGGTATTTACCTGAACCAGTGAGCAAAGAGACATAAAAGAAGAAACAGATAAGAATATGGAAGAACCAGAAAAATTAAGTGGAAAACCTGGAAAATCCGGCCAAGTGAGCTAAGGCAAGTTAAAGTCACCACACAGGATAAAAGAAGCAGTAGGATAATTAATATTAAGTAAGGTGGAAATATCAGGAAAAAATGTTTGGATAGAAAAGAACCACAAGGAATGTAAACACAGGACACAATAAGAGAATGAGACACAGAAAGAAAAACACGAACATTAACGCAATCATAGAATTGATCAGTGGAAGATGATATTAAGAAGCTAGAATAGTGTTTGCGGATAGCAATTAAAGAGCCACCACCATCACGTTTGTCAGTAAGGAGAAGATTACAATTACACCTAAATATGTTATAAGATTGAAGAATTTCATTTGAGTTAATACTCGAATTCAACCAGGTTTCGGAGACACAGATAACATCGTGAAGGGAAGTCAACGCGGAAAGATTATATGCATGCAGCTTGGTTCGTCAGCCCCGTATATTTTGATAGTAGATGGATTCCATATTATTGGGCGATACAGCAGAAGATAATGAAAAATAAGTATTGGGCAAATTATATGAATTTGCTAGTTAAGAAAATCCCTTGAACCTCGGTTAGCAAAAGCTTTGACCAGCGTTCCAGATGGCCAAAAGTCATATTTAAGCATGATCTTAAGTTCCGGAACCACATTTATTTTAAAGGAGGCAATAATCTTATTCTGGATATTATCACGAGTAAGTTTCCTACAACTTATAAATGCAGGAACAAAACCAAGTTTGGCAATCACGTAGTCTGGAATATTACCAATAGTAGTAATATACGCCAGCCGAGAGACGAAGATTTGTAGAGGAGGTGCAACTACAAGTATTGCAGTATTAGATGAAGTTGTTGTAGATGTTGATTCCTGCAAGTTTGGTAACGCAGGTGAAGAAACAGTGTTTAATGTCGGCTGCAGATTTGATGACACGAGAGTTGCACCAGCCGAATCATACAAGATGGGAGCACCCAACGAAGGCTCTAGAGTAGCAAGAGGCAATGGACGCTGAGATGAAGTTTCGGAGGCCAGAAATGTAAAATCAATCCTTGGAGATTGAGGTGCAGCATGTGATTGAGATGTTGATGCGGTGGTAAATTTAGAAACTGATAACTCCACAGTATTAGTTGGCACTGAAGAACATGATGAAACAGGAACAGATGCACGATGATCCGAGTCAAGTGTTATGGGTATAGCAACACAATATGTTAGTGAACAGTCAGCACCCGTCGACGAAGAAGTAGCGGCAATCGAAGATGACGTTGACGGCAGCACAGAGACAGCATCAATTCACGAGTTAATTGAAGCAAGAGAGGCAGGCTGGTTTAATATTTTTATAATTTCAGCAAACGTTGTATTTTTAAAGGCATCACAACGATAGAATACATTGTTTGGATGCTTGCCAATAATTTCAACAAGCACCGACTGAAGACTGATGCATTTAGCATGAAAAGACTTTACACAGTATCCATCACAATGGATGAATCGCGAACGAGAAGTCTCCGGTTGGTTACATGTTACACATGTAGTAGCAAATGGAGGCGAGTTCATAGCCATGGTAGATAAGGGTTAAGTACAATTGTAAAAATAAAAATTTGAGTAAATATAGGGGATTGCCAACTTATAGGCTTAAAGTAAAACCGTCAATAGCACAACCAAATTGATTATAAAAGCAAAAAGCACAACGGAGCCGAAATAAGCGCGAAACAATTTTAAACGTTATACAAGTTCAGGTTCAGGTCAAAGTTCAGAGTTCAGATCAGAAAGGGAAAACCACTGAGCTCAGAATTGCAACATTAGAAAATTATAAACTGCTCTACAGAAATGATGCACCATTGATCACTGAAACAGAATACGTATTTCCGAAAGCACCACGTCCAAAATTGCAGAAACGCGAAAAGCAAGACGGAAAACACCAAAAATATGCAGCGAAAAGTAATCAAAGCAGAAAGACCAATCTACCGATCGACTTCGAGTACGATACGATATAATAATAAAGGAAGGCTTGAAGTTTCTAAACTTGTAAAATTTCAGTGACCAGGACACCATTGCCAAATTAAAAGCTCCATCAGAAAAGCAAAACGCACCACGCGGAGAAGTTTCTGTGCATAAATGAAACACTCCGAGGATGTCAGTTGTCTGCGAAAAGTCATGACGACCTCCTTCTTATTTTTGGGTCTATCAAGGACGCGAATGGGATCTGGACCAAATTCAGCTCCGAGACGCTAACCATTCTCATGGATACGAATTTCCTGGGCGATGAGGATGTGGCTGACAAAGCTGATCCACATACCCTCCCGAACTGCCTGTCAACCGCTGTGCCTGTAGATGACAGACTCCTACGCTGGGCAATCAGCTCATTTCAGCCATTTAAATCCCCTGGAATGGACAACATCTCACCTGCTGAGATCCAGCAGGGAATTAATATAGCGCTACCGTGGCTAAAAGCCATCTTTAAGGCATGTCTACGGATGGCTTATATAGCTAAAATAGTCTTCATACCCAAAGCGGGCAAGACATCCCACTCCTCATCTTAGGACTATAGACCTATCAGCCTCACCTCTTTTCTGCTGAAAACTCTGTAACGGCTGAAAGAGATTCATTTGAGAGCTACCCTGCAACCACTCTCAAATGCGCAGCACGCATATACAAAAGGGAGATCGGTTGAAACAGCTCTTCACTCGCTCACCAGCTACATTGAAAAATCGCTAAGCGTCAAAGAATATACCCAGGCAGTTTTTCTGGACATTGAAGGTGCATTCAACAACGTCAGCTACAAGGCTTTTGAGAAGGCACTCGAGAATAACAATATTGATGATAACCTGATTAGGTTTATCGTGCAACTACTAAGCAACAGGAGCATCAACTCCTCACTAGGAGGCAGCATCCTAAGAATGCGGACGTGCAGAGGCACCCCTTCTATGGAACTAAGTGGTGGACAAACTCCTGTCAACAATAGAAACGACTGGCTGCAAAGTCGTAGCCTACGCCAACGATGTGTCGTGTTTTGAAATTGTCGCTGTGAGGTGGAACACGTTCGCTGGCAGACGGTGTGCAGTGATTCCGTTGCCTATATTCGATTAGCAAAATTTTCTTCGAATGATTGCTGGCTCTAGTTGGTTATAATCAAATGATTGCCTGAAGAAAAGGGAAATCAGGCATACCTACAGGCAGCTCAATGGCTGCCGCAAGATTGGCGCTGGTCCATCCATGGTACATGCTGCCGATATTTCTTTTAAGTTGCCCTGTTCAGTTCGGCAATTGAGTTTATAATACCGCTGCCGAAAGAGAAGGTAGTTTGCTTAATAAGTAGCAATTTTTCTGGTTGTAACTAAAAACTGTTTTCTTTTATTTGATTACTCTTCTTGAATACTAATTCCATAACATATCTTATCCCTATTCTAATTCTATTCTTCTATCGATTATTCAATTGCCTTCTATTCCCACGCTGTGAATTTCCAGAGTATTTTTTTTTGATGCACCCGAGTATAAGATAATTAGGTCATTAGCAAGGTGAAAAAAAGGTTGTATGCTTGCTTTCTTGAATGAGCCAATTTAATCAAAAAGCTTGATATGAGTTCGCGAAAATACTCAAAGCAAAGCAATTGCAGAGGCTTAGACGTGTGCATAGGATGGATGAAGTCATGTGGTTTTGGTACATTTTACATATTGTTGATTTAAGTACATTACAGATGTTGCAATAGCAATATTGGGCAAATTCGGCAACAAACTACCTGAAAGACGAAACTTTGCCCTAGGTATTCTTACCAAATGGAGCAAAAAGTGCGGTCTAAAGATAAATCCGCAGAAAATGGAACTTGTGCCCTTCACAAGAAGATACAAGATTCCATGATTTGTTCCACCTAAACTTGATGAGACAAGTCTCAATCCATCTTATCAGGTCAAATATTTAGGTCTGATTTTAGACTCCAAACTCGCATGGAAAGCAAACATAGCAGAAAGAGCGCGTAAAGCGGCATACACAATCTATTGCTGCAAAAGAGCTATTGGGAGTGGGGACTGAAACCCAAAACTGTATCATGGCTCTAGGCAGCGATAGTGGAACCTGTATGCCATGGTTATTTGGTGGCCAGCGATGGAAAAACCATCAAACGTGAACCTGGTTAACAGGGTCAGGAGGATTGCAGCTATTGCAATCCCCAGGGGACTTACGCACTTCCTAGACAAAGGCACTGTTTATGCTATTGAATTGGCTCCCGACGGAGCTCCTAACGAAAGAGCAGGCCAAGTGCTCTGCTATTCGATTGAAAGCTCTAAATTTCTGCCCTGATGGAAATGTCGGCCACTCCACCATACTACGGAGGGACGGCCCAACGCCAGAGAAAAAAAGATCTCACACCTCCGATTCCCTGCTTCCACCAGAGTTTCAAGACCGTCATCCCTAGCAGAGATGATTGGATCTTGAAAGGAAATAGGATACAGGAATCGGTCAACATCTACACTGATAGATCAAAGATGGATGGAAAAGTTGGCTGTGGCGTTTTCTCCGAACAGCTTGGCCTGAGACTATCCTTCCGGGTATCAGATTACTGCAGTGTTTTCCAGGCAGAAGTTATCGCAATACATAAGGCAGTGGACTGGCTGAGAAATCAAAAAAATTCCATAAGAAATCTCAAACCCTTTCTCTGACAGTCAAGCTGCTATCCAATCATTATCCAACTTGTATACCTCATTCAAAATTGCAATGGAATGTCGCACACTACTGAACGCGATATCGCTTCACCGTGAAGTGATTCTTTGCTTGGTGCCGAGTTACAGTGATATACTTGGGAACTGCGAAGCTGATGCCCTAGTTAGAGCTGGCACTGAGCTCCAGGATTATACACTAACACCCCAAGTCAGTCATTCGTTGGCCTCCGTCAAGCTAAGTCTCAAGCAGTGCTATAAAGAGGCTGCAAATAGGACCTGGCTGCTGGAAGAAACCTGCAGGACAACCAGGCAAACTTGACACACACTAAGCTCAATGCGCACCAAGCAGCTCCTCGACACGAGCCGTGAAAGATTAAGTTGCATTGTTTCCGTACTGACGGGGCATTGTCTGATTGGCAGACACGCAGAAAGACTGGTTGCCCCTTTCCACGATTTCTGCCGCAGCTGCAGATCGAAGGAGAAGAAGGAAACGATCCAACACTTTCCGTGTGAATGCCCAGCACTTTCCAGGAAATGCATCCAACTTTAGGCTCACCTTTCTTGGACAGCCTCACGGAAGTAGCCAGTTTAAATATTAGCTGCGTAGCCGGCTTCATAGGAGAAAGTAAATGGTTCTCGTCACCCAACAGGTTTTAGTGCCACACCCTATCTAAATGTGGTATTACAATGGGCCTATATTGGCCTAGGTGAGCCGCCTTTTGATGAAGGGGGCTGCCACTACAACCAATCATCGTAGCAGGGATAGCCTTACAAGATGTAAAGTATGTTTTGTGTTTTTTTTTGTCGGTATGAAGTCACGCGAATTGATAGCTGAATCTCTGGAAATGAGATTCAGGACTGATGCTAGAGAAACCACTCACGACATTACGCGCCAAGCTGAGTTTGCCTGCCAGCAGAATAACTCCTCTAGCTAGGTACAGGCTGAACCCGAATTCATTTGAACGACATAAGGGTTCGTTGCCTCGTCCCCGGGACTTAACATCCATTGAGGCCAACGAGACGAAAGTTTTGTTGCATTGAAATTTCGAAGCGATATCGTTCGCCAACCTTTCATTTCATTACACTACTAAGAAAAACAGAAACTACTGTTTTTGATAAATATGTATAAATCAACGTTCTACGGAAAAGGTCAAGCATCAATATTTACTCATGTTATTGAACATGGAATCAAAACAAACAAGCCGTCGGGTTCGACACTTGAGGTCCACATGGTCAACTTCCCAGTAATATCTACATAAATATTAAAAATATTAAATACAATAATAATTATGAAAATAATATTACTTTAAATAATAAAAATGTACCTATCATAAAAGTTGCTGTTTTGACCCATTGAAGGTCATTGCTGTCATGCGCTATATCTCACGAACCAAACATGGGATTTCCATTTTTGAGGGACCAATCGACGCCTATTAAACTTAGTGTCATTGCGCATTTACGCTGGTATTTTTTTAAACAAAAATTAGGGCCGTTTTTAATTTATTAAAAAAACAGCAAACAATTAAGGTTTTTTCATAAACAATAAATTTTTAGCCTGATTTGCGAGCCGCAGTGATCAATGTTTATAAAATTTATATTCTTCAAATAGTTCTTGAAAAAAAACTAGCAAAATTTTTTCCAATGCTTATTAAAATAATAAGCCGCGAGGTACGACCCTTGAGGTCCACACGGTCAACTTCCCAGTAATATCTACATGAATATTATAAATGCTAAACACAACAATAATTATGAAAATAATACTACTTAAAATAATAATAAATAAAGTTACTCATAAAAGGAATTGGAATGAGCTAATATTAATCGCATCATCTACAGGAGCGTCCACTGAAGACGTAAGTCAGGAGGGTAATTGAAAATTCAAGCGAATCAATCGGGATCGGGGAGATGAAAGTAGGCTACAAAGCCTTTTCTACGACATTTCTTATTTTCTTATCGATGCTTAGAGCACAAAGAGCGCTAGCAAAAATGAATGGTGTTTTTATAATTAGGCCCACTAAAGAAATTTTGTTGCGTGGTGGCCATTTTCAATAATTGTGTTCAAAATCTCCATGACTTCGGCATAATCATTGAGTTTGTATTTTTTCACGATTTCACAGCAATCAGGCTAATACTTATTTTTTATTTTCAGTTGGTCTTAAAGAACATTGAATGTGAAGTCAATAATCGGGTTAACGGTATGTAAAAACTAAAAAGCATTACGAATGATGATGGAGGAAGTAATTGAAATCTTAGGAACACTAAAGAACACAAATAAAGACCATCACGGCGCGCTAGTCAATTTTGAACGTAGCTTTACTCCAACTTTCATTATGCTTCATTTCAAACGAAGATTAGAACATTTATATATTCGGAAATTTGAGACATCAACATAGTTTTGATACGGGATTTAACACACCTCTATGCTAATAAGATGAATTCACACTACGCACGTTACTACTTTAGCCAGAGTGTGGGCAAATTATCTGGCATTGTAGAATTGTATCGATCGTCACTTGTGTACCAGCGACAAAGAGGTGTTAGTAGTTTTTTCAGTGGATCGGTACGCTATCTTCAACCATTATTTCTGTATGGCGCGAAAGCTATAGGCAAACAAGTCGTCGAAACAGGAAAATCCATTTTTGAAAAGGCTGGAGGCAGACCGCTGATTAAAAGAGCAAGGAAAATCTAATGTATACGATTAAGCCCAAAGAAGCCCATTGATAAAATCGAAGGTAGAGAAAGGAGATTAGCTATAAAAGAGCTAACTCTTACACAAGTAAGCAGCTGAAATCAGTGTCTAATCATCAAAATAAGCAAAAGGGGAGAAAGTCATCATCAAGCAAGACTAAGAAAACTACAAAAAGAGGACCGATAGTTAAGAAGTCGTGCATTCAATAAATTAGACAAGTAGATAGTACCATCACGATGCAGAAAGAATGTATGAAGTATGAATTGGATATTTTTGCCTCAAAACCGATAAAAAACAGTATTCTGAAGACCGAAGAAGTTGCTTACAAACCCAGTGCATCACTGGACAATTCTCCGGTGCTGGAATTTTTCTCACTCGAACATGAGGATATATATCGTTACTAAACTACTACCACTACTACTAACTAAAAAACGGTAAAGAAGAACTATTCACCGGGAAGGAGAAACTTAAGAAAGCTGATGTGACTGATACTCTAGCTGATCCCTTTGACACAGCTAACAACTTCATGCATTCACTTTTTAGATAACGCACTGTACAGTTGAATGTTGAGAATATAGGACAACAACAAATACCACTATTGCGCCTATATTGAAAATTTACTGAACTATGATAAAGACGCTGCATCAACTAACCTCGAATCAGCCAGTTGATATTTAGATCAGAATGAGATGGAGAAGACTATTTAAGACTCAAGACCTGGCGGTGTTCCTACTGAGTTAAATGAGGGCTATCTAAAAAGGTATGCAATGGTGGCCAAGAGTAACATCATTGAACTGATGGGCACAATTCACAACGATCTTTTAAATCAAGATACACTCTTAATGAATGGAGTGGACTTCCGTTTAACACTTTCATTGGAAAAACAGGAATTTTATTTGTACTCGAAAGAAGATGATTTAAATCCACGCGTAAAATTTCTAAAAGTGTCTTTTTCATGAATCATGTTACAGTCAATCCAAGTTAATTATTAGCGCATGAAGCTGTACTACAGCGCTGGAATGCAGTATACCCGTACAAGCGGATGGTAGTGAAAACCTAAACACTACCTACCAACACCTATACTCTACCTCTTGACAACGTTGTCATCGGGCAATTACCTAACCAGCTTGTTTTCGGTATGGTGGATAATGACTCCTACGCCGGAAAGCGCACAAAGAATCCATTCAACTTTAAGCAAAACGATATATCCAACTTAAGTCTATCAGTCAATGCCATTCAACTATCAAACCATCCTCTAGAATTTGATTATTTGCGTGAAAACGCAGTTAACACTAGAGGATATCTTACTCTATTCAAGGGGGCTGGAATCAATTGCTTTGATAAAAATCATCAGATATCTAAGAAATTCTTTGATGATGGCTGTTTTCTGCTAGCATTGAATTAACAGGGGACACCTCATACGATTCGGAATGCGCTAGTTTATTAAACCAAAGTGTGGTTAGGATCGAGGGAGGATTCAGAGAAATTCACCATTATCATTTACGCGGAATATAATGGAAGGATTGAAATTGACAAAAATCGGAATGCTTTTAAAAAAGCTATATATATATATTCACCGCAATAACAACCAGATTTGGATAGTATTTCCTCCAAAAACCATGACACATTGTCAAGTAAATGTTGAATACTTCTCAGAAGGTCACTGAACCTTCTTTAAGAAAGTATCGCTGACCGGGTTCATATCACAGAGCAAACTTGACTCGAAAGGAATTCCTTATAAATATCCGATTCAGTCGGCTATAACCGCAGATCAAGCAGGTCTATTGAGAAACCTAGAACTCAATCGACTCGATGAGAATCTTATCAAAACTTTATCAATCTTTTCAACAGCCTTTGTGAACGGGGAATTGACAAAAGAATTCTTACAAAGCTAGGTGACATCACTAAACCTAGAGAATATATAAGAACAGGAATTAATACTGTACAGATTATCAATGTGTTAAGAAGTAATACCATTACAAATAGATTTTTCCAAGGCGTTTATCCCTGTGTCCGTTCACCACGAAGAATAAAAAACCCGCATGAATCATCGCCAACATGGACCTGATCTGCAAAAGTGGCATATATTGGGTGGCATTTTACTGCCCTAAAAAGGGACTCGTTGAGTATTTCGATTCATTGAGAAAATATCCAGACACAAATATTTTAAAAAATTCCTTCGTATCAATGGAAAAGTGTTTATGAATAATATCCAGCGGTTACAAGGTGGCTTTTCAACAGCTTGTGGACAATATTGTTGCGTCTTCCTTCGCTATCGCTCTAGTGGAAGAAGCTTCAAAAATTTTCTGAAACGGTTCTCTTCTACAAACTATGATAACAATGATGACAAAATACTTCATTTATGCCGGTATATCTTCTTAAATAATTTTTCACAACATGGCGGAGATAATAAATAATAAATAACCGGACCTGTAAACGAGAAAGAAAAAAAGAAAAGCAATGTGAGGAGGTCACACATCCATCAGTTCTCTATTCCAGCTCTTTAGGTAAAATATGGCCCAATGATAAGATGTCTCCCAGTAAGCGAACTCAAACCTTTAAAACAATTGACCGAAAGCTGCAAAAGTAGAAAAAAATGACTGATTTACCGGAAATTGATAGTTTAACCATGATGACGCCATGACGAGTTTCGAAGATTCAAAACCAAGAACGAAAGCAGTATACAAATCTCTCGAAGATTTTCATGAACATTTCATTTTATGAATTTCCGTTATTTTTCGGCTGTAATATAACTTTTCATGTTCTATTTTAAAATAAAATATATGAAATTTTTTTCGCATATCTTTTATTTTATCTCATTAATACATACAATTCATTAGGTAATGCATAAAAAGGTGTATGTAATTTTGGGCTGCATATCTTTTTGACGATGATAGCGCATCGTGAAGTCTACAGATGGTTTTGCAGTTTTTCAGATCCCTCAGTTTTGGTGATTCCAGCTAGTACATATTAACGTTTGGTAGATATCTTCCTATTAAGTCTTATTTAATACCACCTTTTACGCATATGGTAGATGCGTTGAATTCTTCCAGAATTGCAGGAAGTTGATTATATTTACAACAGCATCAAACCAACGTAATCCATTGATATTTTTCATTTCAAATTGGTTTGGTTGCGTGCTTTTAAACCTAACTGCTGATATGGGTGAGGTGGAGCAAGGTGGTAAATCAGTGTTACGGTTGAATCGAAAGGTAATATTGCGAGTTCTTTTACAAAATAGAGAAACACTTGATGTCAAATACGAACTCGTACATGCTTTCCATGCTGAAAGACATAATAAAATAGATAGGCTATTTTGAATCAACAATGTTTATATACTCTCCGATTCTATTATATAAGAAGCACAAACATAATCAAATGGTATTGTCTAATTCCTCACATGACATTTACATCTTAAGAAGTATTTTCACTGTCTTAATAGTATTAGGTTTCCTTCTTCTTAAAAGTATTTCATATATTCCTTATTCTTAAAAATATTTGATATATTCTGACGATTCTATTTTGTAATCTGATGGAACAATTTGCTTCCAACTGCTCGATTTCCTACAATCTGAAGTAATTTTATTACATAACAGTTAACTGAGTACTTGAGTTTCACCTAATTTGTCTACGTTTTTTATATTTATATGGAAAAGTAAAATTCTCCTCCGTCACAACCCTTTTATCGAAAGTGAATTCAAGGCGTTTCTTTTCAGGGAATGACATAAAAATTCTCGGTGGTTTGATTTTATTTTACGATTATTACTACATAAACAGAATCTTCCCCATCTGAGTCAGTTAATAGCTTTTTCAATCGCTCAAAATTAATAATAATAAATTAGTTTCCAATTAAAAATATTTACTTTTTTTCCACATCGGGCGCTATCTCCATATTCGGCACTATCACCATTGCTTTCCAATTTGAATTCAATGTCTTTTGGGACCTCATTGGAGCTATTGCTCCAAGTCTAAGCGATTACCAAAACATCTAGCACACCTTCTCATGGTCGATATGGTAGCTTCGGCCCAAGTGCTATAACGCATTTAACGTTTTTGTTCTTTGTGGCAAAAGATATCGTATTTATACAGCTGTTTTGATAATTTTGACGAAAGCAAATAAAAGCCCCATAAGCTAATTTTAATGATACTCATTCGTTACCTAAGGGGATTAACGCAAGAACCAAAGTTCAATTAGAATCATTTAATTTTTCTTATTGACTTCTTATTGAATTCTCTCACTTTCATTCACGATTACATGGCCCTGTAATTAAATCTTTCGTGCATTCCATGCCAAGTAATTGTTTTTGTTTAAATAACATGAACAAGCCGCGAAGTGCGACCCTTGAGGTCCACACGGTCAACTTCCCAGTAATATCTAGATAAACATTAACAATATTAAACACAATAATAATTTTGAAAATACTACTACTTTAAATAATAATAATGAAAGGTATTCATAGCAGTAACAGGAATGAGTTAATATCAATCAAATCATCTACGGGAGCATCCACTGATTACGTAAGGCTTTTGGTGGATGGGTGATGATGATTGATTACCACAAATGCAAATTTGATTGAAATTTTGATGGTTTTCAAAATTTAAGCCGCTTTTTTAAATAAAAGGCTGCAAAAACTATTAAAAATCTGCTCAAATTATCAAAACATTTTAAAACTTTGATTGACTTTACAACAAAGTCTTTAGAATAAAAGATATAAGGTAATATCAATCGGAAGAACCTCTTTCATATGGTAACTTTGAATGATTTTTAACTTCCCAGTTCCCTATGGGAAGTTATTGTAATGGGGTCGATTTTGCGAATCCCAAATTTTGACATATCTCCACGTTTTAAGGTCTCTAGAATCCAAATCCATCGTCTGTAGAGAGATGTCTCTGTGTGTGTATGTACGTATGTGCGGATGTGCGGATGTGCGGATGTGCGTATGTGCGTATGTACGTATGTGCGTTCGGAATAATTTTTCGTCTCGATTATCTCAAGAACCACAAATCGGATTGACGTGGAATTGGTTTTAAACGACGCGTAATTACGTAACTTAGAATTGAATGACTTTTCAGCAAAATCGGTTGAGCCGTTTTTTAATTAGGATGAAAAAACTGAAAAAACGACTAAAAATTGCTTATTTTTAAACTGTTGATACGCACTATTAATTTGTGCAGATACCAAATATCTTCATAGTAATGTTGTTATTATTGTGTGTTTTAGCAAATTGTGATCAAATTTGTAAAAAATGTTATTTAAAATAAAGATTAATTTATAAAATTCCAAACTTATATTATCAGGTTTGGGTGAATGGGAGTAGAGACGCTAATGCAGTTAATAATTGGATATTGTTATAAATAATTTAATATTGTTAATAACAATCAAAAAATATTAGTTATAATTTGATATTGTATATATAAAGTCAATTATAATTATTCAGTAACGGTCAAACATTCTTAATAACGAATGATTATTGTAAATAATAAATAAATACCCTCAATAATAGTTGTGGATTCCGAGGCCGAGATGGAGAACGAGGTTGAGGACGAAGTGGAGGACAAGAAGGATGACGAGGACGAAGAGGACGAGGTTGCCGAGGCTTTGGTAGAGGATGACCAGGTGGTGGAGACGTCTTCCTCTACCAAAGCTTTTATGGTTAGATAAAAAATTGATAAAAATAATAAAAGTAATTATATTAATTTAGAATATAAATGTTTAATAATAGTAATTATTAATCAAAGCAAATTTTAGCTTGTTATTTACCCCACTGGGAAGTTAGTCGTGTGGGCCTCAAGGGTCGCACTTAGACCACATTTTATTTTATTTTTAATTGATATTTTTTTCCGAAATCATGAAAAAAGTTGTGCTGCTTTCTCATCAAAACTGATAGGAATGTATAAATTTTATAAACATTTATTACTGTGTTGTGCAAATCAGGTTAAAAAAATATTTTCCATGAAAAAACCCTAAGTTTTCTCATTTTCTTCTATTAAATCAAAAAAACGCTGGAACGGATCTTTATAATGTTAAAATAGTCAAAAAGATTTTAAAACACGTCGATTAACATCTTAATGATGCAAATGTTATATCTGGTTCGTGAGATATAGTGAATGGAAGAAATGACCTTGAAGATCATGATGACTGTTAATAATTTTTTATTTTTTATTTAATGTTTCTTGTTATCACGAGGAAAAGTTTTGATGATGCTTTTACAAACACTGCTTGAAGTATATAAATTTTATAAAAATTGAATACTGTCTCTCGTAAATCAGGTTAAAAGTTTATTGTTTATTAAAAAAACCTAGTTTTTTGAATTTTTTGACTTTGTTTTTTTAAATTAAAAAATGGCTCCAACGATTTTTTTTCAATTTAAAAGATTCACACAAACGCTAATACGCGTCGATTGACACCTTAAACATGCAAATCGTATGTTTGGTTCACGAGATATGTATAACGCACGACAGAAATGACCTTGAAAATCATGATGCCTGTTAATGATTTTTTATTTTTTATTTAATTTTTTACGTTATCATGAGAAAAAGTTTTGATGCTGTTTTTACAAAAATTGCTTGAAATATATAAATTTTATAAAAATTGAATACTGTCTTCCGTACATTAGTTTAAAACTTTATTGTTTATAAAAAAAACCTAATTTTTTGCACCTTTTTTCTTAAATTAAAAAACGGCTATAACGATTTTTTAAAAAAATTTTTGGGTTCACAAAAATGTCAATACGCGTCGATTGACACCTTGAACATGCACATCGTATGATTGGTTCGCGAGATATAACGCATGACAGAAATGACCTTCAAAGGGTCAAAACAACAAATCTCCCCGACCGAAGTATTTCAAAAACTAATCAGCTCGTAAAATTGCAAAGACGCTTCTATTGACATCTCAACAAAGTCGATACGACTTGGTTTACGTGAGTTATGCTCGTAGAAAAAAGTGTCCACGAACGTACGTACGTACGTACGTACACACACGCACACACACACACACATACATCTCCCTTTCTAAAAACACTTTATATATACTCTATAGACCTCAAAACGTAAAGAAATGTTGAAAATTTCAATTTCGATTTTCGAGGCAATTACAAGAACTTCCCATATACTGGGAAGTTGAAAACGGCGCTAAATCTAAAAATTTTGGATCAAATTCATATAAAAAGCTAAGACTATAATGAATTTTAGAAAAATTTATTCTCATTTTCACTATTTTCATGTGTACACATTTTTTTTTTGGTTTTTATAAGCAATATAAAAAATACTCACACTGCATAAATTGTTCCACTTGTTATTATGAAATACGATTTTTTATGACACATTTGCTCGGCGACCCGTATTCGGAAAGTTAATGTAGAGTTTCTTGTTTTCTTAACCATAAACTCTTTGAGAGATGCTTCTACATCAGATGCTGAACATGAAGCAGGAGTACACAGCGCCCAATTTATGATCGAAAATCTTGGAATCCTGTGTCCATGCTTTATAAAAGTATATAGAAATAAAAAATATGAAGAAATCTATTATGTGACAAAAAATGTTCAAATGTTTTATAATTCAGATTAACAACAGCTAAAATACTTTTTTCTAGAAAAAGTTCTGGTCTGATTAAAGTGTGTGTACACTTAGTTTATAGCTTGTTTGCTGAGCCTAACCTAGGTGACGGTTTGAAGTGAAGTGAAGTTTGTGTCAATTTGCAATTTTTAGTAGAAATCGATCTTATAAGTTCATCATTATGAATATATATTCTAGATTGCTTGATTTCATCTTTGTAGTATAGAAGTCTTATCTAAATGATGTTTTCTCAAATATGAAGTTCGTTTGGAAAGCTTTTCGAATTTTAAACAATTTAATTTTGTTTTAAATATTGTTGCTAGACGTATACGCTAGCGTTTGCAATATTATTGACTATAAATTAAGAAAATTTGTTTCTAGAAGAGATATGCTTAAATGCTCAGACATCCTAGTGGACATTGTCTACAAAGTCTATACTATGTTCTTTCAAGAGAAAATGAGTGTTCATGACCGAACATTGCATAAGATGTACATTGAACTCAAACATTGTGGTTCAACGTACATCAGCTTGATTAAATCACCAATTGTACATTTTCACGTACATTGAACTTAGCTAGTTGTATTCATTGCATAATGCATTTGCAATGACATCAAATTTTCCTCGATTGCACAAAGTTCAATGTACGTGGTTCAAGCCAACAAATATTTTGCTTACTTGTAATATTTGTAAATATGTTTAATTTGCGTATTGTACATTTTGTAAATAGTATATAAGCAGCATTTTTGGTGTAATAAAATTCATTCCCAAATGGAACCTCAGAGTTTTCATTCATTACCTAAATCCTCTCCTCAATATTCTTCACCTACAACCATTGGTGCAAGAAGATTTCCTTTATATTGCGAAATCGTCGTCTGGACTGGACGGCCTTTAAGCAATATCCATTCGAATTTGCTAAGAACTTGGAAATAACTAGGTTTCTGTAACTTAAAAGTTACATTTGGTCCGTCGAGCCGGATATTATACTTTCCACCGAACGCTCTATTTTCACTGCTGTCGTCTAATTTTCACAAGCTTGCACTCAAGCTCTTTGACTGCTGTTGTGAAGAGACGAGCCTGCACTCAAAATCTTTTCAACTGCTATTGTATGAAGCACTCATATTATTTGACTGCACTTGTGTGGAATTCAAGCTTGCACTCGAATCATTTAGAGTATCATCATTTAGAGTATCACCGGAAAGATTTTATCCAGGGCTTGCACTTGATTTCGATTGCCGATTTTTGACTGTTTGCCTTTTAAACCCATTTGTCAAATCTTTGTGAATTATTTTTTCATAGCTCCCAAGTTTTCCGCATTTTTTAAAAATTATCGCCATGAAGGATCTCCTTCGCGAACAACAAAACTTAGTAGAGAACCTGGAAAATCTCCAGCAAAACTTTCAGAAGGACCCATCCAGCAGGAAAACACAGGAGTACTTCGAAAAGAAGCTTGCAACTATTGAAGTAATAGCTACAAGCCTTCAAAAAAACCACGATACTCTGTTGCGCACTCTAGAAGGAGATGATCCATACATATCCAGTAACATCTTTGAGGCAGCTCTTCAGATTTACGAGGAGTTAAAGAAAACTTACACGCAATGGCTAAAAACTGTGGAAACAGAGCCTGAAATTATGGCCTCTACATCAAAGACGTGTAAAAGATGCTTCGTCGTTGATGGTTTCTCAGGTGCCTTGAAGTCCTCGGTGTTGGACGCCGAACGCCGGATCTTATATTTCTCGAGGGAGATCCATGATTTAGCGCTGTATAGGTAAATCGCACTATAAGCGACGAAGCAGGGCTATACTAGGGTACCTACCGGCAAGTGAATTGTCACATGTCTGGCGCAGGATTCATGATCCAAGCTAGCCTATATTTTTACTACTTTTCTTTAACGACTGGTTACGCTATAATTGTAGCGTTTTTAAAGCCAAGTTACGGCTCGAGCGTTTTGCCAAACTACGGCAATAATTGATAATTAAACGAGTAAGGCTATGACTATCTTTTCTTTATTCTACAAATTCCTTTGATACAATTTTTACATCTTAATATATAATCCCTACTCTAATATTTTTAATTTACTTAAAACATAATCCCTACTCTAAAACTGGAAGAATTGAATTTAGTAAATTCATTCTACCAATCAAAATATCGATCAGCATTTTTCCCATATGACCCAATTTAAAAATGCAACACTCATAAAGTCCATGAGTAATGACTACTCAAGTTTCTTCACAAAGGGTACAAGCACTTTGTGTGTTACCATACTCCCAAGCATGTCGTACGTTGCACTTGCCAACGCCAAGCGCCGCTTAGTCTGGCACGATCGCGCTGGGCTAGTATAAACATTCATTCATGTGTCTATTTTTAGTGACATCATGAATTGGACTTTCGTATGAGTAGATTATGTGTAATGCAAAACGAGCATTATAAAAATGATCGACAAATTATCCATTTGTATAGTCTACGACTGCTCGTTAACT
Organism: Oxycera nigricornis; assembly: GCA_963942545.1. NCBI lineage: Eukaryota > Metazoa > Arthropoda > Insecta > Diptera > Stratiomyidae > Oxycera > Oxycera nigricornis. The sequence goes on from OZ012659.1 coordinate 47,717,040, forward strand.
AATGATTTGTGGGTTAAGTTTATAGTAAAATGGTGATTGATTGTATAGATTTCTGTAGATCCATTACAGACGCCTAAGACTCAAAGTCGATCAGACACTTGTTCCACAGCGAACAATCCACTTCCAATGCCGAATGCACAGTTACCGAAGTTACCAACGATAACAATTCCTACCTTTCGTGGTGAGTACAAGGAATGGAGAAACTTTTATGAGCTGTTTACCAGCATCATCTATGAAAACAGCGCCTTAACACCGATCCATAAGATGCAATATCTACTTTCGTCTTTGGCTGGAGATGCTCAAGAAGCAGTTGCGCACTTACAACTGTCCTCAAGTAATTACGAAACAGCAATTGAAATTTTAAAAGAGCGATTCTCCAACGAAAGAAATGCCATAATGGATCTAATCGATTGTATACTCGATGCGAAAACGGTTGAACATAGATCAGCTGATGGTACTATTACGCTGTATAATACCTTGAGAAACTGTCTCACAGCGATTTCAAACATGAAATACAGCATGCACTCATGGAGCCCAATTATTGTCCGCATCGCGATACGAAAATTGGATACCGAAAGCGCACGTCTATTCTAGGAAGGACTCGACAATACACAATCTATGCCCACAATTGATCACCTGTATCAATTCCTCTTAAAGCGCCACCGAATACTAAACACCACTTATACTCAGGCACACGCACGTTAGAGTTCACCCATGCCGAATAAAAACATAAGGTGTTCACTACCGCATATGGTTCAAGTTGCTCATGTTGCAACGAAGCACATATGATTTACCGATGCAACGTATTCAAAGCAATGAACCCGCTCGAACGAAACAAACTTGTCACAAATGCAAAACTGTGCAAAAATTGTTTATTGCATAGTCAAGCACAAATTTGCAGAAGTAAAGGTTTCAGTTTCAGTTTCAAAAATGGCTTTGTTGATATCATTGATTTTCGTAATTAATAAATTCTTAAGCCTACAAACTATCATCTAACTTAAAAACTAAATGGCCACTAGGGCGCACAAAGTTTATTAATCTTTATTAATATGCATCTAACATAAGTCGCTTATTTTCTAACTTATCAGCACTATTGTTAATTTAAAGTGGAAAAAAAAATATCGTCACACCTTAACCTAACTTAACCTATGCGAGGTTGTATCTGCCAGCAGTTACGCCCCCGCATGTTCCTCATTAAACTTTAAGACTAAGTGTGAGTCTATGGCTGTCATCGGACATAGACCCACATTGTAAATATACTTAATTCTATTTATAATGGTTCTGTAGAACCAACAGAGTGTATTTAAAACAAGAAATATGTACATATCATTGAAAGTGTGAACCATGTCGGACTCTAATATCACTCCTCAAACCACCAATGTTGATAACGGTCGCGGTCATTTCGATCAACGCCAAACCTCGCGAATGAGTAGCGCCACAGCTCGCTCGATCTGCTCGTATCCATTCCCGCGACGTATTCAATCTTCTTGTCGGTTGCGCGCCTATTTACATGGCATATAATCGGGCAACCAAGTGAATCTAGAATGTATCCATTCCCATCCAGATACACGAACGCTTCGGGGGGAATGAAGCCGGTGGTGAGACATTGCTCGAAGTAAATATCGTTTGGATAGTATGGCTGCCAAACCCAGGAATTCTCGCGCAAGGACGCGGACTTTGCGATGTGATTCCGGATTAATCTCACGACCACTGTGTCGACTCTTTGTACTTTAGCGATGTCATAAATCTCCTGGTTGGAGACGCGGTGCAAGTAACCTGTCTCAGCTTTCCTGTACACTCCAACGCAAGCGCGAAGAATCCGTCTCTTGAAGACTCTTAGCTTCTCCATAGTGCTTGGGCTCTGGTTAAACCAAATTGGACATCCATATGTTAGGATTGGTCTGACCAGAGTCTTACAGCATGTCAGCTTTACATCAGCATTGATGTGTTTGGAGCAGAATAGCCGTCGCAGAGAAATGAACATCCTTCGCGCTCGCTCCAGCGTGATATTCACGTGCTGGTTGAAGTACAGGTGCTGATCCAGGTACACACCCAGATATCGCACGCACGTTTTGTGAGGAATGCACTCAGAGCTTTCTTCGCCTTCGTTCGTCACGATGTGGAAATCCCTCCAACTATGCCTCAGGTCTGGATTGGCATCCTGCAGGGTGCGTCGGAAGAGAATTGTTTCGCACTTCTGCGCGTTGATCTTCATCCGCCAGTTGTTCGTGTAGAACTGGATGTCGTTGAAAATCCATTGAAGATTCTTCTGAACCACTGAGGCCTTCTTGTCTGTCTGTAGGTTATGAGATCGTAAGCGAAAGCTACCAACGATCTCTTTGGTGATTTATTGAAGTCGAATGACCTCAGGAGGGGGCTGATGAAGATCGAAAACAATGTCGGCGCAGTGACTGTTCCCTGCTGCAGACCATTCAAGACCTTGAAGTCGCGCGTTGTTATCAGGTTTCCGTCTGTGATGACAAATGATTTGCCCTACAACATACTGCACATCGTGGAAATAAGTGGGCGCGAAAACTTGGCCTGAAGGAGCCTGAAAATCAGTCCATCAAGCCATACGGAATCGAAAGCCTTCTCCATGTCGGTGAGACATGCTCTGACGCATTCTCTGCCGTTAGTCCTCCAACATACGTCTGACGTGACCTTGGATATTGCATGGATGGTCGAGTGGCCAGCTCAGAAACCCAAGTGGCTATTCGCTATCAGGTCGTTCCTCCTTAGATGCACATTCAGTGCTCGATTGAGCACCGCCTCAAACACCTTGCTGACATTCGGCAGCAAGCTGGTTGGGCGGTAGCTCTTCGCGTTGGAAGCGGCCTTGCCTTTCTTCAAAATCGGTAAGACTTTGGCTCGCTTCCACCTGTCAGGAAAGTACGACATATTCAACATAATGTTCAACAATGTGCAATAGCTTCGGATTGCAACATCAGACATGTGTCGAAGAACAACATTGGGAATGCCGTCGAGGCCAAATGATCTCTTGGTGTTTACCAATCTGAATATGATGAGCAAGTCTTCATAAGAGATGAAGTATCAACTATCAGGTGGTAAGATGGAAACGACTGCAGAAGAAACAGGTTACGCAATGTTTCCGGTGCCAGCGTCTCGGCCACTCAGCAGCCAATTGTCGAATGCAGCCTCGTTGCGTCAAGTGCGTGGATGCCCATGAGCCGCAAAAATGCACCATAACCGAAACAGACGCTAAAGATAAAATATTCTGCATTAACTGCTAAGCCTTCAGGCACCCAGCGTCATTTCGAGGCTGCCCATCCTACCAAAAACTGGAAAGTATGAGAAAACCATCAGCCACAGCAACTACTACTTCACTTGCTTCAAGACCACTAGCGGCACATATTAGACCGGGAATATCTTTTGCAGCGATGACAAGAGGCACATCAGCTCCAATCCGGACTCCAACAGCGGCGTCGCTACCAGTACCACAAGCGGATGGTATTATTAGCATGCTAAGTTAAACAGCTAGTAAACTTGATATTCTAAATAGTGTAGTTAGAAATAACACAAATAATATAAAGGCTATAGCGGGATAAGAGAGGCAAATTGGCACTCGCCTGGATTTTTATTTGCAATCGCCCATTCGAAAGTACATAATTAAAAACTACTTAAGTCGAATTTTCAAATCCCTAAACCCCTCATAGAGGTCTCTGCGCTTAAAATAAGGTTTTTTCGTTTTTTATTTTTCTTGAGCGTAGTTTTCATTTAAAAAATTTGCCAAAAATCACAGGCATGTGTTTTAACACCACAAAATAACATGATTTTTTTCTGATTTTTTCAATCTAAATTGAGGTCAGGAAAAATCTTTGAATTTTTCAATGGTTTTTTAGGTTATGTACATCATTTTTGGCTAACTTCTAAATTAAGGTTTTTTATGTATTTTTCTTGCTCTTTCGAAAAGTGATATGGAAATTACTATTTTCGGAGTGGAACATATTCCAAATTAGAAAAAACTGATTTTTCCACGTTTTTTTTCATTTTTTTCCACATAACCTCAAACGCCAATGGGTCAATAAGTATTAGTATTTAGTTTTTATTTTATCTTATATTTTTCTTCGAATCCCACACTCTAAAGTACCATTTTTTAATCATAGCTTTGTGCTTCGGGTCATTATCCTGGTAATAAATGAAATCTTTTTCTATTCCAAATTTTTGATCGCTCTGTTTCATATTTGCTTGTAGTTCTCTCAATTACCCGTTTCAGCAGCGGATATTGCACTCCATACCATTATTGAGCCTTAGCCGTGCTTTATTGTAAGACGCAGATTGCCCTTCTTGAGCTCTTCATTAGCTTTACATTAGACATATGATTTTTCATCTGATCGAAAAACGCTGGATTTACTTTCATCTGTAAATATAACTTTTTCCCAGAATGAAAAATCTTTACTAACCATGTTTCTGGCAAACTCCATTCGTTTGTGTATGTAGGCCTTGCTTACAAATGGCTTCTTTCTAGGTACTCGGCCGTGCTACTGATGCTTTCTAAGCAGAGTTCTTACTGTTTCAGGATTGGTTGTTTTCTCAAGATATTTCTTTGCTTCTGATGTTAATTTTTGGAGTACTGGTATGTAGATTTTTCTTAAAAGTTTGTAGTAGTCAACGTTTATCTGACTCCGAAATTTTTTTGCGACCACTCGGTTTTCACTTATAATTAAAGTTTGTGGTATTTTTGTACCGCTTGATGATGTCAAAACAGTTGTTGATGTTCGATTAACAATTGCACTAATAATAATAAATTATTAGATAATAATAAAAATTATTAGACCAGCAAAAAAATCTACGGATGTGTTTTCTGCTATAGATATTGATCCTGTTTTTAACGAAGACAGTGATGAAGATTAAGAATATTATTATAATTTGATGTTAAGGAAGTGTTGAAATCAGACTTGAGGTTATGTATTTGTATATAAAATAAATGTGTTCATATGCCTTATGAATACTTATGTAATATGCTCTGTAACATTCTAATGTAGAAGAATTTTCCATTAAAAAAATAGTTTCTAGAATTGTTTAGATGTTCCGAAACCTATTGACTGTCTTCTTTGCGGTAAAATAAAATAAAAAATAAATATCAAAATAGATTTAGCCATTGGTTTTTGATGTTACGTGTCAAAACAATGGGAAAAATGCGAAAAAAGGTTTTTTTAGTTTTGAGAACACTATGATTAAAAAATGGTACTTTAGAGTGTGGGATTCAAAGATAAATAAAAGATGAAATAAAAACTAAATACTAATACTTATTGAGCCATTGGCGTTTGAGGTTATGTGGAAAAAAACGAAAAAAAAACGTGGAAAAATCAGTTTTTTCTAATTTGGAATATGTTCCACTCCGAAAATAGTAATTTCCATATCACTTTTCGAAAGAGCAAGAAAAATACATAAAAAACCTTAATTTAGAAGTTAGCCAAAAATGATGTACATAACCTAAAAAACCATTGAAAAATTCAAAGATTTTTCTTGAACTCAATTTTGATTGAAAAAAATCAGAAAAAAATCATGTTATTTTGTAGTGTTGAAACGCATGTCTGTAATTTTTAGCAAATTTTTTAAGTGAAAACTACGCCCAAGAAAAATAAAAAACGAAAAAACCTTATTTTAAGCGCAGAGACCTCTATGAGGGGTTTAGGGATTTGAAAATTCGACTTAAGTAGTTTTTAATTATGTACTTTCGAATGGGCGATTGCAAATAAAAATCCAGGCGAGTGCCAATTTGCCTCTCTTATCCCGCTATAGCCTTTATATTATTTGTGTTATTTCTAACTACACTATTTAGAATATCAAGTTTACTAGCTGTTTAACTTAGCATGCTAATAATACCATCCGCTTGTGGTACTGGTAGCGACGCCGCTGTTGGAGTCCGGATTGGAGCTGATGTGCCTCTTGTCATCGCTGCAAAAGATATTCCCGGTCTAATATGTGCCGCTAGTGGTCTTGAAGCAAGTGAAGTAGTAGTTGCTGTGGCTGATGGTTTTCTCATACTTTCCAGTTTTTGGTAGGATGGGCAGCCTCGAAATGACGCTGGGTGCCTGAAGGCTTAGCAGTTAATGCAGAATATTTTATCTTTAGCGTCTGTTTCGGTTATGGTGCATTTTTGCGGCTCATGGGCATCCACGCACTTGACGCAACGAGGCTGCATTCGACAATTGGCTGCTGAGTGGCCGAGACGCTGGCACCGGAAACATTGCGTAACCTGTTTCTTCTGCAGTCGTTCCCATCTTACCACCTGATAGTTGATGTCGAATGCTTTGCAGGTGATTTGCTTCACTATCGCTTGTGATTTGAACAAGATTTAGTGGAAGCAGACGTTTCTCTTAGACTGACCTTCTTGTTGAAAAATGAGTCACGGCGACAAATTTGTTTGCGGTGATTGGTTTTTAGTGCAGTTGAAACTTCCGCACAGTTTTCGTCATTTCGTAGCCCTCTAAGGATGAATGTTTGATTCTTTTCTTCCTTCGGCGTATATGTGAAGTATGGCGCGTTAATGTTGTCAAGCGCTACTTTTGCTGTTTTGTAGTCGTCCAAACTTTCTACTTGGACGACTAGTTTGTCGTTAGTGACCCTCTTTAATTTGAAGTTTTGTATACCACCAGCTGTATTAAATAGCTTAGCAATGTCGCTACCGCTTTGGCCGAAGATGTTAATTGGTGGCACCTTCTGCTTCTTCTCTTTGTCAGCTGTTTCACTAGGTATTGCTTCCGTTAGCTTAGGCACTGCAAGTTTCGGCACGGCGGCTCGTTTCGAATTTTTCCTTCGCAGCACTTCGATAAATTCATCATCGTCTGCATCATCGAGATCCATTTCTCGGCTACGTTTAGCAGCATTATCGTTTTTAAGTAGCTGCGAGGGCTGTTGTGGAGGAACTTCAACATTGTTTGTACTTGTGACCATTATTAGCCGCTTCACTACATCTTTAAGTTTCTTTATTTCATTGCGAAGTCTCTCGATCTCCGCATTGGATTTTGTAAGTCGTATGTTTGAAGAACGTTGCACGGAATTAAGTCGTACTTTTCCTTTTTTTCGCGGCATCATATTCATTAAAAACGATAGCTTTTCTCTTCACTATAGGAGCACGGACAATAAAATAGTTAAGAATCAATATCTCTACTTTATCTTCACAAGAGTCACTATCACATTGTTAGAAACAATTAATCGTCCCACCGATAAAAGTCACTTTTTTGTACCATCTTAAGTTGTCTTTCATGGAGTCACTTTCTCACATATATGACCACACATGGTGATATCACTATCCGACAATAAAGCAATTGTATCACTTCGGTACACATGTGTATACGACACAAGAATTATCACGAAAACTATTCTATAAATAGTCGCAATTAAGTTCAGCGAACACGTGCGTGTGCACACATGCCACACACGACGCCTAGAAAACCGTTTTCGAAGCGCTCAAGCCAACACGTCCGAACCCGACAAGAGCACACAGTCTCTTCCTGCAGAAGTAAAGGTCGTTGCTATGAATGTAAACAAAAACATCATACAATGATTCACATAGAGTCACCGAAAAAAATACATTCCAACGCCGTTGCAAATATAGCAGCAAAAAACGTAAAGAAACGTAATGTTGCGGATATAAGAAACCAAAATGTTTTGCTTGCTACTGCCAGAGTTTCCGCATTTACAAATGCAGGCAAAAAAATAGAACTGAGAGCATTGATTGACTCTGGTTCACAAGCAACATTTATCAAGTCAAAGGCTTTAAAAAGGTTGAACTCCCCACAGAGGGTATACTAGCAGACATTTATTTATTAATTTATTTATTTATTTATTTCATTTCACTTAACAGCTTAAACCAATTACAAAGTGAAACAAATTACAATAATAATAATAAAACAAAAAAAGAACAAGTGCATAAAGAGAAAAATGTACAAATTACAGAATAAAGGGGAAAAAAAGTTAAGAAGAAAAATTATAACGGTTTAGTGCCGCAAGCAACCTCGCCTTAAAAATAAACAACGGGTGGGGGAAAGAACCAAGCTCCAAGCTATTATGCATTCGTTGCAACCGAAGCATTGGGAATGAAAGCGCACATTAGTACGCGCAAGCTGAATTTCGAAAACGTCATTAGAACGTGATTGTCTCAAAGAATTGCGGAATTTAGTAGCGAGCAAGTTACACGAACTCCCATGAAGGCACAGCTTAAAAAGGAAACATTGATCGAGATAAACTCGACGCGACTGAAGGGACTTAAGATCAAAAAAGGAAAGTCTATCAATGTAGGACACATGCGTGATACCATATTTGAAGAATAGTTGACGGGTGAACTTACGTTGTACGGACTCGATCAAGGATATTAAGCAATACAAATGCGGAGACCAAACTTGGGAACAATATTCAAGGATTGGACGAACAAGCAATATGAATAAATGGACTAGAGAGGATATATTTTTAAAGGACTGGGACATTCGAAGGATGAAACCAGCCATACGTGATGCTTTGGCTGTTATTTGAAAGATGTGGGTATTGAATTTAAGTTTAGAGTCGAATACCACACCCAAATCTTTGACCTCTCCAACTGGAAGTAAAGGACAATCGTTAAGTTTAAAAGGAAAGAAAAAAGGCAAGATTTTGAAAGAGAAAAACATGAGATGACATTTAGACACATTTAGATGGAGAAGATTAGACTGACACCAACGGATAAGCGTGTCTAGATCATTCTGAAACTGGAAGCAGTCAATTGGAGACTTTATAACGTGAAACAATTTGAAATCATCAGCATACAAAAGGCATGAAGAATTAATCAGAGCAAGTAAGTCATTTATATAAATAAGAAAAAGAAGAGGACCCAGTATAGAGCCTTGAGGAACACCAGAGGATGGGAAAAAAGGATCAGAATGTCCACCAAATAAGCTAACTCTACTCATGCGGCCAACACAAAATGTCATGGTTAACTGTGTCAAACGCTTTCGAAAAGTCAGTAAAGACGGTAACAACTTCAAGTTGAGCATCTAATGCAGCCGAGACTGAATCGACAAATTCCAATAGATTTGACGCAGTTGATCGGTTTACGAAAACCATGTTGCTCAACAGCAATTACCTTTTCAAGATAAATATAAAGTTTGGAGTGGACAATGCACTCAAATAGTTTAGCAAAACAGGAAAGAATAGATATAGGTCTATAGTTTATGACCTGTGAAGGGTCGCCAGATTTAGGAATTGGGAAGACATTAGTCAGCTTCCAAAACTCGGGGAAAATACCTGAAGAGAGACTCGAGTTAAAAATTAAAGCTAGGGGAATACTTAGAGAGGTAGAAAGTTGTTTGACCAATGAGTTCGGGATACCATCAGGCCCAGGGCCAACACTAGTGTCTAGTTGGCCTATGAAGTAAGCAACTTCTTCTGGGGATGTTTGGAACGGCGGCAACGAGGGATGAATGGAAGACAGCGAGGGAACGAGATTCGAGGCAGAGACAGCAGTAAAAGATGAGGAAAAATAGGAAGCGAACAAATTACACATAGAATCAGGAGAAGACGCTGTGGTATTGTGAAGAATAACATAATCAGGAAAAGAATTACTGGATTTGAGAGAACGGATATAAGACCAAAAGGGTTAAGTTTCGTTAGAAAGAAGGGATTGTTCAATATATAGGAAAAAAGTTTGCTTAGCGGATCTAATTGTTTCTTTAGCGGCTGAGCGGAGGCGACAATAATCTAGTTTGCTCTGGGAGGTCTTAACTAGTTTGAAATTAAGATACGCTTTATCTTTTAGCCTAAGTGCGGAAATAGCAGTTTTAGTAAGCCAAGGAATATCTGTCTTCTTTGATGGACGGAATCGCGGAGTGAAGCGTAAAATAATACTTGATAGAGAGTTATGAAGATTAGATACCGCTTCATTGCAAGTTTGAAACCGAAAGCGTTCATACCAATCAACAGAAAATAACTCAGTAGACATTGCCTCAAAGTTGGCTTTTTTGAAGTTATAACGAGACGAGGGACCAGTTCGATTTCTCTTAGATGCCAAGAGATTAACAGTAAAGGATATAGGTGGATGGTGAGGATCGGGTGGTACATAAGGAAGCAAAGCCGGGGCGACAGAGAGAAGACTGGGTGGTATGTTTGAGAGGATAAGATCAAGTAAGCGCCAATTAGTGTTATAAAGGGTATTGTGCTGAATCATAGAGCAAAGCGACATAAAGGAAGAAAATAACAAGGACGGGCGGTTCACAGAGACGGGAGAATCTGATGAAAAACTATGCCAAACAACCATGGGGGAGTTGAAATCGCCACAGACTATTATCATCGCAGAAGGATGTTTGCAAAGGACATAAGAAGAAAACTCGTCGAAGAAGGTTTCCAGGATTACAGGAGGTGAGTTGCAAGGAATATATACAGACAATATAAGAAGAGTATGTGACACCGTAGCCACTTTGACGACAACGCATTCAACAGGAGGTGCAGGGAGGAAGTCACTTCACAGGCCACTTGAAAGTTCTTTAGAAACCGCAATCAGGACTCCGCCCCCATCAGACTTAGAAGATTTAGAAGATCTGAGACAAGATCGGTCAGCTCGATAAATATTGTGCAAAGTGGAAAGCTCTGCATCAAATATATTTTTATTAAGCCACGTCTCAGTAAGACAGACGATATCATCGTTAGCAAGAAAACACGAATGGTATTGGAGGCCAACACCCAATATCTGTAACAAAAAGGGCAAGGCTTGTTATATCTCTAAGACTCCCATTTCAATTTACGCTTCACATAAAAGCGTTTGTGATGTCGAATCTTACTTCAACCCTACCAGATACCACAAATAACACAGCTCTGCCAAAAGAGATCTTCAATTTAGATCTTGCAGATCATAAATTCCTGGAAACGGCCTCAATAGACATGATTATTGGAGCCGATACATATTCAGAAATTATCGAAGAAGGCATAAAACGGGAGCTTAGTTGCCCAAAAAACAAGACTTAGATGGATTCTCTCCGGGAAAGTCACAGCAAAAACACAAAGTAGCACACTGACTTCTTTAATTACAATGGCAGAGTTTCATCGGAAAATCGAAAAATTCGTTGAAGTTGATGGTGAAGTCAGTAATAGACAGCCTACACAGAGCGACATCAAATGTGAAGAAATATTTGCAGTTTCACATTCAAGAGATGACACAGGCAGATATACTGTGTGCTTGCCATTCAAGGATACCAATTCTAAACAATTGGGTGAATCAAAATCTACAGCCTTGATTCGATACAAGCAGGTAGAGAAGACTAGCCAAGAACAATGAACTATGCGTCAACTACCATGTATTACTTGAAGAGTATTTAACGCTTTAGAACATGTTCAAGGTTTCGCCCTATACTGGAGTAAACAATTGTGTAAACTACTTGCCACACCATCCAGTTTATAAAAATGAAAGCACCACAACCAAGCTACGAGTTGTTTTCTACGCTTTTGGTAAAACTTCAACTGGTGTAGCCTTAAACGATTTGCTGCATACAGGTTCAAAACTGCAACAAGACTTTGCGCAAATCGTATTAAGATGGCGCAAACACAAATTTGTCTACACAGCTGACATAGAAAAAATGTTTAGGCAGATCAAGGTAGCCAAACATCAATTAGATTACCAACGAATACTGTGGCGACATCATACAAATGATCCAATCGAAGAGTACAATTTAAGTACTGTGACTTATGGCACAGCATCTGCAACTTATCTTGCTGTTCGGTCTCTTGTGCAGCTATCAAAAGACAAGAAGCATAATCATCCTTTAGGATCGAAAATCTTGACTTCAGATTTTTATGTTGATGACCTCATGACTGGCGCAAGCAATAAAGAAGAAGCAACAGCTTTGCAAGCTGATATTGTAGCAATCCTCCAGAAAGGAGGCTTTCATTTACGAAAGTGGTGCAGTAACGATCCAAGACTGCTTGAGAATATCCCAGAACAAGCAAGAGAAACAGGACTGCTAGAAATCACCGAAGACGCTTCTATCAAGGCTCAAGGTCTGAGATGGCATCCATCAAAAGATGAATTTCGATTCAAGCTTCCAGTTTTTGAAGACAAGCCACTAACAAAACATCAGCTTCTGTCGCATATAGCAACTTTATTTGACCCACTTCAGTGGTTGGCTCCAGTCATGATTTAAGCGAAACTTATAATGCAGGAAGTATGGAAAGAAGGTACAGATTGGAACAGTTTTCCATCTAACAACATAATCTACGCTTGGGACCAGTTTACGGCAGAAATCAGTGTGCTCGAAGACATCCGTATTCCACGGTGAAATCACTACAACCCAGACGTTCGAGTTGAACTTCATAGTTTCTGCGATGCATCTGATAAAGGTTACACAGCAGTGGTCTATTCTAAGTGCGTCTCTACTCAAGGAGCAGTGAGCGTAACACTTCTTTGCGCAAAAACAAAGGTGACTCTTCTTAAAGCCACACTGACACCTCCACAACTTGAACTCAACGCTGCTGTTATGCTGACTAACATCTTGGAAAAGGTTAACTCATCACTGAACATTCAAGATGACAAAATATACGCATGGTCCGATTCTACAATAACGCTCGACCGAATTAAGTTGGATCCCACTAATATGAAAATATATGTTGCCAATAGAGTAACTGCAATACAACAATTGAACAATGATAGATGGTGCTGGCAGCTTGTAAGAGGTGAAGAGAATCCAGCTGATTGTGCCTCCAGAGGTCTGTTGCCCCAGCAGCTCATCAACTTTAAACTGTGGTGGAATGGCCCACCGTTGCTTCACGAGCCAACCAAACATAACGTTCAAACGGACTCAACCAGACTCAACTAGAGATACAACTATCTTGGAGCGCTATTCAAACTTTGGCAAGCTTCTGAGGATCTTTGCGTACTGCTTGAGATTCAAAAACAATCTGAAAAAGATGAGAGGACACAGATCAAATGGTTTACTGAATCCAAGTGAAATAAAAAACGCAGAGATGAGAATAGTGAAAATCATTCAACAAACTGAATTTTCGAAAGAGATCGCAGAATTGCAAAGTACAAGGAATAGGCTTGGTAACCTGTCACCCTTTCTTGACTTTGAGGGAATTCTACGGGTAAGTGGCAGACTCCGTAATGCTGCCACTTCGGAAGAAGCAAAATATCCAATACTATTGCCAAGACACTATGTGACGTACTTGATCATACGAGACGCACATAAAATAACCATGCATGGCGGCGTAACATTGGTGCGAAATTATTTAAGAATGAAATACTGGATGATTGACGACCTAAAGTCATCCGGCACGAAGTCCATATGCCTCAGAAACGTCTACAGAAAGAATGTCCAAATCCAGCAGAAAGAATGTCCAAATCATGGGTGATCTTCCAGCAGTTCGCTTAAATCCAGCAAGTGCATTCACGTACTGCGTCGTCGATTATGCCGGCCCTTTCTACACTCGAATGTCTAAAGGCCGTGGCATGAACCATTAAAGGATACATTGCAGTGTTTGTATGCATGGTTACGAAGGCTATACATCTCGAGCTGGTGAGTGATATTACCACCAAGGCTTTTCTAGCAGCCTTAAAAAGGTTTGTAAGCAGAAGAGAACTTTTCCGGGAGATCTACAGTGACAATGGAACTAACTTTGTTGATGCAAGCAAAGTATTGGATGATGACATAAAACATGCCATTCTTGGATCATCAGAAGATGTTGCTCGAATTACCGCTAGAGATGGGATCGACTGGAAGTTCATCCCAGTTGCAATGCCTCCCAAAGGCCTCAGGAAGCAGGTGTCAAATCTTTTAAACATCATATTAACCGTATCTTCAATGAAAACGATAAATCACAGACCTTCGAAAAGTTTAATACAGTACTCATTCAGATCGAAGCTTGTCTTAACTTCAGCCCATAACACCACTCTCTAGTGACCCCAAAAATTATCAAGCACTTTCTCCGTGACACTTTCTAATCGATAGGCCTCTTCTTGCCGTGCCAGAACCCGATCGGACAAACACAACTCTACATGATCGCTGGAAGAAGCTGACCGCATTATATCAGACGTTTTGGCAAAGATGGTCTACGGAATATTTGCACACACTCCAGCGTAAATCAAAATGGACCAAGGAATCTGACAACCCTACACCAGGCCAACTCGTCCTCTTCAAGAAATCCAATTTACCACCTTCAAAATGGGCTCTAAAAGCCCCGTCAGCTGTACCTTCGGTCCTATATATGGGATCTCCCGGTCCCGTTTTTACCGCGTCTGGTGGTCAATGCCCACTCTGCTGTGTAGCTGACCTTATCGCAACTTTCAGAAGCTTTGGGACCGGTTTTGTCGACGCACGTCAGCTGTTGCTTAAGTGACGTGATTGGAGTGCTGGTGGAATACTCGTGGCACTCGTTAATCATGGTGAATTGCCAGTGCCAATGGTTGTGGGTATCACTAGCGCATAAGGGACTCCATTGAGCGCATCGTAGACCGGGCGGAGGCTGTGTTTGGATCTGTTGCAGCGATTGGGTGATCGGTGTTTGTTGCCGTGATTGCTGGCAACTTATCTGCATGGTCTGTGACGTTGTCAGGAACACTCTCCATAACAAACTTACTACCTACTTAGTTATCTAATCTAATATCCTTACATCCTACATCTCCTCTACATTTACATAATTCAACTTCTACTCCTTACCATATAATTCAAACCTCTTCTTCCTTCAATATAATTCATTAATAACAATATAATTCAATACTAACACTATAATTCATTAATAACAAAATATTTCATTAATTGGCTTGATTGGGTGAAGTGGCGAACGTAACATCATCAATTTTATTTAAGAACGGCGTTTACCCGCACGGTGGTTTGGGATCTTCAAGGACAGGGCAGACCCCCATTTTGCCCTTATGGGTTGTGGGTCGACCACGTTGCGTGGCGAACGTAACAGTATTGAAAGCCTTAAATTATTGATTCTTTAATCGAACGATAAAAAATTGATAAACGGGACGTGCGCGCGTATTCGACAATAGACCTTTGATGAAATTAATCGTGTGTCATGAAACAGTTTATTAACAAAAAAAATCTTCAGGCAGAACAACCCTTAAAATTTACATTATGTTTAAATACCTTCGACAAAATACCAAGTAAAGACTAACACGCGAACAAATTTTCGAAAAAAACTTATCCTCAAAACTCGCGTTTTGTGTATCAAACTTATATGGCACTTATTCCAATTCATGGGGCTTACAATCGTTCAACTGAGCAGCTTATACGCAATAAGATGAAAAGGTTAATGTCCACGTATACTCTATTAAACAACACAACAACAGAGCACAAGATTGTACAATACGTATCGAAGCAGCTTTTGCTGTTGTAGAGTGTAGTGTGACTCATGATCCTAATTTATCGATTCACCGCTGTTCTCAAAAACTTGGCCTTTGTCCGTTCACGGCATGGATGATTTTGAGGGCAGATATTTGGCTTAAGCATTATTAAATCACATTTGTGCATCAATGGAAGCCATTCCATCGTCGTTTGCGTCATCTGTTTGCTGAATGGGCTGAGATTGAGCTGGAAGTTGAATTCAATGTTACTGTCAAATCGTTTTCAGTGATTAAGCTCATTTCAAGCTAGCCGGGTCAATAAGTAAACTAAATTGTCGTTTTTGGTGTGGAAATAATCTTCAAGAGACTTTGAACACTACATCACATCCTAAATAAGTCATTGTTTGGTGCGGTTTACATGCCAGTGGCATAAAAGATCCTTTTTGAAATCTGTGGACGAAACCAACGTTACCAATAATGGCGATCCCCACACATCTCATGAAATGGATCTGTTAACTAACCTTTAACATCATGTGATTAGATTTTACTTGACTACTCTCCGTGAAAGTACGTCAAACCACTTGTCTATGCTGATAAATCAAAAAGTATTGATGACTTACAACCCAACATTTGACCAATTACTGTTGAAATAAAACCGGTAGCGTTGGAAAAAGTGTTACAAAATTTGATCGGCAGGATGACCCTCCGAAGATGTAGTTGCGGTGATCATATACCAGAGAGTAGTTTAAAATACTAAATGCTATGAAATTTTCAAGCCAATAAAGCCGAAATAATGAAAAAGGCCATTTGAATAATTTATCTGTGTATTATTTGCTACAAAAGTTCTTTGTTTCTTGATAAATACACTATACTACTGTTTCATGAGAATGGTACATCTATTTTATATATGGTTTATTATTAAACTCTCTTGTATCTCTCTAATGCTTCACAGTACTGCAAACCAAACACTCAAATTTTCAACAAATTTTTACCCCTTCTTTATGTTCCACATTGTTCTGAAGTAATCCAAGCTGTTTTTCTACAAGAATTGACTTCTACAAACTTGACTAAATTACAATCCAAAAGCGACGAAGAAACAATTCAAATAAATATTGCGGTGTATTGGTATATAAGCCACTGTTCTCATGATGGTTCAACGGTTTTTTTCACGGTCCTTGATCATCACATTAAAGACACTAGGAAGTATGCCATAATTAAGACACAACCCACACGCATTGTGAGCGCTTGGTGAATAAACGTTTCACGTTCATTTGTGTCGCGTACATTTCAAATGTAATATATATTTATGTGTCTTTTACAATGATGCTCAAACGTTTAATCACAATGTCGTCTAACATAATTTCAAAAAAAGTAACTACTGGAAAGGCAGTATAATAATTGCGCAAAATTAGGATGCATGTTCAAATAAATATATGAGCCTACAAGCCAAGTTGTTGGTTTGAATTTGGAAGTGGATAACTGTTTCGAAAAGGTGTACATGCTAGAATATTAGGAAAAGGCTTCTTAAAAAATAATATGCAAAGATAGATTTTGAAGCAAATACATACTGTATCCACACTAACCAACAGGAATATTTATTTGCAATACTTACAAAACTATTCTAAACTATTTTGAAGTTAATGTCAAAGTATCAGAGGCTAGTTTTTGACAAACGTATTCCAAAAAAAAGTTATGTCGCAAATAATATTATCACGCTTAACAAGCCGCGAGGTGCGACCTTTGAGGTCCACACGGTCAACTTTCCAGTAGTATCTACAAGAAAATGAAAAAAATTAAACAAAATAATAATTTTGAAAATAATATTACTGTGAATAATAACCATGATAGTACTCATTACAGTAATTGTAATGCATTAATATTAATCGTATCATCTACGGGAGCGTCCATTGATTACATAAGGACTCATTTGATTGATTCACGCGGATCAATCGGTGGGGCCTTTTTCTACGTTATTTGACATTTTCATATCGATGCTTCAAGGAAAAAAGAGCGCTAGCAAAAATGAAAGCAGTTTTTGTTATTACGCCCACTGAAGAGATTTTGTCGCGCGATGGCCATTTTGAGTAGTTGCGTTCAAAATTGCCATCATTCCGGCATAATCACTGAATTTATATTTTTTCAATTTTTTTTTGTTTGATGAAAGCTTTTTAAAGCATATGATCTTGCAAAGTATTGACTACAAAACATTTCACCATTCAAAGCGTTGATTATCACAAATGCAAATTTGATTGAAATTTTTCTGATTTTCGAAATTTTAGCAGCTTATTTATTAAAATTAAAACACTCTGAGAACTGATAAAAATCTGCTCAAATTATGCGACTATTATAACACTTTGATTGAATCTATAACAACGTTTTTAGAATAAAAGATTTTGAGCAATATCATTCGCATGAACACTCTCTAAATGGTAACTTTGAATGATTTTTCATTTTTAATTTAGGGTTTTTCATAATCATGGAAAATTTTTTTTGCTGGTTTCTCTTCAAAAACTATGCTGTACAAATCAGGTAAAAAAATATTTTTTATGAAAAAAATCCTAATTTTTCGCAATCTCTTTTATTAAATTAACAAAACGGCTGAAACAATTTTTTCATAATGTTAAACACATCACAAAAATGTTAATGCACGTCGATTGATACCTTAATTATGGAAATATTATATCTGGTTCGTGAGATATAGTGAATGACAAAAATGACCTTGAAGGTCATAAGGACTGTTAATGATTTATTTATTTTTTATTTAATATTTTTTTGTAATCATAACAAAAAGTTTTGATGATGGTTTTACAAACACTATTTGTATTATATAAATTTTATAAACATTTTTTTTTTCGTCGTTGGGAGATGGAAATCTTCAAAAGATACCGAGTTGCTCCTGCTTCTCGGCATGTCGGATTTCTACCGACTAAAACCACCTCCGTTTCCTCCAAAAAATCTTTACTCCATAGTTCATTGCTTGCACTGTCCGTGTGCAATTATTTCCTGAAAGCTTCTTCATTTAAATAGTACTTCCCAGACGATGTATATCGGTATAAGGGATAGTACCAGTATCTCAAAAGTTTTATTCAGAGTTGAATATATCTAATTTTGTTTCACATTTGTAGCAGGAAAAAAAATATTAGCGTTCTTAAAAAAAAAAAGATATATATATATATATATATATATATATATATATAAAGGAAAAAGGAAAAAATAGAAAAAAGAAAAAAAATTAAATTAAATTAAAATTTAAAAAAAAAATTAAAATTAAAAAAAAAAATTAAAATTAAAAAAAAATTGATAATAAAAAAAAACATTACCGTTCTTAATTATTCAAATTGAATTTTCAGTAAATGTTTACGTAGCATGATTTTAAATGTCATTATGTTACGCGCTTCTTTTATTGTTTGAGGTAGCTTATTGTAAAAATTTGATGCGGTGTTAATCGGATCCATCCTCAGGCGCTCTGTCCTAGCAAATTTTATTAAAATTTCATTTGCGTTTCTCATATTGTAGTCGTTTTTTCTCCCATTTATGTCTAGTTTCGTTGTTTTCATTTGTTCAATGTGTAAATTTTTAAAAATGAATTTTCCTTTTTCCATGTGAATCAGTCCGTCTACATTAAGTTCTTGTGCTGTTTTATATACTTCAGATGTAGCGGTCATCCTTTGCAAGTTATATATGGTTTTGTATGCTTTAGTTAGTAGTCGTGACATGCTCATGAGGTTATTTTTGGTAGTTTGGCTCCAAATTATAATCCCGTATGTAATTCTTGAAATTATGTATGCATTTTTAATTTGTATTTTATTTTTAATTGAGAAATAGCTGAAACGATGGAGCAAACCAACGATAGCTGCTATTTTTTTCCTCATATCATTTATATGCGGTGTCCACGTTAGTTTTTCATCGATTGTAAGTCCAAGGTACTTCATATGTTCAACTCTCTGAAGAGTTTTATTTTCTATTTTTATCAGTGGCTCAATATCAGTTTTATTTTTTGTTTAAAGATAACGTATTTGGTTTTGTTCGTGTTTAATGTCAATTTGTTCCGTATGAGCCATTGGGAATATTTGTTTAAGTCATTGTTTATCTTTTGTTCTAAGTCAGTTTCATTTTTACCTGAGTAAATCAGTATCGTATCATCAGCGTACATCACAACTTTCCCGTCGATTCCTGAAGTCACCAAGTTGTTTGTATATAACAGGAAAAGAATCGGTCCTAGTATAGATCCCTGTGGTACGCCAATAGTAATCTGCGCTATTTCACTGTTAACGTTTCCAATTTCAGTCCTTTGAAGTCTTTCTGCCAGGTACGTACGCATAAGTTCTCTTGGCATACCAACAATTCCCAAGTTCTCAAGTTTACTTATCAGTATATCGTGCACTACCGTATCAAACGCCTTTTTTAGATCGATAAAAACTGCAGCAACGTAACTTCCCTGATCCAGTTGTGTATTGATATGTCTCATCACTTCTACAATCGCGTCTGTTGTTCCTATACCTTCCTGAAACCCAAACTGGTTTCTATCTATAATCCTATTCTGCATTAAGTATTCTTTAATTCGTAAAGCTAATATTTTTTCTATGATTTTACTCAGTGAGTTTAATAATGTTATTGGTCGAAAATTATTTGGGTCAGTTTCCAGCCCTCCTTTAAATATGGGTATTACCTTGGCATTTTTTAGATAGTTCGGAAATTGTCCACTCTTGAAGCTTATATTTATTAGAGTAACCAGTATATCTGCAATATTCTCTTTGATTATTTTGATATCATCAACGCAGATACCATCAGGACCCGGCGCGGTGTGTTTTTTCAGAGAATCAATAACATCAATGACTTCTTTTCTAGATGTTAGCCTTAAGTGAAAAGAGCAGATGGGTGACACGCTTTGGCATGCTGAGTCGTTTTTAGGGAGTTCTGATACAATTTTCTGTCCTATTGATATGAAATGATTGTTTAATATATTTGAGATTTTTACTGGATCTTTGAAATTTTCGCCCATGAAATTTATTTCCTTTATATCCTGGTTTTTAGTAGTGTTTGTGTCTGCCTTTCTAAAAACTTTATCTACTAACTTCCAAAAATTTTGCTGATTGTTAGAACCTTCTTCAAGTTTTCTCGAATAGTAATTTTCCTTTGCATTTTTAATCGTATTGTTGCATTCGTTTTTTATAATTTGATAGTTCTTTTGCTTCATTATATTTGTTGGATCTTTTTTTAGTACTTTAAAAGCTGTTCGCTTTTTTCTGGAAAAGTGGATTACTTTTCCAGTTATCCATGTGTCATTTCTCGTCCTTATAGGTTTAATTTTTGTGGCTAAAAATTTCGCTTGTAAAATTAGCTCAGCTAACTCCTGGAAGTTAATTGGTTTTCTACTTTCAATTAGCTGTTTTGTTATGCTTATGAATTTATCAGTTTGCATGTATGTAATATTCTTTTTTATTGGTTTAATTTTTTTATTAATTTTTGTTGTTATGGTTACTCGTATCAGTCGATGGTCTAGATACGGCCAGTCTTCAAATATATAAGTAGTATTGTTTTTAATTGACTGACTGTTTGTTGTTACATGGTCCAGTAACGTTCCTGTAGTCAATCTGGTTGGCGTAGCAAGATTAAGTATTTCTGTACTGTTGGTTGTTAATGTGTCTAAGTAATTTTGATTTTGTGGGCTGTCGTCTAGGAGATTAATATTAGTATCTGCTATTGTAATTAGTGACTTGTGTGTCGAATAAACATAGTCCATATGGTCTATGAACTCAGAGAATTTTTCTGATGATTTATAAAATGTGCCTATTTTGAAATTTTTTATGTCTGTTTCTAGTTCTAATATAATTGTTGAAAAATTTATATTTTTGTATATTGTTTTAAAGTTTATACTCTTCCTAATATATATGGCTGTCCCGCCTCCTCGCTTTTCTGTTCTACAGTTATACACAGCGTTAAAACCTTTTATGTTATAATATTCGACTTCATTCTCGTAAAGCCATATTTCACAGAAAACCAACACGTCGACTTCTTTATGTTGTTCAGTATAAATTTCAATATCTTCAATTTTTCGGCGAATGCTTCTAAGGTTGGCATAGAGTAAAATTAATTTGTTTGTCATTTCCATTTATATTTTGTTGTAGTTTATGTTCCTCCTAGATAGTTTAAGTCGTCTTATATATTCTGGGCATTCCAATGAGTCAGCTCTATGGCATACATTTAATGATTTGGTATTATTTAAGCAATTTAGACATTTATGTATGTTTGATTTACAGTCCGCAGTTTTATGATCTCCTGCGCATTTCGCACATGTATCTTTTCCCTAACATTTGTTCGTTTTGTGATTGTATTTTTGGCATTTATAGCATCTTGTGACATTATGATCTTCTGTCACAAAATGTGTTCCGAAATCAATGTTTATATATTTATTATTTATTCTTTTATACATAGGCCCATTGACCTCTAATAAAGCTATCCACCTTCCATTTTTTATCTGTCTAGTGTGCACTATATCCAATTTACACTCTTTTTCTACTGAGTGATTTAAGTTGTTTATTTCCTCGTTTAATTCTGCTGTTGTATATTTTTTATGCAAACCTTTTATGATCATCCGTGGAAAGTGTTCCGCTGTTGTTCCAATTTGGTATTTTTGATCCATGTTATTCTTTATTTTGATAAGCAAGGTTTCTGATTACTAGATCTCGTATATCAGGTTAAAAATTTATTGTTTATGAAAGAAGCCCTAATTTTTTGCACTTTTTTTCCGTAAATTAAAAACGGCCCCAACAATTTTTTTCAAAATTTGATAGATTGACACAAATGTTAATACGCGTCGATCGACATCCAAACGATGCGAATCGTATGTTTGGTTCGCGAGATATAGCGCATGACAGAAATGACCTTCAAAGGGGTGAAACAACAAACCCCCAGACCGAAGTGTCCCAAAAACTAATTAGCTTTTAAGACTGAAAAGACGTTTCGATTGACATGTCAACGAAGTCGATACGACTTTGTTTACGTGAGTTATGCTCGTAGAAAAAACTGTCCGCGAACGTACATACGTACGTACATACACACCCACCCACACACACACATACATCTCCCTTTCTATAAACACCCAGTAGGTCAAATTGAGTATACTCCACGCTGGAGTGAAGATGGAGTAAAGGCAATGTCTCTGATATCACAAATTCCAATGAACGGTGAGTTTCCCGATAACTGTGCGGTTTGAAAGCAACGTTTCATATCGTGTCCGTCCAGAAACCAGTTTTAAAGTGCTAAAGAACTACACAAAACTAAGCATAGAAATAAATATTGCGATTAAGTTTTGTTTTTAAAATTGAAGCCGTTGCAAGTGGTAAGTGAAAAGTGTTTAATTGATAGGAAATACAAGGTAAGCATTGCATTAGCATTATTAAATATTGTCGTGCTTGTAACAACGGTGCTTAAATAATAATGTAGATTATTTTAAATTTTTATTTTATTATTATTATATATTATTCATTTTAAGGAATATCATCACTGAATAGAGCAGGCAACAATCGGAATTTATACGAAATGCACGATATGCTACTTTCATACAACAATAACCTTAAGTAATCCAGTTCCGGTTAGTTCCTATAGAATCTAAATAATTTGTGATGCATGAATGCATTTATCTTTTTACTATGTAGTTTGTGTAGTCTATTTTTTGATTAATTAATTAATTTGCCACGAAATTTCATTTTATATTATTATATTTAATATATTTACACCTTTAATGAATTAATTTTAGGTATATTAATTGTTTTCTGTCTTTAGAACTTGAATTTTCTTACCGGATTTTGAGGAATGGCTGTTAAGTGGAGCTGGTAAATCAACACATCAACACAATTCTACAAAAATTTTCGCTCAAATATTTACTATGTGTATAATTATATATAAAAATCCGGTAAGAAAACTACAAATGTTCTATTTGGGCTTTGAAAATAAGAAAAAGGTTATGATATGTCAATGTTGATGAATCAAAGTTTCAGGTAGGTTATCATCGGTTGCGAATCATTTAACATTTCTCGATGAGCCATATTTCTCATATTTTTGTTTCTCTCCTGCGAGTACTCCGATATTGATATTTGGGGAGGTTTAGAAGAGTGATCCGTTATTGATGATTGAGGTCGTTAAGAAGAGTGCTCTGATACTGATGGTTGGGGAAGTTCAGAAGAGTGATCCGGTATTGATAGCTTGGGAGGTTAAAATGAGTGCTCTGTTATTGATAGTTTGGGACGCCAAGGAGACTGCTCCATCGCAATGACATGATAATGTTAAAAGGAGGTCAATTGGAGGGAAATGTGAGGTCTCCTGACATCCATTTGGAGGAATCATTGATTACTCTTTGGATCATCGCCCTGCCTACTGGGGACTTAATCTATAGACCTCAAAACGTAAAGAAATGTTGAAAATTTCAATTTTGATTTTCGAGGCGATTACAAGAACTTCCCATATACTGCGAAGTTAATAAATGTAATTAAAAAATTAAACAGAGAAATATTAGGGTAAGGGTGGAAAAAATTTGGGGAAATGAAACAATCAAAAGAAAACATTTGCAAATAGTTACAAGATACTTTCTAATTGGTTAGTTGGTTACAGTAACAGAGATGCCTCAATTAAGCCATGACACTATGAGAAGGTTGGGACGGCAATAGAAACTAGCTGCGGGATGTGAAGAATGCAGCTAATATTTAAATAAGCTACTTCCATGAGGCGATTCAGGGAAAGACAGGCTAGAGTTTGCAGTCTTCTTTCTAGCTATCTATTCGCACAGAAAATGATGAGCCGTTTCTTTTTCTTTTTCAAATTTGCAGCTCCAGCAGTGGTCGTTGAAGGAAGCACCGAATCTCTTTGCTTGTATGTCAATAAAACAGTGACCTATCAGTGTCCGTTCTGACGAAACTTATTGTTTTAAGCCTCGTGTTGAGAAGTTTTTTGATGCGTGTGGGGCTCAATGCAAGCATCTTCCAAGAGACGCTGAAGTAGTCCGAAAGCCAAAATGAAAGTTTAAGGCCTAATTGTTTCGAGAAAACACCGCAGTTAACCTTTTTATCCATTTAGATCCATTGGTGTAGATGTTGACTGATTCGTGTATCTCATATTTTGTTTAGTCATGTCTGTGGTGAATCGGAGAAGAAAAATCTATGATCTGTTTATGATGCTGTTTCGTAGTGTGGAGTTGATTACATGCTACAAGGAAGAGGTCTGAAGAACGTTATCCTTATTATTCCAATTTTTTTATTGCTTACCTATTTATTTATTTATTTATTAGGAATTCATCTTACAGACTAATATAGCCCAATTACAAGACAACTTAAACAAAAAAGAAGAGAGAGAAAAGATAGTAAAGTAAAACTAATTACATAAAATACGTTTTACATTTTGTTTGTAGATGTAGAGTGAGTACGGAAACGGACCAAATTTCAGACTATTGTGGTTACGAACAAGCCGTAACATCGGCGAGTGGTACAAAGTTTCAGTTTTAGCTTATGGAACTGTAAATATAATGGCATATCTGGCAGGTCGTTCTGCAAAACGATACTTTAACCAATCAGAAAGGTTAGAGTTTGATTGATGGTGGTGAAGCCGTAATGAAAAACATTCATCTAAAAGGAGTCTGCGGAATTGCAAAGTAGGAAGTTGTAGCAAGGAAAGTCGCTCTTCATATGGCATATATGGGATTTTAAATTTAAAGGAAAGGAAACGAGTGAATTTGTGCTGTACTGATTCAATCAAAGAATTCAAATGTTGATAGTGTGGTGACCATACTTGCGAGCAATATTCAAGTATGGGTGTAACTAGGGTAGTGTATAGGTTGACGGCGGAGGAAATGTCAGTAGACATCTGAGAGTGTCTTAACACGAACCCCGAAGCCCGAGAGGCACGTGCGGTTATAGCCACAATGTGAGGCTCAAATTTAAGTTTCGGATTGAAAATCACTCCCAGATCTTTTATTTGAAAAACAGTCGTAAGAGAAATATCGTGTAACATATAGATATGATCAACTGGACTGGGCTTGAAAGAAATTTTGTGACATTTCTGGACATTAAGGGAGAGAAAGTTAGTTTGACTCCAAGAATCGATCGCGTCCAGATCATTTTGGATAGCAATACAATCCTCTTCCGAGCGAATAACTCGGTAATTTTTTAAGTCATCAGCATATAGAAGACACTTAGACGCTATGACAGAGGGAAGGTCATTTATGTAAAGTAAGAAAAAAAGAGGACCTAGAATAGATCCTTGAGGAACACCGGAGGTAGGGTAGAAGAGAGAGGAATATGCACCACATAGACTAACACGACATGAACGCGAGCTGATATAGGATTCAAGCCAGGAGAGTAATGGCCCAAACAGGCCAAAGTTAGCTAGCTTCAGAAGTAGAACATTTATGTTGACAGTGTCAAATGCCTTACTGAAGTCAGTATACACTACATCAACTTGGGCACGACTGTCGAGAACCTGTGCAACAGTTTGGGTAAGTTGAAGGAGATTCGTATTGGTTGACCGGTTTGGAACGCATCCGTGTTGGAATGGTGACAGCCTACAATTAAGAGCTTCGTATATTTTATTGTAGACAATGCGTTCAAGCAGTTTGGGAAAACATGAAAGTAACGAAATCGGACGATAAGTGGAAGCATTGGAAGAGGATCCAGATTTGAGTACAGGAAAAATGTTAGCCAAATTCCACATTTTGGGGTAGATACCGGAGGATAAACTGGCATTAGAAATATAAGAAAGCAGAACGCATGATGACGAGGATACGGGTTTAATAAATACATTTGGAAGCCCGTCTGGCCCGGGGCCTACGCTGGAATCTAAAGATTTAAATAATATTTGGATTTCAGCTGGGTCAGTGGAAATACAATCAAGAAAGGTGAAAACAAAAAGGAGTATTAAAAGGAATTGGGAGAGTGGAAGCAGGATATATTGACGTAAAAAATTCAGCAAATATCTCGGAGATTTTTCCAGGAGTAGAACCTTGTGCCTGGTGCCTTGAAGGCACCTTCATCATACAAAAAAATTACTTGCGTATATTCTTCATCGGTTAGATTTTTTTGGTGTAGCACTATTTCGGTGTCTTCCCAACGTTGTGGAATACAAGCCACCTAGAGATATACCTTGAACATAGCATTAAATCGTGACAGTGCTGTGAGTTATAGTATATGTCAGGAGATTTGAAGGGTTGAAATGAGTGAAATGCGCAGAAAATGAGCTTGTCGTTTACAGGCACAGAGGTTGACAGGAATTTCAAGAGCATGTGTGAACCAGTTTTGTAAGCTGCATCCTTGCAACCAGAAGAGTTGCGTGTCCAAAAATTTGCCAGTGGTTTCGAGCTAGAATTCTTCCACACTTCATTTTTATCCTTAACTAGAAATGAGAAGAAGCTCGTTCTGACTTTTTGCAGACAACTGAAATCCTTGGGGTTATCTATTTCCACACAAAAATTTCTACGCGAGATACCATATGTTTGGTCTTTTTAATGGAATTCCAAAAATCCTTCAGTTTGATTATTTAAGAATTTTGGATTAAATCCTGTAACCCGATTTTAGGACTTGCTACATTCTTATCCTTGCTCCGAAATGTCCCTATTCTATCACGGGGCTTTTATTTCTCTTAACTTCACGAAACTGCATGCAGACCATACTATTTCATTGGAAAAAAATGTAAAGGTCACAACGGCTTCCTTCAGATCTTATTTATTTTTTATCTTTTAGGGTCCATTCGAATATGGATTGGTATTTATCGTAATGTATCATATTTTTGTTTGTCGAGCTTGAATTTATCTTACAGGTAGATACTAGATTGAAAATTATTTATAAAAGGTAGGAAATCAAACATTCCTGGAATACAAAAAGCTTTTTGTTAGTTTCGTGGAAGCAGTTGTTCATTTGAGTGACAGCGGTACCTTGCTACGGTTTGCCGCAATAATGGTAAAAGTCTCAGCTATGTTATCTATAGCCAGATCGTACCGTGGAAAAGATTCAAAGAGTGAGTCTACCAGTTTCTTTTTGTTGGTGCTTCCCCAAATGCAATGATGGTCATTAGAGCTTACCCCGATTTTAATTGGGATGCCGTTGCTGATGAGGAGTGGCAGAACATCGTGTGTCACATAGCAGTAAATAGCTTTGCAGGGTTTTCCCTGCGTCTCTTATGCTTGAGATAGAGACGTGGATAAAGAAAATTTTTGAACGCTCACGACGCGAACTATAACTGGTTTTCAAAAAGATGTAAAATGCACAGTGTTCACGATTGCATTTCCTAGCAAATAATCGTGTTTTACGAAACTTACACCAAACAGCGTGTTGATAAAATAACTCGTTTGGTTAAAACGATTAAATAGCTCTACGTCATGTTTTCACGATAAGAATACTGTGTGCGACCTTGTGTTGCAGTAAAATTTACGTTATTATAACATTTTGCATCTTGGTATCTGGTAAAAACTCCAAGTTGCGTTTCTGTTCAGCCACTTTACAGACTCAGTTCACAATGTGGTTTTTCCAGGGTCATTGCTTTATTATGGACTAAATGTTATGCAACTTTTGGTTTCTTTTGCTACCCTTTACGCAGTGATTTTCAAAATGTAAATGAGAAATTGCTGCGTTTTATTCAGTGTGTTCAAAACTTATTAGGGTACGCGGTTTTTAGACACTTTGTATATTTTTCGTCAGCGTCAAATTGTTCCGGTTACTGCACCGTTTCGTTTTTCATTCGCCGACGCAGCACCACAATTGAATTGATGGGATCTCTAGTGACCAGTCTCGAAGTGCACAATGCTTATAAAGGGTACCCTGCATTTGCCGCATGGCCCATACACCTCAAGAGTTTGTACATTTTGCACAGCAACATCAAACGTTCAGTGCATTGCCTGTGTTGTGTTTTTGTTGATAGAAAAATAATCTGTGTCTCGATTACTAATAAACAGTCTTTTGAGCTACTCATTTGATTAAAAACATGCCACCCAAAAAGGCTCCGAAGAAAAAGGTAGATAAAGGTGATAAAGTTAGAAAAATTAACACTAGGAAAGTGAGAAGCAGCAGAAGCGAGAAGAGAGAGAGAGAGAGAGAGAGAGAGTAGTAGTAGTATTGTGGGGATACTAGGTAAGAAGGAGAAAAAGACCACTGAAGTGATGTCAATATCCAGGTGCTGTGAAAAAAAGTGGACGTCAAGAACGTTCAAGGTATCTAGTGTATTCAATGCGAAGCCAAAGTCACGTGAAAACATATCAAAGCAGCAGTTGGCTTTCTTCAAACAGAAAATCGACGCAGTTTAACCAAATTCAGCTTCGAAGGGAGGGACAAAGTCGTCTAGGTAGCTGGTTTGGCAGCGTTCCATGGAAATGATAGTAGTTTTCTGGTGAACATCTATCCTACTGTGATACACACAACGATGATGCTGTCCCAAAAAGAGGCCACGAATACCTGGCTGCAAGGTCATTTTGACCAGAGGCCTGTTTTTGATCTGCCCTCGGCATTCATCTACATATGTTAGGGTTGCTCGACAGGGTTTGCAGAAGCGCCGCCGCGGTTGCTTCACTGATGACTGGTTCTAAGCTGGTCGAAGCCTGGTTTTACGTGGTAGGGCACAAGAAGCCCAATACCAGCTCACAGGAGTTGGGATCCAGTCTCACAAAATGAGTACTGCTCAACCTCAAGGTCAGAGTTCATGATATTAACATATTAAAATCCAGGAACATTGTCATCCGTGTGTGCTCCATCGCGGAACATAAGGCCGTTGCCAATAGTTTCACCTTTACAGGAAATGAATTTAATAATAATGATGTTGACTTTAGCAAACAGATGCTTAGAAGAAACGTAAGCTGTTTGCTTCTTTATCTACTGTAAGTCCTACATCCCTAAGTTTTTTGTTCTCCTCCAAAAATTTTATTCCAAGTAATTCGATAATTTCGTTGGGTTTGTCTATAATAATATGAACTGTTTTTCGGTTCTTACAATATTTAGAATACATATATGAAGATCAGGCAATTATTGTTGATGTTAGTAACGTTATCAGTGATCCAGATATGATTCAATTTCTTTGATGTTGAGATTCAATTTCATCAATTCGTTCCAAATTGTTAATATTTTCCAATTGTGCATTTCCTAATTTTAATTGATAATTATGGGATGTAGGGTAGATCGCCTCCTCGCGGTGCATCCTGGATAACGCTAAATGATCAACCACGGCACGACTTAGAATGTTTTCTGGACAATTCTCTCGTCTTAACGACTACTTTTGATGCTTTGGGCTGGTAGCCGTGGTATTCTGTCACCTGAGTACGCAAGAGTGACATCTTGCGGAAATGGCTTTCAGGCTGATGCCACTGCTGCCTCCGTCCCGGTAAAACCCTGGCAAGCCTCGCGGTACGTTCGAAACTCGTCGCCACTAGTCTGGCCATGTAGGTTCAGTTGAGTTCAGACTCCTGATTAGTTCCTGGACCGGCTCTGAGCACATATCCTCATAAGTCAATGTGCCACCCTCGCATGGCCTCCCTGCTTCGGCATAGACAACCATGGCGTCTCAGGGAAACTGCACAACGAGTGGAGATGGCGGCTGCGAGGGGGGGCCCAATTGCAATGAATTCAAATAATAATTCAAACAAGAATGACAAAAAAGAAGATCCACTCAGCCCGGTAGGGAAGTGGACAAAGGCTACGCGTTCTTCTGGTGGGAAGAAGACCGTGACGTCCAATCGGACAACGACCAGCCTACCCCCCACTTCTTCGAGGGGTGCATGTACCAAACATGCTATGTCAGGGACAAGCACCTCCTCAGGTAAGCCAATTGGCGCTAGCGGCAGCACCAAGGCAACGGCGAATAAGCCAGCCCGTACGGTTGTCGCTGCGCCCTCCAACACAGCTTCCACTTCAGGTGTTAAGAAGCAGCAAAACCCCTCAGTTGCGGCTTACAGGGACAGAAGATCTGCCTTCAAAGTCCTTAAAAGGCTGAAAGATTTATCCCCTGAGGGGCTTTCCCACAAGGACAAAATCTCCCTTGAATGGGCGACAGCAACAGTAGAGGCTCATAAAGCCTCTTTAGCAAAGCAAGGGGCTACTCACAAAAAATGTAGGTCTAGTGAGGCAGCCAAAAGTCAACCGAGTGCCCAACTGCAGGTCACCAAATCCCAATCCTGCCAAGGGCAGGAGTTTTAGTGAAGTGGCTAAGGGCAGCCTGGTATGGGCTGTCATCGACAGGAGTAGCAGCGATGGAACCATCTCACCGTCAAACTGGAAGATGGTAGAAATCGCTCTTTTTCGGGTGTACAAAGCCATACTGGAGGCAAACCCAGGCCCTTCACCAAGTTGCCGTGACGCTGGCTGGTACCAGGGTCACGTTAAATTGATAGCCTGCAAAGATCAAAGTTCAGCGGATCTTTACAACCAGGCTATAGGTAGATTGGGAGAAATCTGGCCTGGAGCAAATCTGGACGCTGTCTCCAGGGAAGATATCCCGAATAGGCCTCGGTCCAGGGCGTGGATACCAGCGGAGCCATCCACAGCGGAGGAAATTGTTGAGCTTATCAAGCTCAGCAATGCTGATCTTCCGGTGGACAACTGGCAGGTAGCCAAGGTAAGCGAGCCCAGCAATTGACAGCAAGAGGCCCTCATTATCCTCAACGAGGAGGCACTAGCTCCGTTGGACTCGAAGGGCGGGGTGATAAGCTACGACTTCTCGGCTATCACCCTGCGAGAATATCGCAAGGACCATACTGGGAAGGTAGTACGGGAACCGAGCAAGGAGAGTGGAAGCGAGGGAACTGTGGAAGCATCAGTAGACCCGACCGTGGACCTCTCTGAGTCAGATCTTCTCTCCGATGACGGAAGAAGCACCACCTCCACTGCGGGGTTGGCTGGGGACCTTCTCAGATCCCTCGATCTGGTCGAGGAGGAGGAGATGTCCTTATCTGACGAGGAGGTGGATAAAACATTGTGTCGCGATGCTGAGGTTTGCGCAGATTAACCTCCATCACTCGAAGGCGGCATCCGCCGCGCTGCTCCTCCACCTGTCTCAAAAAGAAGAGGAGCTAATACTGGCCCAGGAACCTTGGGTTGTGGGAAACTGGGTTTGCGGGCTCAACATGAAAGGATACAACACAGTATCCTTCAACACAACAGGTAAACCGTGAACTTGTATAATCGTAAAGGAAGGCTTGAAGGTTTTAACCTTGTATAATTTCAGTGACCAGGACACCGTTGCGATAGCAGTGGAAAGACAGTCCAAACCCCTTTGGGCAGTCTCCTGCTATATGGCGCATTATGTTCTGCCACCTCCAACTAGCCTGCAGAGGATCACAAGGGAAGCCACTGCAAGAGGCATCCCTTTAATAGTCGGAGCGGACGCCAATGACCACCATCGCATCTGGGGTAGCACCGACACGAATAAACGGGGTGAGTCACTATTTGAATTCATTTTATTACATGACTTAGCCCTAGCTAACAAAGGTGAGGATACTACCTTCATTACGGTAAGCCGTAGGGAAGTTTTGGATATCACTCTAACGAACAAGCACTTGTATCACGCTATCAAAGGATGGCATGTATCACAAGAATGCTCGTTCTCCGATCATTTATATATAATGTTCGATGTGGCTTTTGACCCTCCGAAAAATCCAACCTTCATCAACAAAAGGAGGATGGATTGGGTCAAATACCAATCAGTATTAGAGTCTACACTAGAAGGTGGACCTCCAAAGATTGAAGACATAGGTGGTCTGGAGAAAGCCGTTGGGACCCTTACATTTGCTTTCAATGAAGCAGCAAGATCTGCATGTAGTCCAACGAAGCCTGGTGGGAAATATAAGCCCCCATGGTGGAATAGTGACATTGCGGAGCTGCGGAAGGAATGTAGGAAGTCCTTCAATCGGCCTAAAGAATCCAATGACTAGTCTTCCTATAAACTGAAACTGAAGGAGTTTAAATGCTTCATCAGAAAAGCCAAACGCACCTCGTGGAGAAGTTTCTGTGCAGAAATAGAACACTCCAAGGATGTCAGTCGTCTGCGAAAGGTTATGACGAGTTCCTCCTTATTTTTGGAATCTGTCAAAGATGCGAATGGGGTCTGGACTAAATCCAGCTCTGAGACGCTAGCCATTCTCATGGACACGCACTTCCCGGGCAGTGAGGATGTGGCTGATGCAGCTGATCCACATACGGCCCCGAACTGCCTGTCAGCCGCTGTGCCTGTAGATGACAGGCTCCTACGCTGGTCAATCAGCTCATTTCAACCTTTTAAATCCCCTGGAATGGACAGCATATCACCCGTTGAAATCCAGCAGGGAATCAATATAGCGTTTCCATGGCTAAAAGCCATCTTTAAAGCATGTTTACAGATGGATTACATTCCACAGCGGTGGAAAGAAGCTAAAATAGTCTTCATACCCAAAGCGGGCAAGACATCCCACTCCTCACCTAAGGACTATAGGCCTATCAGCCTCACCTCTTTTCTGTTGAAAACTCTGGAAAGGCTAATAGAGATTCATTTAAGGGCTACTCTGAAACCACTCTCAAATGCGCAGCACGCATATACAAAAGAGAGATCGGTTGAAACAGCTCTTCACTCGCTCACCAGCTATATTGAAAAGTCGCTAAGCGTCAAAGAATACACGCAGGCGGTTTTTATAGACATCGAAGGGGCCTTCAACAATATCAGCCACAAGGCATTTAAGAAGGCACTCGAGGAAAACAATGTGGATGGTAACCTAATTAGGTTTATCGTGCAACTGATAAGCAGCAGGAGCATTAACTCCACACTAGGAGACAGTATCCTAAGAAGGAGGACGTACAGTGGCACCCCGCAAGGTTGGGTGCTATCACCTCTTCTATGGAACTTAGTGGTGGACAAACTCCTGTCAACAATAGAAGCGACTGAGTGCAAAGTCGTAGCCTATGCAGACGATATTGCAATTGCAATATCGGGCAAATTCGTAAACACCCTATCTGAAAAACTTAACTTTGCCCTGATTATTCTTACCAAGTGGGGCAAAGAGTGCGGTCTGAAGATTAATCCGCAGAAAACGGAATTTGTGCTGTTCACAAAAAGGTACAAAATTCCCCGATTTCTCCCACCCAAACTCGATGAGATAAGCCTCATACCGTCTCATCAAGTTAAGTATTTGGGTCTAATTCTTGACTCCAAGCTCGCGTGGAAAGCGAACATAGAAGAAAGAACGCGAAAAGCGGCATGCGCAATCTATTGCTGCAAAAGAGCCATTGGGAAAAAGTGGGGATTGAAACCCAAAATCGTATCATGGCTCTATACGGCGATAGTGGAACCAATTCTTCTGTATGGCGCAGTTTTTTGGTGGCCAGCTTTTGCAAAAACATCCTATGCAAACTTGCTAAACAGGGTCAGAAGGATTGCAGCTATTGCAATCACCGGGGCCTTACGCACTACCCCGACAAAGGCACTGTTTATGCTATTCAATTGGCTCCCGACGGAGCTCCTTACGAGACAGCAGGCCAAGTGCTCTGCGATTCGATTAAAAGCACTACATCTCTGGCAAGAGGGAAATGTTGGCCACTCCACCATACTTCGGAGGGATGGACCAACGCCAGGGGAAGTAGACCTTGCGCCCCCGATTGTCTGCTTTCATCATAGTTCCAGGTCAGTCATCCTAAGCAGAGATGACTGGGCAAAAGAAAGAGGTGGGATGCAGGAATCGGTCGACATCTACACTGATGGCTCCAAAATGGACGGAAAAGTTGCCTGTGGTGTTTTCTCAGAACAGCTAGGCCTTAAACTATCCTTCCGGCTTCCAGACCACTTCAGTGTTTTTCAGGCAGAGGTCATTGCAATATACAAGGCAGTAGACTGGCTGAGAAATCAGAAAATTTCCATAAGAAACCTGAATATTTTCTCTGACAGTCAAGCTGCTATCCAAGCACTATCCAACGTGTACACCTCATCCATGATGGTGATGGAATGCCGTACACATCTGAACGTTATGTCACTTCACTGTGAAGTGACTCTACACTGGGTACCGGGACATAGTGATATACCGGGAAATTGCGAAGCGGATGCCTTAGCGAGAGCTGGCACTGTGCTCCAGGAGTATACACTCACACCCCAAGTTTGTCAACCTCTAGCTTCTATAAAGCTAGGATTTAAGCAGCATTACATCAAGGCTGCAAATAGAGCCTGGTTGTTGGAGGAAACCTGCAGGACAACCAGGCAAACTTGGCGTGCACTGAGTTCCAGACGCATCAAGCAGCTCCTGAACACGAGTCGTGAAACCTTGAGTTCTATCGTGTCCATACTGACAGGGCACTGTCTGATTGGCAGACACGCAGAAAGGTTGGGCGTTCCCTTCAACGATTTCTGCCGCAGTTGCAGATCGGAAGGAGGGGAAGAGACAGTCCAACACTTTCTGTGTGAATGCCCGGCACTGTCCAGGAAACGCATGAAAACCTTAGGCTCACCATTCCTAGACAGCCTCATATTGGCTGCATAGCCGGCTTCATGGGAGAATCGGGATGGTTCTCGTCATCTCACAGGTTCTAGTGCCGCCCTCGTCTTTTTGTGTTATCACAATGGGCCTATCTTGGCCTAAGTGAGCCATGTTTCGACAAAGAGGGCTGCCACTACAACCAACCAACCAACCAACCAACCAATTGATGATTAAAATTGGGAATATTTTGGATTGGTTATGTGGTTAATGCTTGTTGAAATTCTTTTGATTCATTTGTATATAGTTTTCCGTTAATTTCAATTTTATTGTTACTAAATCGTATTTCGTAAATTTTTACTTAATTTATCTGTTTATTCGTGGCAATTTTGGATTATTTTATTATTTACACTTGTCAAAAAAAAGTAGATCTTTCTCTTTTTCTTCAAACTTAGTTTTATTTTCTATTTGAATAATACAATTTTTAGTTTTACATGTTAATTGATCTACTACAGAAAACATACATATTTTTTCAGTTTCATAGTAATTTCCATTATAAAATAAAAAATTTTAATTTTTATATCTAAAGTTTCTGACTTTATATTTGGTATTTGTCTGACATAATATGATAACAAAGGTTGAGTAAGTATTAGGATATTGATCACAAATACAATTATTTCGTTTTTAGTTAAAACATTTATTGATATTTCTCGAAGCTCGTCGAAAGATAAGTTTTAAAAGTCTATTTCAGATTGTGTTGTTTGTAGCGTCGTTAACAGTATAAAGGATATGTGTATTTGAATTATGGATGAAATTGGCTGTAATTTTAATGTGAAGCTAATTAGTCCAATAGTTTTCAATTAGTTATTACGACTATCATGTTTTGTCTAAAATTGGGAATATCTTTCTGTGTGAGATTAAATTTTTGTATTTAGATATTTAGGAGTTATATAAGTAAAGACTCCAAAATCAAAGTTATTTTCTTGTTGGGGACATGTTTTGATATTTTCTGTGGTAAAAGCTATATTTAAAGGTTTGTGTATTTTATCCAATGATTAATTTTTCAAATATTCAGTAGGTATATTTAATATTTGATTATTAGGTTGTTGTAATAAATCGTAATATTTTTTTGTTTTATCGCGAAAGTTTATAATTGCAAGTGTCCAATGTGATTGATTTATATGTATTGGTATTAGAATGTACTCAAATGAAAATATGTATGTTTTTCTAGTCCAGCTACTGACTGAACTATATCCGGTTTTTTCGAGACATTGAGTAAAAAAAGTATTCATACAGTACACTTTTCATGAATTTATTTGAGGTTTACTGTGTTCTAAAATTAAGTTAAAATAGAAATTGATTATTGGGTTATTTAACCATTTAATGTATGGATGTCACTTCGTGTAATATTCAGACCAAATTTTGAAATAAGGATTACATTTAGTGTTTCTTCAAGAATTTGCTGAGATTTGATTGCTTCTCTGATTGTATTGGATGATACTATTTGTTGCGATGTTACAAATTTTTTAATTCGTTTTATTCTGAATTGATGAATATTATTTCTGGGTTCATTGTTTTTATTAATATTACATCATTATTTTTATTTTTGTTTATTTCATATTTGCGGACTTTAGGTCCTTATGTCTTTCGTGTTCATAATTTTTTATGTAGACTTCTTTTTGAGTAATTTCTCATGGAAGTTCTCGTTTGTTGTTATGATACTCTATTCATTTTTGTTTTTTATCACCGAGGTGTTTAAATACGCCAAATTTGTTTTTAATGTCTTGTTGTATTTCTAGAGTTTCACTTCGAGTTACAGAATGAATTGTATTATCATAATATTCGGTTGCTTTGGGAACCGTTTCTTCAATGTTCAATTCTGATTCGGTTAATGTTTATATTCTAATTTGTTCAAGTAAGGATCTATGACAACTGTTCATATTTGCGTTACCTGTGTGAGCTTTTGGTGTGGTGAAATGAGTTTCGATGTTTTCCTTTCTCAGATAATCTTTTACGTTAATCAGGTTGAATTCATTATCGGCGACTATTTTGTAAGGTTTACCTAGAATCGCGTGTCTTTCTCTCACAAGGCTAATGAATGTAATAGCATTTCGATCTAGTGTTACCTTAGTGTGAAGGTGTTTAAAAAACTTATTGATAGCTGTGAAGATTGTTTTTTTGCCAGTAAAGATCAATATGTATGATTTTGGTAAACTCATTAGATGTCTCGGAAAGTTTAAATTGTGGTTTTAATGGATTTCGATCATATTCAGCACGATTACACATTTCACAACTATTGAAGAATTTATTTATTAATTTCATTAATCCATTGCAGTCATATTTATTTTTAATTTCTTTATAGTTTTCAAGTGTACCGCGATGATTGCTTATTGTATGTATTTCATTTATTTTTCCAAAACATTTATCTTCACTTAAAAGATCAAAAGCACCATGGTACATTTTATAAAACGCAAATTATTGTTGTTAGAGTATAGCTGGTAATAAGTAATTAAACTTTGTTGCATTTAGAATCATTTAATTCACAAAATATACATACAATTTCTTTTTCTGGAATGTATCTCCTTAGTATATCAATGATTGAATTTCCGCTATTTAAGTCATTTTCGTCGATGCATATTTTTTGGTTAACATTTTAATTTCTTTCTGTTTTTTGACAATTATTATTTGGGTTTTGTAAATATTTACGATACCTTCTTGAATAGGTATAAGATCTTTCTGATCTTCTTCTCTCGAATGTATTGTTGCATTTTGACTTATGTTTTCATAATCCGTATTTGTTGGTAATGCATCTATTTGATAATTGTCTGCATCTATGCGACTTTATTGTCGTTATCTTTAAGGTATTCTATATTAAAGTTATATTCATTTAGTTGTATCTTCCATCGTTGCAGTTGACTATTAGGCTCTTTCTAGTTGTTAGCCAAACTAAAGGCTTATGGCCAGTTTTAATATCAACTTTCACTCCGAATCAGTATGGTCTGAAATATTTGGTTGCCCAAACTCTTGATAAAAGTTCCTTTTCTATGGTTGAGTAATTTATGTCATGTTCATTAAGTGTTCGACTTGCAAAAGAAAGATGATGTCCATTTTGGGATAAAACTGCGCCTACTGCTTTATCAGATGCGTCGGTTGTTAAAATGAATTTTTGATTAAAATCAGGATAATAAATAATTGGGTAATTAATAATTATGTTTTTTAAGTTTGTCAAAAGCTGCATTCTATTTGGGATCTACAATATTAAATTTTTTTTTTATTTTTAGGTTATCACTTAGTGGGAGGGGGATTTTAACATAGTCCTTGATGAATTTTTGGTGGTATCGGGTTATAAATAAAACGACTTTTTTTGTATTTGGTATTTTTAGATTTTTTATAATTTCGATATATTTCAGTTGATATGAATATGTGAATATGTGCTAGATATTCTGTTTAATTGGCAAAGAAATTACATATGTCAATTTGTATCTTTAATTGATATTTTCTCAATGTATTAAATATTTTTTTAATATTGTCCTTCATTTCCTGGAGTGAAGTTGCGAAAGTTAGTATATCGGCTAGACATACGATACAAATTTTATTAATGTGTTCTCTAAGTACTTCGATTATCATTCTCTGGAATGATGAAGGGGCGTTTTTGAGTCCGAAGGGCAAACGAATAAACTCGTAGTGTCCTTGTGGAGATGAAAAGGCTGTTTCATGACGGTCGTATTTGCTGACTTCAATTTAATGAAAGCCTTTCGCCAAGTCCAAAGTTGTGAAATACTGAGGTTTTCTTAGTTTGTCAAAAATTCCTTCCATGTTTTGAATAGATAATTTGTCATCAATGGTTTCTTCATTGAGTTTCCAAAATTGTTCATTTTTTTCGGCACAACCCATATTGGAGCAGTATATGGGCATGTTGAAGGTTGAATTATGCCTTGTTTCAGCATATCGTTCAATTGAGTGTTAACTTTATTTTCGTGAATGTGAGGAAACCGTTAGATGTTTGCATATAACGGTTTATTAGATTTGGTTACTATTTCATGCGTACGTCAAAGATCCACAAAGCTACGGAAAAAAACAAAAAGGAGGGGTAAAGTACGCCAGTGAAAGAGAACGACGTAATATTCTAAGGGAAGCGTCCAATTCAACGAAGACAGCCAGACAAATTGCTGCAGATGTAGGCACCTCAGTAAGCATCAGGACTGTGCAAAAGATACTAAAGACATCTCCGAAGTTAAAACGCCATCGATTAAAAATGAAGCCAGCTTTAACACAACGACATCGACAAAGTCATTTGGAGAAAAGGTTTTGCCTGGATGGTCCAACGTGAGGAAGGACCGGAAGTACCCTTCAAAGAGACATAGCCACCTGGGATCAGTAATGGTGTGGGGAGCGATTTCCTACAATGGGCCTGTTGATTTAGTAATAGTAACGGAAATGGAAACTGCGTTAAAATACCGGCATCTTCTGGAAAGTCAGAAAAATAAAATTGACCAAATGTTTGAAGGTACGAAATGGATTTTCCAACATGATTCTGCGCCTATACACACTGCCAGGATTGTGAAAGAGTGGTTTTTTCAACAAAATGTTCGAGTGGTAGAGTGGCCATCCCTATTACCTGATTTAAATATTATTGAAAATTTATCTAGAAAAATTTATGAAAATGGAAAGCAGTACAGCACTAAAAGTGACCTTTTCACTGGAATAAAAGACGGATGGAATCGAATTCCAACTAGTATAATACAAAATTTGTATGACTCATTACCCAACAGAATTTTTGAGGTGATCATTAAAAATGAAGGTAACACTCATGATTAATTATTAATAAAATGCACATAAAAGGTTAATTGCTAATTAATTTTTTCTCCTGATATTCAGCCGTTTCCTGTCGCACTTAAATATGCGCAAATTTGTTCGAAAAATTCCTGGAAAATAACGGGTAATTCCCCGATTGTAGAATTGAAGTAACAGTTACGGTAGTGCAGACCCTAAATATGAAAAATACCCAATTCGGTTTACATTGTATGACCTGCAGACGCAACAAACTTGCCGAACCTATCCTATGGTCGCGCAGTGTAGGCATATGGTTGAAGACGACGATCCCAAAATTGCTTAGTTGTCTGTGTGAAATAAGAGAGAAGCTGATCAGCATTTAATGAAATTCGATACGAAAGCAATATCAGCATAAACAATGGGGAGGATGCAGCTGTATAAACATTTACTAAAAGTTATGAATCATAATGGATGCATCTGTGTAAACAATTAGTGGAATTTATGAATCATAGTGAAATTATGATTTCGGATTGTTTATTTTAATGAATGATGTTGACTTTAGCAAACGTATGCTTAGAAGAAACGTAATCTGTTTGCTTTTTTATCTATTGTAACTCGCACAGTACGCATACACGAAAGAGAAATTTGTTGAAATGACTCACCACTTGCTCATCGCGAAGCCATATAAAATTCACGCAACTAGTTTTTCTAAATATCGAAGGTGCATTCAACTATGCACTCGGGGAAAATAATGTTTATGACAACCTGATTTAGTTTATCGTATAACTACCAAGGACCAGAAACATCGAATCTGTACCATGAAACAGTGTGCTTAAAACACGGACGTGCAACCCCCCTTCTATGAAACATAGTGGTGGAGAAGCTGTTGTCTAGAATAGAAGCGACTGATTGCAAAGTCGAAGCCTATGTGAACGATGTGACAATAGCAGTATCAGGCAAATTCGTCAATATTCGTAAAATAAATATCGGAAAGACTAAACTTTGACTAAGGTTTACTCACCAAATCAAGAAGAAATTGCAGTCGAAAGATTAATCCACAAAAACGTAGCTTGTGCTATTCATGAAATGATACAAAATTCCGCGATTTGTCTCAATTGAACATGATGTATGCCTCAGCCCATCGTATTAGGTCAAAGATCTAGGTTTACTTTTGGACTCCAAACTTGTATGGAAAAAAAGTAGAAAGAACGGGCAAAGCGCCATGCGCAATCCACTGTCGCTTCACTGTGAAGTGATTCTTTGCTGGGTACCGGGGCAAAGTGATACACCTGAAAATTGCAAAGCTGATGCCCTAGCGAGAGCTGGCATCTATCGACCTCCATTAAGCTAGGAATCAAGTAGCATTACATGGAAGCTGCAAATAGGTCCTGGTTTCAAGAAAAAATCTGTGGGACAACCTGGTACGCATTCAGCTCAAAACAATTTAAACTCCTTAACGCAAGCCGTAAAACATTAAGTTTCATCATATGCATCCCTCATTAGCA
Source organism: Oxycera nigricornis (assembly GCA_963942545.1). Taxonomy (NCBI): domain Eukaryota; kingdom Metazoa; phylum Arthropoda; class Insecta; order Diptera; family Stratiomyidae; genus Oxycera; species Oxycera nigricornis. The sequence goes on from OZ012659.1 coordinate 47,757,982, forward strand.
GACATGCATAAACGTAACGATTTCTAATCAAAAAGTTATATTTCTCGGACTATTTTCCACTTTATTTTAATAAACTGTTAAAAACAACAACGATAACTTCCTTTGAAGTGGATATTTTATTTTTATACAAACATATGTTTCGATAGCTACTTGCTACCTTCATGAGTGTTGTATCGTTACTAAATTTCAAAGTCTGTGATGCCTATATATACAGGGTGGCCCAAAAGTTTCTCCCCACCTATTTAAGAAAACGTATTATTCATTATTTGTCGCCAAAATTTATCCCGTCTCAGTCTAGCAAAAATCTTAAACGGAGATTAAATATCAACTCTTCAGCTATCTTAAAGATCATATAGTGCTTAGCTACGACAGCATACACATCAATAATAGCTGTGCAAAGCGATATAGTGCATTTACAGGGAAAAAAATTAAAAAAAACATTTGTCCCTATAGTCAGGTACAGAGACGTACCCTCTATAAAGCTGATTTGAGTTACCCGGGTAATTAAGGGTTTTTATGCAAACCTTTTTGTGAAATTCTATTGCTCCTGAACTCAAGGATCCTTTTTTTAGTGCCGTGTTTATCGTCAGTAGTAATATTTCTTAGAACATTTTATACACACTACCTGAAAAATCATTATTTTTTTAAGGTTATCCTAGAGAACTTTTGTGCATCATTGTTATGGTTTCGAATAAGATACAAACAAGGATTCAAATCCAAACTCTTGGCGAAATAGGAAAATCCGTTTCAGAAATATCAAGGACACTAGGCGTGGACAGGAAGATCGTACGATTATGGCTAGAAAGAAGGAAAGGCGATACACAGGACAAAAGACGTGCCGGTAGACCGACAACTCTTTCACCTACAACAAAAATAAAAAAAGGAAGATGGTGGAAAACAAGACAGGCATTGGAACAAGGACAGCGACCAAAATGATAAATCAATCTGAAAATTACCAACAACGGCGAAAGATTTCGTCTCGATCAACGACTCAACGGTACATTAAATCGATGAATTAGGGAAGACATGCTTACGTGGGACGAGTAAAGCCGCTTGTTACTGCCAAAGAATGTCACACATAGACTTAACTTTTGTAGAAGGTTGCAAAGCGAAGGATTCTGTGAAGACAGTACTCTTGGAAGGTCTAAGAGAGCTAACGTACTTTTTACGGATGAATCTCCGATTGTTTTGCACTCAACGCCAAATAGGCAAAATGTGAGAGTTAGAACAAGTGATCCAAGCTCTATTAAACCCATACAAAAGCCGAAATTTGACCTCAAGTTAATGGTTGCAGGTGGAATTAGCTCACGTGGAAAGTCGAAACTTCATGTTGTTGAGGAAAAAACAACCGTAGATGGATCCTAATACCGAAACAACATTTTAGCAGCTTACGCAGCATCCCGGGATGACAGAAGACAGTTTCCAGATAAAAATTTGGTAATTTTTATGCAGGATGGGGCACAAGCGCATACAGCAAAGGCAACATTGGCATTGGCAAAATCGAGGTTTTTAACTGTTTGGGAAGATTGGTCTGGAAACTCTCCTGCTCATAACCCAATCGAACATGTTTGGGCTAGACTTCAAAAGAGTGTATTTAGACATCCGATGCCAAAGAATAAACGACAATTAATTGCAAGAGTACAGCAAGAGTGGAGCAGCTACACCGAAGACGAATTATAAAAGTTATGTGATAGCTTTGGTCAACGTATTTTAGAATGTATAGATAATAATGGTAAACATACGCATTATTAGTAATAAGAATAATAATCTGTAATATGTTAGCATCACAAATAAATTTGAACTTCTAATTTATGTTTGCTGGTTTGCTTTTTATAACAAAAAATTTGTGTGGAGAAACTTTTGGGCCACTCTGTATATGCCAAACTGGTGCGAGAGGGCCGAAAACAATCAACAGGATTGAAGTCAGCGATCGCGAAACACATCATTGAGAGCCACCACGAGATATCGAAGGAGCATATAGAAGTGGTCAAGAAAGTCTTCAAGTCATCAAAATTGGACCCTTACGAAAGCCTTTTTATCAACAAGGAACCAGTGGCGAACAGATTAAACACCGATACAGGCAACTGCCTTTCATCAATATTTAAACTTAGGCTTAATTATATCCCTTAATTGTATCCACTTATGTTGGGTATATATAGGCATCACAGACTTTGAAATTTAGTAACGATACTCTCGTCATCCCGTAGGTTTCAGTGTCGTCTAAGTATACAGAGAGTTCCTGTATTCGGGTGTTGGCTGTTTTGACCCCTTGAATTTCATTTTTATCATGCGCTGTATCTTGCGAACCAAACATAATTTGCAACTTTTTTTCATGATTATGTAAAATGAAATTAAACATGAGAAAAATCATTAAAAGTCACCATATAAAAAGGGCCAATACGCATGATATTACCTGATATCCCCTAGCATAAAGACATTGTTGTTACGAGTCGATGAAAGCTTATTAATATTTCCACTTCATTCTTGGCAGTGCTTGATTTATCAGTTTCAAGTCACTAACGTCTCTAAAACTGATTTTGCTTCTTTTAAGACTTTCTCCACTCCCTTTATTGACTGTTGTAATTAAATAAATTAAAATTAGTTATACACTCAATTAGTTTATGTGTGCCAGACGAAATGTACATCTAATTTAATAGTTAAAATACACGGTTTTAAAGGAAATTTTGAAAAAAGGTTTTTGAATTTAACTTAAATTCGTGAAAACGTGAAAAACAAGGCTGAGAAGGTAGGACCTGAGAAATTTAGGTTAAATTTTAGACTCGTGACTACTACCGATGCTGTTTAAAAACTTTTCCAGCTATTGCAAGGTGCTTAAAAAAACAAATCATTTGAATGGAATGAAAAATGCGAAGAACCATTTAAAAATTAAGAGAAGGCATAACAAAGCCTGCATATGATCATTTATTTTGCAGCTGATCTTAAAACAATGTCCAATATGCAGTAAACATTTAGGAACAAGTAACTGTAATCTTACCAACCATTACAATAAATGAACATAAAAAATTGATGGAATATCCTTATTTATTCAATACATATGTATATATCCACTGTATATTGGAATTTGGTGGATATATTTTGCATGTTTATAACATATAAAACTCCCAACAAACATTATTGTTCTTATAAAGCACTTCAAGAGCTTTATAAGAATCAAATCAAGCTTTGGCTAGGAGTATAGCTTTTGACATTGTTCTTATTGCATTCTTAAAGAACTTTAGTAGCGAGAAAGTGGCGTATGAAATTAGCCTTATAACGCTCTATAAATATATTTGAATAACTCTTGAAATCCATTATAAGACTATCTTTAAAGAAGTTATAAGAACTAATTCCCATAACAACTTAGAGCAAGCTGGTATAAGACTTTATATACTTACGAGTATCATGGTCTTGATTAAGATGACGTTCGGCGGAAAGAATAGAAAGTAAAGCTGTGTGTGTGGTTTTTGTATGAAATGGTAGTGTGTTGATCAGTTTATGTGATAGCGTTGGAAAAGATTGCAAAAGTGAAGCAATATGGTGTCTCATATTTGCAAACTAGTAAAGCGAATTAAATAATGACTATACGAAGGTGAAATTTTTCCACGAAAGGAATTTTACTGATAAAATATATTGTTCTATCCCTTAAATAATTGAAGTGCCTTTGAAATTAGACTTGTATATAATTTTCAATATTTCATACAAGAAATCTTTTTGTAATTTACTTGCTCAAAATAGTTCATAATAAGTAATAAATCGTCGTTTGACAAAATGTGTACAAGCAATACCAAATAAATAGTATGAAAATTATGAAAATATCTTTAGGTTAGCTTATTCAACCTGGTTGCATTTCACTTCAATGTTTTAATTTTTTACAAAAGAAGAAAATATGGCCGATGATTTTAATCTGTTCTAAAGCTTTTATAAACCCATTATAGGATAGTTATTTCATTGTGACTTTGATAAGTAAGTTATAAGCCCTTATACTTATAAAGCTCTTGTTCAAGATTGATACAAATACAAAATGAGACAAATGTCAAAACTGAGCACAAATTACTCTTGGGAAAAGCTATTATAAGATTATTATTAGAACTACAATCAGTAGGTTACATTCAAGAGATTATTAGAGCATTATACAACCTTGCTCTTGGCTAAATCATGTTGAAGTAACAATAGGTACCAAATTAGAAGACATTATAAGCCTAAGCCTAAAATTCCCAAATTAGAAGACATTATAAGCCTCTACTCTTAAAAATAACCTTAATGATCATTTTATACGGAATGTTTCTTATTCGAAGCTGTAATACGAGCTTTATAAGAATATGGCTTCTTCATCCAAGACTTAAATGTTTGTTGGGCTTAGTTGTACAAAATTTTTTTGAAGCATTTAATTCTGTAAAGTTTTTAATATTAAGAAATGCAATATTTATTGAAAAACAAATCTAATTAAGAACATTTTTTTGTCAATTTTTAACTTCCCAGTATATGGGAAGTTCTTGTAATCGGCTCGTAAATCGAAATTGAAGTTTTCAACATATCTTTATGTTTTAAGGTCTTTAGATTATATTTTAAGTGTTTTTAGAAAGAAGTATGCATGTGTGTGTATGTACGTACGTGCGTTCGCGGACAGTTTTTCTACGAGCATAACTCACGTAGATAAAGTCGAATTGACTTCGTTGAGGTGTCAATCGAAGCGTCTTTGCTAAGAGCTGTTTAGTTTTTGGAATACTTCGGTTGGGGGGTCTGCTGTTTTGCCCGTTTGACGGTCATTTCTGACTTGCGTTATATCTCGCGAACCAAACATACAATTTCCTTGAACAACGTGTCAATCGACGCGTATCAACGTTTACGTTATTCTGTAGAGTTTTTAAAAAAAATCTTGCAGCCGTTTTTTCTCACTTTTTAAAACAAGCGCAAAAAATTAGTTTTTCAAAAACATAAATTTTTTAACCTGATTTTCGAGTCGAAGTAATCAATGTTTATATAATTTATATACTCCAAACAGTTTTTCTAAAAATCTCATCAAACTTTTCTCATGATTACAAATGGAAATTAAATAAAAAATAAAAAATCTTTATATCTTCGGAGCCAAACATACGGTTTGCATCGTTTGTATTAACATTTTTGTGAATCTATCAAGTTTTTAAAAAAATTGTTGGAGCAATTTTTTAATTTAAGAAAAAAAAGCCAAAAAATAAGATTTTTTTTAAATAAACAATAAATTTAAACCTGATTTAGGGAACACAGTTATGAATTTTTATAAACTTTACATACTCCAAGCAGTGCTTGTGAAAACATCATCGGACTTTTCTTTCATGATTACAAAACCATTAGATTAAAAAAAAATCATTAACAGTCATCATGATCTTCAAGATCATTTTTGTCATACGTTATATCTCGCGAACCAAACATACAACTTGCATCATGAAGGTGTCAACTGACGTGTAATAACATTTTTTGTGAATTTTTTAACATTATAAAAATTCTTTTCAGCCGTTTTTTTTAATTTAATAGAAGAAAATGCAAAAAGTTAGGGTTTTTGTCATAAAAAATATTTCTTTAACTTGATTCGTACAATACGGTTGTAAATGTTTATAAAATTTATACATTCTTATCAGTTTTCGAAAAGAAAGCAGCAAAATTTTCTTCCATGATAATGGAAAAAAAAATAAAAAAAAATCATTCAAAGTTACCATGTAAAGAGGGTTCATGCGAATGATATTACTTTATATCTTTCAATCCAATTAAATCGTTGTGAATTCAATGAAAGTTTTAAAATCTTTGCATAACCAAAACAGATTTTTAATAGTTTTTACGATCTTTTAATTTAAAAAATTGCTTAAATTTTGGTATTCGGCGCTTTGAATGGTAAAATGTTTTTTAGTCAGGTTTTTGCAGGCTCATATGCTTTAAAAAGCTTTCACCAATTAAAAATTGTAGTTTTGAATAGATTCATTCTTTAGTAATCGTAAGATTTCGATTAGTTCCTTGATCATCATTTGTAGAACATTTTACTTTTGACATGCAAATGAACCTATTTTTAAATGCATATTCAAAATTTACCAAACGAATGTTTAAAGTAATTATTAATCTCATTGATGTAAAATCGTGAAAAAAATATAAATTCAGTGGTTATGCTGAAGTCATGGCAATTTTGAACGCAACTATTCATAAAGGTCAATACGCGACAAAATCTCTTCAATGAGAGTAATAACAAAAACTGCATTCATTTTTGCTAGCGCTCTTTTGTCTTTCAAGCATCGATGTGAAAATGGCAAATAACGTAGAAAACTTCCCCACCGATTGATTGATCAAATCAATCTACCCGCATCCACCAAAAGCCTTACGTAATCAATGGATACTCCCGTAGATGATATGATTAATATTAACTCATTACTGTTACTGATGTGAATACCTCTCATTATTATTACTTAAAGTAGTAGTATTTTCAAAATTAGTATTATGTTCAATATTTTTAATGTTTATCTAGATATTACTGGGAAGTTGACAGTGTGGACCTCAAGAGTCGCACTTTGTGGCTTGTTTTTCTTAATTTTAGGTACGTACCTTTCAACGGCTTCAAGAATTATTTGGTAAAATGAGGATACAGCCTCGTCCAAGTCTAACGTTGAAAGAGGACCTAACCAGTCAACGTTGTCAAGGTAAAGTTCAATGCTTTCGTAATCAGCATTACGAAAATCGTATACAATGTTACAATTGTATGATATGGGAGTTTGAGCTTCAGTAGTGGAGAGTTCAACTGTGAATGCTGTGTGGTGAGGGTTTTTAGTGAAGAGATGCTCCACAGCATTAGTAGGACTGACAACTACCTCGTCATAAGTGTTGGTGAATATTAAATCCAACCAATGACCGTTTTGGTTGGGACTGGGATCGATTTGCTGTAAGCCATTGGCATAAAAAGCACATTTTTAGGGAGAAGACTGTTACCATCTCCGTCCGTCATAAACGATAGATTGGGGCGGTTGAAATCACCTAGCAATATTATTTTGTCATCTTCATTTTAAGATGCGAATAAAGAAGAGATTATCAAGAAAAAGTCGTTGTAAGCGGCTTTGTCAGATCTGGGGGGAATGTAGAAAATGACGATGTATAGGTAGTTTCTTTGGAAAGGAACCCTTGCGAAAGCACATTCTAAGCACATAATTGACAAACTACTCAGTCGTTTTTGTAACATTGTTGTTCGCAATTCATTTTTTATTTTCTTACGTTGCAACAATGACCGCTCTCCACTACAATTGGTAGCCATTAGTCAAAGGAATATTCTTATAGCAACTTCAACATTTGTAAAAGTTTCTTCTAATTTATTCGACTTTGTTAGGTTATGTAAGGTTGAGATATTTAAATCCTGTGACTGCTTTGCTATGTTATTTTAAATATTGGCTTAACACTCTGTTTTGAGCTCATATACATGAATGTCTACATGATAAAATTCTGCAAATTTTTGCATTTTTTGGTCAACTCGCCAGATTGTTGTTAACTGACAAAGAAAACTAAATCGATTATCAATTTCTTGGTATGTTGCGGAACGTTGTTTCAAATTTGTATTTAATGTGTCAATTATGGGAATGAAAGTATCTGCTTGAAACTTTTCCTTGCCTCTCAACTGTGAAGTTTCTGATGATTCTTCAAAAAAGTGATACGTGTGCCACGAATTATTTTTCTTTCAAATGTATGTTTGTAGTCAGCATTTGGTTTTTTAGCAGCCGTTTCATACTAATCAAAATTATTGCTTGCGTTATTGACATAACTGATTTGAGATTCGTAAAGTTTTGCTACAACGTCCATGATCACAGTGATGTTTTGTAAACTTAGACTTGTTTTATTAATAATTGCCAAAAGATCATTCCATATTTGCGTTAGAAAAGCAGCCTCAATTTTTTCTATTTTTTGCTAGGTGTCTCCTGGTTGATTGTTGTCACTTGCAATTGAGGATTGTTACCGTTGTTGTGCGAAAATCGCTGACAAACAATGCTTTACATATTCATTTTTCAACCGTCAAAATACGAAGTACTTAAGTTTAGGAATTATTTCAATTATTTCATAATGACCTGTTACTTTTTTTTTGTGGAAAAAATTGTATTGTGTCGGACAAAAATGATTTGAGAATAAATGTGTAAAAGAAATAATTGTCGGTCCTTTTCGGGCCCCTGAACATGGAAGAGCTGTATGTCTTAATGGTAAAGACGGTATTGTACATAGCCTACCATGCTTTTTGCAGTTAAACGTTATCGTTTATAAAACTTCTGCGTACAAAAGCAAATAGCAAATAGAACTATTTCATTCAACACTCACCGATTTGATGAGATGCCTCAAGAAGGATGGTATTCACTGGAAATTCGAAAAGCTGTTACAATGTGCAGTGCTTGAACATCATTGTAGCATTCATGGAACAATTATGAAGAAACCAATCGAAATGTTTTTTGAGAGAATCGTCCCAACTATCTCGGAGCCACCAGATAAGTCTTGGAAAAATAATATTGAAATATTGAAGCAAACGAGAAAAACGTGCATTATCATAGTAAAAGAAGTAAATCTATCTAGGACTATGAAGCAGGGCAGGAAGTTTATGCTAAGAACAATCAAAAAATAGATGCAAAATTAACATTCAAGTATGGAAATAGTTAAGAAAAAAAGCACACTACAATACTAACAGAAACAGGAAGAGCTAACCATAAAAGTGATATCAGAAATTGATTGCATTTTTAAAATAATTGATTCAAACAAGCCCCAAGTGGCAGTCATAAAAACAGGAACAGCCAAAATCACACGTGGTAGTCTGAAGCTCACATCTTCAAATTTGGCCAATATTTAGTCTTCCTGAGCAAAGTCTTCTCTCGATTCCGAGAACACACTGTTCCCATAAGGGCAAAATGGGGGTCTGCCCTGTCCTTGAAGACCCCAAACCACCGTGCGGGTAAACGCTGTCTTGAACGAATTTATAATGTTACGTTCGCCACTTCACGCAATCAAGCCAATTAATGAATTATAGCGTTAGTATTGAATTATATTGCTATTATTGAATTATATAATTATTAACGAATTATATTGTAGGAAGTAGAGGTTAGTATTGAATTATATTGCTATTATTGAATTATATTATATTGCTATTATTGAATTATATAATTATTAACAAATTATATTGTAGGAAGTAGAGGTTTGCATTATATGGTAAGCAGTGGAAGCTGAATTATATAAATGTAGAGGAGGTGTAGGATGTAAAGATATTAGATTAGATAACTAAGTAGGTAGTAAGTTTGTTATGGAGAGTGTTCCGGACATCGTCACAGACCCTGCAGATAAGTTGCCAGCAATGACGGCAACAAACACCGATCACCCAATCGCGCAGCGGATCCAAGTCCAGGCCCCGCCCAGTCTACGATGCGCCGCAAGGGAGTCCCCTATGCGCCAATGATACCCACAACCATTGGCACTCGCAATTCGCCATGGATGGCGGCTGCCGCGAGTGTTTCGCCGGACAGGCGGCAATCACAACATTTCCCCTCGCATCGAGACACAACGTCTGACGCTGACCAAACCAGTTCCCAAAGCTTTGAAAGCTGCGATGAGTTCAGCTTCCCAGCTGAGAGGGCAATGAACATCGGACGCGGTAAAAACGGGACCGGGGATCCCCTATATATTCGGCCGAAGGTACAGCTGACGGGAACTTTTTGCTGGTTGAAGCGGAGCGAGTCTGGTGCCGAGGTGCGGACGTGGACAGTGGTAGCGTTGAGTGGAGGCCGTTGAATTATTCATCGAGGTTGAACTTTTTGCTTGTTGGGGTGCTGTGGAGGTCGTTGGATGAGACATTGAGGTTGGATTTCCTACTTTTGGGGGTGCGGATCGAGCCAGGTAACAAAGCGCTCGTCGTTTGCTGATTCAAGAAGTCTTCGAGAAATGGAAATAGGACTAAGGACAGACACAAATTGTAAGTAGCGTTAAGTATAGTTAGGGTGAGTCAAGTTGTTAAAATAAAATTGTGCCTTGAATTAATTTAAAATTGTGGTATTGTGTGAAGTGGCGACGCGGAATCGCGTTTGCGGAGTTAGTGTTCCTTTTGGTTTCAGATTCCCTTGTTGGTGGTTTTGGGTCGTCGCGGCCGCTTTTCCCATTTCAGGGTTCGTTCTTTTCCCACACCCCTCTTCGCGGGTGAAGCCGGGTGGCATTGCCCAAACCGTGGCCAGGTTCGGCTACGGTGTAGTGTGGAACGTTACGAAAAATCTAGCCGTAACAACACCCCCTCAAGTAATCCCTTTTATCAGTTTTTGGAACATGAATTGCACAAATTCAAAATTTAAAAGATAGCATACGAACTAGAAAATTCAAATGCTCTCTACACTTCCAAGGATCGGATGTGATCTGGGTTGCAGGCTATCTAGATCATGACGATTTTCAGCTAACTAAAGGAACAATCAATGGTATAGTGGAAAATCACAACAAACATGTTGTAATAAATAAGGAATAGAGCTAAATAATTAACAAAATCACAAATTGTACCAATGAAATTTTAAATTTGATAAAAAAGGATGACTGTTGCACGCAGTATACGGTTCGAATCATCGGAGAAAAGCTTATAAACATAGAATAATCCATAAGTTTAGCGAACAAATCCAAATATCTTTTCAATATTTGAATAACAGTATACAATAGCTACTTTTTTTGACCAGAGCCACATTCCATTCGTAAACATCTGTAGTGTACTAAAAGTACACTTCACTCTGACTAGACGTCATAAATCATTCATAATGACGATCAGCCATAAGGATATATTTAGATCAAGCCTGCACAATTCCCACGTGCATGCATTGCCCAACGTAATGCTCTAAATGGCTCATGGCTGGTCAGCGTCTAGACGGATGTGATGACCTCATAAATTGCTGAATTCAATGTGCCTAAAACAGCCTTCTCCACTGGCAATGGACATTATGAATTCCTTCGTATGCCGTTTGGGCTCCAGAACGCTCCGGCTACGTTCCAAAGGTCGATGAACACTATTTTACAGCCATTAATTGGAAAAATTTGTTATGTCTATCTAGACGACATCATTGTCTTTAGCACTAGCCTCGAAGAACATATTCAATCCTTGGACAAAATATTCAAAATTTTAAAACAAGCCAATTTGAAAATTCAAATAGACTAAAGTGAATTTTTAAAGAAAGAAATGGAATTTCTCGGACATATTGTGACTAGAAACGGAATAAGGCCCAATCCGAAAAAAATACAAACTGTTGTTGATTTTAAAATCTCAAAAACTGTTAAACAGATCAAGCAATTTTTAGGACTTGTAGGTTTTTATAGAAAGTTCATAAAAGATTTCGCGAAAATTGCAAAACCCATGACATTGCACTTAAAAAAGAATACAAAAATTAATCCTCAATCCTGACAAAGACTACACCGAATCCTTTGAAAAATTAAAGCTGTTGATGACGAATGAACCTATTTTGGCTTATCCACACTTTGAAAAAAAATTCATTTTAACTACCGATGCTTCAAATTACGCAATCGGAGCAGTCTTTTCACAGGATGGTCACCCTACTTGTTATGCGAGTAGGACGTGGAATGACCACGAAACAAGATACTCAACGATAGAGAAAGAACTTCTTGCCAATGTATGGTCTACCAAGTATTTTAGACCATATCTTTATGGCAGGAAATTCACTATAAGAACAGATCATGGACCTTTAACATGAATTTCTAACCTAAAAGAACCAAATTGCAAACTCCAGAAATGGAAGTGTCGTCTAGAGGAGTATAACTTTAATATAGAACACATCAAATGAAAAGACAATGTTGTAGCAGACGCGATTTCTCGCCCCGAAATTGATATTAACCAATTGGAATCAGATTTAGCAGCCGCTACAGTACAAAGTGCACAAGAGGACAGCTCATTGTGTATCAAATATCAGAAAAACCACTGAATATCTATGGGCATCAAATTATTATTATAGAAAAAGTAGATCCAATTCGATCAAAAAGAAAAAAATTATTCGGCAGAACCAGAGCCACATTTTTTAGTCAAAACCCTGCTGAAAAATTCATGACTTACATTTTAACAAACCACATGCCAGATAAAGGAATGGTTGCACTTTATGTCCCTGAAATAGAAATTTTCAGCACCTTTTAAAATGAATATTTGAATTGGTTAAGTCCACACTCACACTTAGAATCGTTAAATGTCCATATATGTTATACGATTGTGAAAATTCGTCCCAGATTCAAGAAGAAATCCTGAAGGAACATCTTCGTAACAACCACAGAGGTATAAACGAAGTATATCGCGAAACTAAAACCAAGTATTATTATCCTAATCGCAAAGATCACATAGCTAAAGTTATTAATAATTGTAATACCTGTAATGTAGCAAAATTTGAAAGAAAGCCATACAAACCACGGTTTTTCAAAACAGAAATTCCCAACAAACCTCATGAAATAATCCATATGGACATCTGGTTCAAAGACAGAAATGCTATGTTTCTTACTCTGATTGACAAGTTTTCAAAATTTGCGCAAGCTATTCCCATTAAAAGCCGAAATTGACCGGATATTAAAACCGCCCTTAATACTTATTCTATTCCAAGGAAAATTCTAAAAGACAACGAATCAACTTTGACAGCAAATTTAAAAAATTTTCTTGATACTGAAAACGTACATTTGCATTTCACAACTCCTGGACTCAAAACTGGAAACTCAGATATAGAACGTTTCCATGCAACACTGAATGAACATATACGATTAATGAATGAGGAAAAACGAAAAAAGCCTGACAATTACGTCTGTGTGCAGGAAGTAGTCATATATTATAACCGAACACATCACTCTACCACTGGAAAAAGGCCCACCGAAATCCATAACGGGATAATTTCCTCTGAAAAATTCCCTGATATTAGTGTAACCGACTGTTACCGACTGTTACGGACTGTAACCAACTTCACGGTGGAGGCAGTCTAGTGTGAACGTCGAAAAGGTGCGATCGCGAACGGCCATAAACATTTTCCCTATCGTTTCTACTATATTCAATATGTCCATAGCCAAACCAGCTAATTTACGTGGTTAATTATACTTACTCGAAGAAAATATATCATATCGTTTTTCAATTCAGAAGTGGGATACTCCTCGTGCAAATCGACGGAAGAATATAATCGGTGGAACGTGCGATAGTTAAAAGCGCGTTTAAAAAAATGAGACAGTCGACGGTAGGGAACAAGAAAGAGGCTAAGCGAAAAGAACTAGCCGAATATCGAACGATTAAACAACAGTGATTGTGCGCAAGGTGGTGATTGTTTATTCGGTGCCACATTCACCCCGAGCGAAGTGGCAAACATTTTACCTGAATTCGACCCGAGCAATGTCGGTGGCCTGCAAGCAACCCAGTGGGTGACAAAAGTAAGCCATTTAAAAGAAATTTATGCCTGGCGTGACAATTTACTTTTGTTCGCTGTGGCGGGGAAGTTAAAAGGTCTCGCGCGTGCGTGGTATGATCGTACGGAAGATGTGTATTCACAATGGGACAAATTCGCTCAAGATGTGGTTAAACAATTTTCGCCATTATTGAACGACGCTGACACACACATTAAGATGATGCATCGAAAACGACAAAAAAGTGAAACTCTTTCAGAGTATGAGGATGAAATGTGGAAATTGGGCCGAAATGGTGGGAAAGCGGAGTACGCAATCGTTAAATACGTTATTATGGGAATGCAGGACGACGATTTGTTCTCTGTTATCCAAACGCAAAAGATAGAAACAATGAGCGACTTGCGTGGTCGGATAGAGTAGTGTATGCAAATGCGAGAGACGAAACGTGCGAATGAATACAGTTATGCATCGAGTGGTCAAACAAATACTGCTAGAGGAAGTCGCACTAACACAAAATTCGAAGCTACGTGCTTTAGATGTAAACAGCGTGGACATAAGGAGGCTGACTGCTCACAAAGTCGCCCCCCGAAAACAATTGAGTGTTATAATTGCCATAACACTGGCCATTACTCTCGAGACTGTTCAAATCCTCCGCGTCGGCCTAGGTGTACTAAATGTGATCGAGTGCATAAAAGAGGTGAACCAAACGAATGTTCGGGCGCTGCAAAAGTCGGAATTATGAAGTGTGCATCGTTGCCAACAGACTATCACAAACTGGTTAAAATCGGTGACAATGAAATAGTTGCGCAAATTGACTGTGGTAGCCCATGCTCAATAATTCGTATTAGCGATGCTGAAAAGGCGTCGGACAAACCGAAGCCTTGCCAGTTACACATATCTGGATTTCTCGGGGATCCTATTGGGCAACGCAAAAACTCGATGTAACTATCAATATCGACGGTGTATCGTTCGAAACATCGTTATTCATGATTGAGGACGAATTTTTTCCAGCCCCATTACTAATTGGACGGGATGTGTTGGATCAGCCAGGCGTTAGAATGATAAAAGCTAATGAAAAATTGCTGTTTGAACGCCAAGAAATGGCACCAAGCGAAAAAGAAGAGTTTCAGCGGAAAGATGAAGAATGCGAGCGAGAGAAAATTGATGTGACAAATGGTGACCAACTCGAAGTGCAGATGGGGGAATTGTCGACTGGCGACATAAAGTTATTAAATTAAGTCTTGAATAAGTTCAGAGAATTATTTCCTAGTAGTCTGAAACAACTTGGGCTGACGGACAAGATGAAAATGAAGATAACGCTAGAGAACGAGCAGCCAATTCAATAGAAACCATATAGAGTGCCTTACGCGAAAATGGAGCTAATGGAAGCGCTGCTGCTAGATCTGATGAGCAATGACATAATTAGAACGTCAACGTCGAATTTTGCCAGTCCCGCTCTGCTCGTCGAGAAAAAAGATGGAGAAGATCGTCTTTGTATCGATTATCGCCTGTTAAATTCAGTGACAAAAAAGGAAGTGTATCCAACGCCAAACATCCAGGAAGAGCTGCAACAGGCGAGTAAATACAAATACTTCACGACTCTCGACTTGAAAAGTGGGTATTATCAGATACCGATAGAATCAGGATCCAGAAAATATACTGCTTTTATTACGTTGTCGAGACTGTATGAGTTCAAGCGGGTGCCATTCGGGCTTAAAAACGCACCCGCGGTATTTCAACAACTCATGGCGAAACTCAAACGTGACATCAATTTTGACGTACGCATCTACATGGACGATATATTGGTTTGCAGTAAGACCGTTGACGAAGGAATTAAGAAACTAGAGAGGGTATTTCAAGCCATACGAGGATTCGGATGTCGCTTCCTTCAAACGAACGTCGAATACCATGGTCGTCGATTGACCGCAGATGGTATTAGTCCCGGAACGATTAAAACAGAAGCCGCGCGACACTTTAAACGACCAACGAATTTAACAGAATTGCGACACTTTCTATGACTGTGCAGTTATTTCAGGAAGTTTGTACAAAATTTCGCTCAGGTAGCTCAACCAATGAGCACACTGCTAAGGAAGGAAAGTGTATTTCAATCGGAAGACTCCCAAGAAAATTCTTCCAACGAGCTGAAACGATTGTTGACGAGCGGGCCCCTATTGGCATCATATAACCTGAATCACCGGCATGAAGTTCATACAGATGCTAGTTCATACGGATTATCGGGAATCTTGATGCAAAATGATGGAACTGTCACACGTCCAATAGCGTATTTTAGTAGAACTACCAGCGAATCGGAAAATAAATTTCATAGTTATGAGCTTGAAGCTCAAGCAGTAGTCGAGTCCCCTGAACGCTTTAAATATTATTTTCTGGGAAAACAATTCACCGTGGCTACCGGTTGTGCATCATTACGATGTAGAAGAAGGAACTGATTCCACGCATAGCTAGATGATGGTTGCGCCTTTAAGACTTTGATTTTATAATTTAACATAGAAGCGGAACGCAAATGCTACATGCGGATTCTTTAAGCCGGCAACCGAACGACACAGTGACTGGAGAACCCGAGACAGCATATTTGAAAATTGGGTATACTAGCATTACTCAATCGGATTGGTTATTAAGAATACAGCTTCAAGATTCAAGGTTACGAGAAGTGGTGGTACAGCTTCGATCTTCAGCTAAAAATAAACATTTGCGGAAAGAATATTGTTTGGAAAATGAACGGCTGTTTAGGAAAGTAGGCGATTGCAAAAGATGGGTCGTTCCAAAAGCGGTTCGATGGAGGATAGTTCAAGAATGCCATGATCTAGCTGAATACCTTGGCTTTAAAAAGACATTAGAACGAATCCAGAAGTGGTACTGGTTTCCAAAGATGCGTAGTTTCGTGCCAAAATACATTAAGTCATGCGTCGATTGCTGCTTTCACAAGAAGCCAGGAGGGAAGACAGAGGGCGAGTTACATTTCGATCCAATTGAACCAATACCGTTTAAAACGCTTCAAGTCGATCATCTTGGGCCCTTTCCAAAATCGACTACAGGAAATGCTCACATAATAGGAATTTCAGACCCATTCAGCAAATTCATAATACTACGTGCAGTAAGGACAACTAATACTTCGGCAGTGTTGAAGGCGTTTGATGAGCTCTTCAGCTATGTAGGAACGCTAGCACGAATAATCTTCGATAGGGGAACAGCCTTCACATCAAAAGCTTTTAAGGAATATTGCGATAAACATGCCATTAAACACGTAAAGGTAGCCGTACGTACGCTGCGTGCAAATGGTCTAATAGAACGTGCCAATAGAACTGTTAACACTTCAATTGCAACTTTTGCGATCAAGGAACGAAAATGGGACGATGAATTAAGAGCTATACAATGGACTCTTAATACAATGGTGTCTTCGACGACAACACGTAGTGCTCATGAAGTTGTCTTCGATTTTAAACCTCGAGACGTACTACAAAACAAGATAATTCGACATCTTCACGACGATATCAATGACGATCTGCAGCCCTTATCGGGAATACGGCAAGAATCAGAGGAAGGAATAATTCGACCGAAATCATCGACAGCCGACAAAATACGACATAGATGATATAGTGATGGTGCAAAATGCCGCCGCCAGTACTGAGCAGCCGAAGAAATTAGAGCCTAAGTTTAAGGGGCCTTATATCGTCACCTAGGTCCTGGGAAATGACAGATACGTGGTGGAGGACATTCCAGGTGCGGACAGAAAGAGTTGACCTTACGCTGGTGTCTATGCTTCAGATAAAATGAAACAGTGGTGCGTACTTCCTGTTGATACCGAAGACGAATCCATGTTGACAGCAGAAAGCGATGAGGATGACTCAACACCAAACGACGTCGGCTCGAGGACGATCCAACTGTCAGGAAAGGCCGACTGTAACCGACTGTGACCGACTGTTACGGACTGTAACCAACTTCACGGTGGAGGCAGTCTAGTGTGAACGTCGAGAAGGTGCGATCGCGAGCGGCCATATACGTTTTCCCTATCGTTTCTACTATATTCAAAATGTCCATAGCCAAACCAGCTAATTTACGTGGTTAATTATACTTACTCGAAGAAAATATATCATGTCGTTTTTCATTAGGAAAAGAATCGAAAGTAAACAAAAACAAAGACTCGAATACCATAATAAAAATAAAATCGAAACTGATGTAAACCCAAAATATGTTAAAAATGTTCATAGATCTAAAAAATTAGAGCCTTATTTCAACCACAAACCGAAACACAAAAAACAAGTTCATAAAAAACTTTTAATGAAAGCCAAGAAACATCAGCCTAACAGAATATCTTTCCAGGCATCGTCATCTTGCTCGCCTTATGTCTCTTCATCCCATGTTCCCAATCGCAATACATAGACGTAAATGAGGTAAAACAAGGAAATGGATTTATTTTAACCCGAATGGAATCCGTCAACATAATCGAAAATTTCACGAATACCGTTCATCATATTAATCTTACTCTTTTTAAGAAAGCATTAGAAACTATCCATCTAAGTATTGATAAAGCAACCTTTAATAATAACTTAGCTTTACAATTACTCGAACAATAGATTGTTGATAAGTTAAAAACATTAGAACCCCATAGATTCGGACGTGGTCTAATAAACTTACATGGTAAATTTTTAAGATGGATAGGAGGTACTATGGACGACGAAGATAGAGAAGATATCAACAATACTTTTAACAAAATCGGAAAAGACATAAACGTCATTGCATACGATATTAATAAACAGATTACTATGAACAAAGATATTAACAACAACAACAAATTTACAGATCATATTAATATTCAACATACGATCATTGTAAATAAAATTAATCAAATAACAACTGAAACTAATGTTCTGAAAAAAAAAATCGAAGAGTATAAATTAAAAGAAGATATCAAAGAAAATTTGAGAACTACACTTGATAATTTATCAAAAATCGAAGATATTGTTTTGACCAGTAAACTGGGGATATTAAGTAAGAGCATCTTAAGTATCGATGAAATTCAAAAGCACAAAATTGACATACATAAGCTGCAAAATATCCGAATTTATGTTGCACAACAAGAAATGATAATTTTAATTGTATTACAAATACCTTATTTTACTGCGAATAAATATTATAAAACATTAATCACACCCATACCTAATAAAGACGATAATTTAGAGTTATTTACAACATATTCAGAAGTTTTAATTAGTCAGTTAAATGTGTATGAATATTCAACAGAAAATGTTAAAAGAAAGCTTGCATTAGTATCAGATAAGTGTATTAAGAACATATTAAATAGCGATTTGAATTATTGTAAAATGACCACATGTAATGAATCTAAATTTTTGAAAATCACGCCTAACATTATTATCACAAAAAACTTAAATCAAACTACTTTGCACCAAAATTGTGATGATTATATTGTAAAAATCCAAGGAAATAACATTATAAAGTTTAAAAAATGTAACATTTCAATTCTAAACGAAACTTATGTAAATAACGTTGAACAAAACAACGAGTATGTAATTTTCCCAAACACTTTAAAAAATATATCATACGTCTCCTTCTACTTCTAAAACATCGATATTCTAAAACTTCGCATCGATGCCGTTCCATTTATAATCACACATTAACATGCCTCTACCATCCAACTTTCTTGATATTACCAACCTAAATTGCATGCATTTATAATTGTCGCTTATTGTTTTGAAACTAACAACGAAAACATAAAACACATTTACCGTGGTCCAAATGCTCTTCACTTAAGTACAATCACCCGCCAGATTGAGGTATCAAATATCTTTTTGCATGTACTATCGGTACAAAGATAAATAACTTGAATTTTGTTGAGGATGCATTTCGAATTGCATCCAATGATCGTTCCGAGAATTTTGCGATGCAGAAAATCTTATCTTTGTTTTCTCCAAGAGTATTTAAGTGAGTTTTGTAATTAAATTAAGTCCAGTCTAATTTCCAAAGCGGTCGGAGACTATGTTAGTCTAAATTCAGAAATAAATAAATCGATTTTAAAGTTAAACGCGGAGTTTTAGTTACGCTAAAGTACGAACGTATGTACGAACGCATTACTTTATATCCAACATCCATCTTTACAAAAGTTTTCCGATGCATCAACTGCATCTCACGCATCTACGGTTCAGCTGCATCAAAATTCCAATTCGAAAAATTTACACAATTCTATGCAATTCTCACAACATGTGACGGAAACCAACCAGACGCTGGCTTATCATTGTCATCTGTAGCAGAGGGGACGAGTTAAGTTAAAAAGACCATAAGTAAATCAATTGCAATTTGGCTGTCCACAGATTAGCACATAACAAATAATTGTTTTTTTGCCTAATAGACCAAGAGCCAGTGACCAATTCTTGAAAATTTACTGACTCAAAGTTTAACATCTGCTCGACACTAGAAGCCACTTGTGGCAGCCCTCAATGGCCTGGGTAAATTACCCTAAAATTTCAAAGAGGGTAGGAAAAAAGAATTATTTTAGTTAGAGTATCTATCATGAAATTCATGCAGATTATTTCTAAAACTATACTGAATATACAGAAAATTCGCCCGAACATTTTCGTTCCTCCTTATTGGTGACAGAATGCTATAAATATTTATAAAAAAATATTTTTATTTTTGTTATTTTATTAGTCTTCAAATTTTAACACAATACAGAAAATATGTACAGGAAACATATTATTGGATGCCAGAACTAAATTTAATCACTTACTGTCTACCACAGAGAGAAAAACGTTGCCGTGCGAGCGCGAGCGCAAGCGATACAGTTAAATTCATATCTGTCGGTTGCAAAGAGAGCGCGTATTGGGAGTAATTGAAGATTGATTGTAAATTGCAACAGTATCACAAACCATCACAAACGATAGCATTGTAATCGAAGCGAATGGTGTTGATATCAATGATAATTATTTTGGCTGATACACTTTTTTCCTATTCGTAATGAAATACTATAATTATCGATTTAAACACGGATTCGAATGATTCAATGTTTATTGAAAATATAAACAATGATGTTGATGAAGAGGAATACAACGACAAAAATGAATGAAAAATGAGCCGCAGCAGCGGTTTAGGGTTAATCAACCACTGATAAATCTATACTACCCATAACCTTCTAATAATACCTAGCCTAAAAGATTTTATTACCATCAAAATCCTTCACAACTACCACCGAAACCACAACCAAGACGGGGCCATGGATGTGCATCGTTCTATTCACTCACGTGTTATCAATTGTCAGATTCGCCCAGTGCCAAGACTTGCACCAGCTGAACGACCTATCTCTGCCCAACAGTATCAACCATGTAAACAGCAACGAAACTGCCATACAGTTCAAATTTTAACATATGTACATCCCAAAGTTTTACAAGAAAGTTTTGAACCTACTGTCCTCAGTGACAACGAAGCACTACATGAATTCCTCTCGTTCGAGGAAATGAAACCATTTCTGTTTGAAGTTAACATCAACGAGAATGATATAGAGTTACGAGAATCGCCACAATGGGCACACGAAGTCGTAACTAACAAAACCGAATTCCAGGATATTCATTTTTCAGAATAAGTAGCTCCTTGCTCTTGTACATAGAATGCAGGCCAAAGAGCGGAACTATACTTAAAGTCTTGGTCGACACTGGTTCAAACAACAGACATATACGACCTTCATGGACAAACCAAACATACCCCAATAAAACTTCCTTCTTCGCAAACTCAATCGACGACAGTGTCAGGATAATACATAACACGATTATAAACTTATTTTTCCGCCTGCTACCAGCTTGAATTTCTTGATTCTTATTACACTAAAGTCATTTCATGGAATTATTGGAAACGACAGTCTAAAAAAGTTGGGAGCGGTCATATATGTATGTATGTGACAGAAAATTGAATGAGAATTTGTAACAATATAATATACCCATCAAACAATGCACTTAAGAAATGGGTATAAAAACCAACATTAGAACGTCTCACTCAAATAAGATTCAAACATAGAAACTTTTTCAGGTAGAAACTCCCATCCTAATCTCTTCTCCAATCTCGACACAAGACTTACATACGTAACAATCGTCAAGAGAGAGAGTCGTACCGCCAGCGAAGAATTAGTCTATTCGAAGCCATGTCCTTGTCCTTAAGCACTTAAAAATGTGGTCGAATCTGTAGTCAAAAAATTTCTGATGAACGTAATCATTAGATTGTTTGGATCCCAATACAATTTGCCTGTATTGGTCGCAAAAAAATGGACGCATCTGGTTTATGCAAATATAGAGTAGTGATAGATTACAATACCGGATAGATACCCAATACCCGAAATAAACGAGGTAAATAAAATAAGGGAAAAATAACTACGACACGACCATCGGTCTAAAAAGCGGGTTCCATCCGATTCCTTTAAAGGAATCCGACATATAGAAGACCGCATTTTCAGTAAATCAAGGTAAATACATTTTAATTGTCTTCCATTTGGACTAAGAAATGCTCCATCCATTTTCCAGAGAGCCTTGCACAGAGTCCTTAGAGAACACATCGGTATCAGATGCTATGTCTACGTAGATGATATAATCATCTTCGGTAAGACCGAAGCCCAACACCAAAATAACAGTGATCTCGTCTTCCCAACCCTAAAGGCTGCTCACATGAAGGGACAGTTAAAGAAAACTAAGCTCCTAAAAGAATCTGTCGTATTTCTTGGATTTATATTATCCCGAGTTGGAATCAAAACTAATCCAAAAAATCCAATCTCTAACTTTCAAACCCTAGCATATTAAAAGAACTACGATCATTTCTCGGCATGGCTGGATATTACCGCCGCTTCATCATGGACTTCGCCAAGTTGGCAAAACCCTTAACAACTCTCCATAGAGGAGAAAAGGGGCGCATGTCAAAAGCAATGTCTAGCAAAACAAAAATCAACTTAACAAACGACGATCTAAATGCCTTTCAAAAAATTAAAAATTCTCTCGTGTCACACTCTCTTTTCGAGACTGCGAATCAGGTTTTGATTTACATACAGACGCTTTACAGTACACCTAAGATGCCGTGCTATTTCAAAGCAAACTATTAATAGCCTTTCTTCTAGAACATTGAATTGGACGGAGGAAAACTACGCCAAGAATGAGAAAGTGATCCTTGCCATCATATGGGCCCTAGACTCTTTTCGCAGCTAACCTATGGCTCTAAAAAGGTTTATATATTTACTGATTATCAGCATTTAATTTACGCGTTGGGCAACAAAAATAAAAATGCTAAAATGAAACGTTGGAAGTCTTTCCTTGAAAAGTATCATTATCAGATCATATATAAACCGAGAAAAACAAATACTGTAGCCGACGCACTTTCCAAACTTCCTCTACAAGCTACCAGTGTCAATTTAATGACAGCAGCATCTCATAGCGACGACAGCTCTGACCAAAACCTGACAATCTCCGCCGAATAACCTATCAATGCTTTCGGAAACCAAATCATATTGAAGCTGGGAGACAGCTATCATTTAAAGAAACCATACCCAAACTATTTCAGGCACATCTTCATCGAGCCTCAGTACACAACCGAGAATCTTATCAGAATTTTCAAAAGGTCCCTAACCCGACAATAGTTAACGGCATCTTAACCAAGGAACAGGTGATATGAAAAATCCAAGAAATCTACCATCTATATTTCAGTAAATATGAATCAAGGCTTACCAAAAGAAGGGTTAAAGATGCCCCAAACAAAATAGACCAGGACCAGGATTATTCTAGGCTTTCATAAACGTCCTCATAGCAACGCACGAGAAAACAAACCTCTATTCATAGATCAGTTTTATTTCCATAAAATGAATCATAAAGTCAAGCAGATAATTTAGCAACGCAGTACATGCAAAGCAAGCAATTATGACCGTCATCCTTAAGCCCCCTTTGAAATCAACGCCTATTTCCGAATTTCCCGGCCAAATCTTACACATCGACATATATCAAACCGAAAGCCGAACAATCATGACTGCCATTGATAAATTCTCTAAATTTGCGCAATCTCGAATAGTAAAGGCGAGAGCAATAGAAGACGTAAGATAACTCTTTTTTTTCTTTGGCGCTCCAAAATCAATAGTTATCAATGAGGAGCCATCTCCTATTTCCGCCTCAAAATCATTTATGGTGAGCGACCAACTGAATATAGACATTTATAAAGCCCCATCTTACACAAATTGAGGTAACCGGAATAATCGAAAGATTCCACTCCACCCTAAACGATATCATGAGGTGCCTAAAAAGGGACGGTCATTAGAGGAGCTCTTAGAACGATCCGTGTATGAATGTAATTGTACTATCTACTACGTTACTGGCAAAAAGCCAATTGAGCTGTTCTATAGTAAAGTAGTGTCAACGAAAAATCCCGTAAAGACACTATTGAGCAACTGAAAGCTAGCAAAGGAATTCCACAATAAAAAGAAACATTGAATGAAAATTTGCGATGTAGGGCTACAGATTTACGTAGAAATCAATAAACGAAAGAGGTCAAAGTTCTTAGCCAAAACATCCCAAAGGATCATTCCATGTCCCCATTCTTGCGACATGAACTACCTCAGATACAGAACCTTCTCGAGTTTACGAATGATCATCATAAACATAAACTTTCTATCAATATAATCGGAAGTGCACTAATATGGATCCCGGCAAACCCCGACCACGATGACTTTGTTATTCTCAAAACTAAAGTTAATGAAATTATTGAAAATAACTATAAACAAATTGTCATTAAAACAGAATATAACACAAAGACCAATGAGGCTACAAAAGTTACAAATGAAATCCTGAATATGATTTAAAGAGGTAGCACAAATGGAGACACTATAGCTATAACATTGGATTTAAAATTTAAAATTATCCAAGAAGAAATAAACAATATCATTCAGTCAATGCGATGGGAAAACTCAAATATTCTTAAATTAAATAATCAGAGATAGCACTAATTCTATTCAAAGTAAGCAAATATGATATAAAACATTTGAATTCGCAAACGTTCAAATTGTTGGTTATGGGCAATTTGAACGTTTGCGAGCTCCCCTTTTATATATTGCTAATATACCAATTACAAAAAAAAAACTTTATAAAGCTGTTGATAAAACCGACAAAAAAATAAATATCGTAAATATTTTCGATTATAAATACATCCTAAGGAATAATAAAACGATTTTTGGAATCGAAAAAGAATGTAACGACATTAGGGGCATTTCACATGAAACCGACAACGAAAAAAAAGTGAGGTTCTGAAATTCGTTCATATTGGGCACATTTGTACTTCTAGGGTATATGAATGTGTACACATAATATTTTTGTTATTTGATGTTTGATTGTTAAGATATGGGATTCTATAGATGTCAAATTTTCACAGCAGGGTTTTTTTTGAAATTTTATTTTCATATTGATGCAAATTATAATCAAATAATAAATGTAGTGTTTTGTATAGAAAACTTACGGTTCTTTTTGATTTTCAAATGAGATTCCAAATTTGAATTTTTTTTTTCTATATTTAAACCGAAAGTGAATATTTAAAATATTTTTTTTCAATTACTTCGACCATATTAATTAATAATTAATTAATAAATAATTTATTTAAATAACAAAAATGCTAGTAACAACCGAAGAATCGCCGACTCAATACACCGACCCTAAACCAAACGGTCCCAGGTTTTGGCAGCATCCAAAATTTATATATTTTCTAATTGCACGAGGACGCGCAAATTTATAGGAGGAGGAGGTAACACCAAAAACCATCAGTCTTCACCAAATTGTCAATGAGGCGAGACATCTTATGGTATTTACCGGCAAAGGTGATGTAACCATAAATGGATTTGTAAGCGCCATTGAATACTACCTCAATACACTCAACGACGAAGAGCAACAGAAGGTTGCTTCTAAGCAAATCTACTACGAAAAATTCAAGGAGAAGCCAAAGATACGATAATTAATTACCAGAGCCTGATAATCAGTGATTCATCAAGTCAACTTTGAAATTAAGGTACAAACCAGACGTGGTGCCATCAAAAATTTATCGAAGGATTAAAAGTATAAAGGTAAACGATGTTGCAGAATTAGCGTTAGAATTGCAAGATATTAAGTATAAGAAGGATGAACTTAAAAAAATCCTAGGAAGATATGTACGTAGATTTGTCAAATATCGATTCAATGCTGAATCACAGCAAAGAAAATAACGCAAGGTGTTTTGTTGGACAAAATTTACGAGTCCAGATGTATTTTAGATGTTATCAAAATTATAAGAAGTAGAAGATTTAAAAATTACTGCATAAGCACGGAATACAGAAACAACAAGTTTGATACAGAACCGAAAATTTTTAAAAATTGCAGAATATCATAGAAAACAGTAAGTTGATCATGATTACAGAAATATACAAAAATATGAACCCAGGCAAAATTATGAAAATAGACAAAATTATGAACTCAGAGAAAATTATCAAGACAGACAAAATTACGAAAACAGAAGAAGTTACAATCACGGACAGAATGACGGACAATATAACTCAGGTATTAGAAAAAGATATAGTAACGATAAGTTTAACCCAAATGGACAGAATAATTTCCAGCCAGGAAATTATAAAAACAATTATAACAAATCTTAACAGAGC
Organism: Oxycera nigricornis; assembly: GCA_963942545.1. NCBI lineage: Eukaryota > Metazoa > Arthropoda > Insecta > Diptera > Stratiomyidae > Oxycera > Oxycera nigricornis. The sequence goes on from OZ012659.1 coordinate 47,784,017, forward strand.
ACAAGATGTGATGTATCGGACCAACGTAGAAGAAATTCAGGGCTCGTTAGGCAACAATACGCAGAACCCATGGAAGTAGATAATGTACAGCATGAAACAGACAATCATCATTTTTAAATGGCAAACTTCAACCAAAAGAGACCAATGAAGAATACCGATTTTTCTTTGGTACTGGCCTTGGACGAATTGCCATTGATAGATATAATTATTGACAACATTCAGTACACTGCATTAATCGATACATTGGCATCATTTAGTTTAATTAGCGATTCCATTGATCAATTCAGAAGAGTTAAAATAAACCCCTTATATTTTACCACTGTCACAGGCAAAGACGTTTTCAATTATGAAGTACACTAACCATCCCCAAGAGAATTCAAATGAACAATAAAAGCAAAGTTGAGATGGAAAGTGAAAAATTCGAATAGACAAAATTATCAGTTTATTTTAGGTATAGACATATTCGATAAGTTCGAAACCGTAATTAGCCCAGAGGAAAAAGCGATATTCCTCAACGGTGTAAAGATTCCCTTCAAAAACAACCCATATATTGAAGAAGAGATTTTTAATTTAGAAAAAACTCCAAACGCTTACATCAGTAGGTTAAATTGAAAATATTTAAATGAAGAAGAACGTAAAGAAATCAAAAAGCTTCTTGGGATACACCGGGTACTCCTGGAAGTTCAATCGAGACTATGGCAAAATCGCCCAGCCAATAAAAAAATACTTCAGAAAAAATACTAAAATTAATTTCAATGATCCAAACTTCAAAGAAGCCGTAGAAAAGTTGAAAACAATAATTAGTTCACATCCAGTGCTGAGATTCCCAGATTTTGCAAAATCACTCTACCTAACCACCTTACTCCTTTTTTTATGAACACGAAATGGTTACTCGACAATGAATCAAGAAATAATACGAGATACTATCCACCACTTGCTCACTGATTGCCCTACAACTTATCTTAACACTACTTAAACTACACCTACTTCTCTAACTATCCTAACCTGCGCTGCGCCGGGAACCTTCAGCGATGTGGCGATGCTTCCCCGATCTGGAGCTGACGACGACGTTTCGTTGACGTCTCCTTGGCGTGAGCTTGCAGCTACGACTCGCTGCTGGTCCTGTCGCAACGATCGCACTATTGCGTTTTGGCACACTTTTTGCACGCGCGCTTCCAATTCAGCCCGTTGGGTTGCATACAGAACTCTATCCGCTCGGAAGACAGTGGAAAAGCATTAACGGGACTTCGCCTTGTCGGTAGCAATATCACTTAGTTTGGGGGGGGGGGCTATCGAATACGCGAAATTAGTACAAATTTCCGAGGACACGCACCGCAATTTGTCTTCTCCGGCGATTCGTCAGTCGCTTCTTCACATGGGACTTCTTTAACGCACTCTTGCGCGCGCGTTTTCAAATCAGCTCTTTGGCTTGCAAACAGAACACTAACCGTTTGAAAGACAGTGGAAACGCATTGGCGGAACTTCGTCTTGTCAGTGGCACTGGCACAGAGTTATGGGGGGTATCAATCACGTAAAAATTACCACGAACTTCCGAAGACGCGCACCGCAATTTGTCTTCTGCGGCGATTCGTCTTTCATTCGGGGCTTTTTTAACGCTCCGGCTAATTTTCTTGAGTTTCCTGCGCGGGTATCGCCAACGAAAATGAACAGAGGACAGAGAGCTTGCGAAGAGACGCTTTTCGATTTATACCCTCGCCCGAACCGCTTGGTCGGTTCCCGCAAACAACGGCAAACCGGACTCTTTGTTCGCGGTCGTGGGCCTCGGGCAAAGGTCCACGAGTCCGTGTGCTTAATTTGTGTCGCCGCCCGCGAGCTTTCCGCCTCGATGAAAATGGAGCTTGCATGCGCGGTGCGTGGTTTTGAGGCGTATCCCCAGGCGCTGACTACGTCGGATATTTCCTATCACACGGCTCGACGCCAACCGCCAGAGTATATAACACCAGGCGGTTGGGTCGAGCTCCTGTACAAACTATTCTAAATTAAACTAAATTAAGTTGTAGAGTGGTGGCTCCTAAGGCGAGTAAGTGGTGGTAAAGCGAGTCGAACCGTGTCAATGCCCATAAAATTTTTGCAGGCAAAATATAAGCGCACACGCCATCAAAGATGGTTATTAAAAATTCGCAGACTTCCTTACCCGTATAAAGCACTCAAACACAAACGAGGGTAAGTGCTGATAATATAACACAAGATTACTAAAACCTACGAGTCCTGTTTAATGTCGAAAACGAATTAGTATCAAGCGGAGCTACGATTCACTCAGCCCCAGAAGAGTTATTAGACTATATTCCCATGAAAGAAGAAATAGTCAAGAAATAGTGAATAAATATCGAACACAGATTATACTACCGAAAAAAACAGTAGAATTTAAAACATATCATGTTAAAAGAATACTATTAATTGCAGAGCATGATTTTCCGAACTTGAGAAATATATTAATTAAATATATTAAAAAGGGAATAACAGGAATATAAAATAGACGATCGGAAGTATAACATCGTAAAAGATCAAATTAGAGAACCTTTTTCAACAATAAACTGGTTAAGTTCGTCAGATGTTCTTTCAGGGCACAAAATAAAGAAACAGTGCTAGAAGCTTTAAAGCAAATATCATTGTAAAATGTCAGGAAAACTGCACACTCAGGCATAAACGAAACTTTCAATACATTAAAAAATAAGATATATTATACAAAACTATGGAGTTAATAACTATCGCTATAAGTCAGTGCAATGTGTGTCAACAAACCAAAAAGGATCGAACGCCTATGAAACCCAAATTTCATCACACAGCACCGCAAATAGTGTGAATGAAATAATTCAAGTAGATATTTTCATGATAGTGAAGTGTAATTTTTTAACTATAATAGAAACATTCTCAAAGTTTGAAGCTGTCTCCTATTTGCAAGACAAAAATTACCATACAGTGATCGAACGACTAGAAGATAACTTTGCGAAAATTACGAAACCTCAAAAGATACTGGCGGAAAATGAATTCAGTGGAGCCTTAATGAAGGAATTTTTGCAAAACGAAAAAGTTCAACTACATCCTACAAAAGCACATACATAATTATACTGGGGTAGTTGATATAGAGCGATTCCACAGTACCATCTTCAAACTTTTTAGAGCGCTTACCGTTAATAAAACGAAATATTCCCCAAAAATCAATATACAACAAGCTGTACGAAATTATAACGACAGATACCATTCCACTATTAAAGGCACTCCAAAACAGGTGCATACTTTAAAAAAAAAATTCAAAAGGATTCGAAATAATATTGAGGAATCTAAAAATAAATATTTAATACAGCGAAATACACATAGGGAAGACTACAAAGATAATAGACAAAAATTATAAGTCCGTGGGACACAAACACTTACTGAAATTCAGGGAGGCCAAATCGGATAACGTCAACCCAACTAACATTAAAAGGAAACCAAAATACGCAGATCTGACGGAAAATGAAAACAAAAGTAAAAAAGAGAATGAGCTTCTATATATAAGTGCAGAACAAAAACTCTTGACCGATGAAGTAGTAGAAATTGGCTCAGAAGAGGAAGTGCTAGTTTCCAAGTTCAATTTAAGTTTAGCAGGTCAGACATTAAAACGTTAGTAGAACAGAATTGGCTCAACGATAATACAATCAATTTTTATTTTGAATTAATACAAGAAAGAAGCGCTTAGATATACAAGGACACATTTCCTAAAGTTTTGTTTATGAACACTCCCTTCCCAATTTCTTTACAACAGGCAAGGTACAACGCAATCGAAAGATGGACGAAAAGGATAAAAATATTCACATTTGGCATAATTCTTCCCGGTTCATGTAAACAACAACCATTGGTATTTAGCAGCAACAAATTTTACAGAGAAAACGATAAGGTAATATGATTCGTTGAGAAATCAAAACAATATTGTTTTAGATGCAATCGAGAATTACCTGAAGAAGAAATCATTAACGAAAATGAAAAAAACATTTGATTCTACAGAGTTTACAAAAGAGTCGGCTACAAATATCTCCAAACAAACTAGTGGGAGCGTTCTGTTCTATATTTGCCGAAACAGTTAAAAAAAATCAATAAATAGCATTTTCACAGGAAAACATAACCTACTTAAGAAATATGTAGAATAATTTTAGAGATATCACAGGCAGACCTATTTCATTAACAAAATTTGTATATTTGCTTCACAGAAATATACAATACTAACATTGATAACATTAATGCTTTTGACGCAAACAGCAACATCAACTTTGATAATAACGCCAATTATAACAAACAAGGGATATACTATAGTAAACATGAGTCAAAAGGATATTGTAATAAGTACAAAAACACTGTTATACGTCAAGAAGAACAGAAAATGCAAAATTTAGTATGAGGCAAGATGAATTCATTAAACAGGAGTAAGAAAGTATAAAAGCAAAATTATTAGCCATGGAACCAAACTCTAAAAAAATGAGGCCTTATAAATTTAGTAGGAGATGCACACAAATTTTTGTTCGGTACAATGGACGATAACAATAAAAGTCACATTTTAAACCACTTAGAAATATCACATAGATAGAAATCAAGAACAATAATTAAATAGCATATGTAAACAAATTGAAATTATCTCTTACCTAAATTCCTCTATATTAAATTTAAAGAAAATCATTGAAGCAGACAGAACCAAAATAGTCAAAGAATATCATAAGACAAGTGAGACTGAAAAACATATTATTTCCCAACAAATGAAGATAGATCAACTTATCAAACTAGAAATGCTTAAAGCAAAGATCAATCAAATATTTGCTAATGTAGCATTAGTTAGACGGGTAATTATTCACCCAAGCATGTTAACAGCGATAGAAATAAAGAAAATAGAACTTAACTTCTACAAACTCAAGAACGTAAGAACAGGACTACTCAGACGAGACAAAGACACAACAATATAAGCAGTAAATATCAAACTGTACAGTATCAAAGCTAGCACCATCACCCCACACTTACCACACATCCCATTGACCTCGCATTCACCTTCTTTTACCTTCAGAAATCCACATTTCCTAAAAATGCACCTTCTCACACATTCCCCAACTATCATATTCCACCACGATCACGTTTCGTCTATCTGCCGAGAATTGCACTAGGCGGGTAAACCGCTGAACCAGCATTGTAATTTCATTTTAGCATAAGTGCAATTATGTTCAGTCGTTGTTTGATCTAATAAAGAGATAGTCGATTTGACCGGTATCTTTCATTCTTGGATAAGCGCACCATAACTGGCGCCCAACGTAAAAGTTGAAGTCTCAACTCAGAGAGCTTAATCAAAAAGTCAGTGTGGAGCTGATATCGCAACGTAAACTAAAAGTTTCAATTCAGCGTGGAGCCGAGAGCTAATTAATAAATCGGTGTGGAGCTCATATCCCAACTTGCGAACCAGGAAGCTCAACGCGGGAAACCACACCCTGAAAGTGAAAGCGGAAGCTAAAGGATCGATTTCGGAAGGAAATACTCTGTGAGTGATCTGCACCCGCGCCGCAGTAGAGGCGACCAACTTATCAACGACCGCATCCAAAAAGGACCAACGCGGACAGTCCCCAGAAGCAGCATGTTTAGACTTTGGATCCTGTAAGGTCTCAGTAATTCTAATTGAAAATCGCTTCACACTTGGAAAACATTTTGGTTTCTGAAATTTTGTAAAACTTTTCAAAGCCTGTAATATTCAATTTATATATTTATTTTATAAAATCATTGAATTATATATTCAATTATATATTTCAGTATTCAATTTATATATTTTGTTTTCAATTAAGTGAAAAATAGTGTCATAAATTAATTGTAAACCCAGCTAGTACAATCGCGGTCGGTTCCGTTTATCGAAAGTTACGCGTTTATTGTTCGGTTTGATTAGAACCTCCTTCATACTATGTGTGCTCTGTATTTATCGCCCTATAACCCTTTATCGAAAATGGAAGCTTTCCAAGACGCGATCAAGCAACTGATCGAAGTGAGGTTAAATCTTATTGAACAGCATGCTCAAAGTAGTGCTCAAAGTAGTTCTTCGAGTCCTCGTGTGACTCTCTCTCGTCCTCAAACAGAAAGTGATCTCAACGATATCAAAAAGCTACCCGATTGCGTAATGGACCTTCAAATTTTCGAGGGCAACCCTGTGCAATACATCTCCTGGATACATAGCGTTGAGACCATTCTGCAGGACTACGAAATCGTTCATCAAAAACCTATCTACAGGGCTATTCTGCGACATATCAGGCAGAAAATAAGAGTCCCAGCCGACGCGGCACTCATATTCTACAATATTTTTAATGATGAATGGGGTAGCATAAAAAATTGCTTATTACTGCACTATGCAGATAAACGCGACGTTAGCACCCTTGAGCATCAACTTCATACCATGTTTCAAAGAAATAAAACTGTTGATGAGTTTTACGCTTCAGTGAACCATCAGCTTTCCTTGCTGATCAATAAGATCAGGACGGAAGATTATAATCAGGAAACTATCATGGCTTTTACCGAAAATTATAGGAACAGAGCTCTGGACGTGTTTGTGCGTGGAATCAATGGTGACCTTTCCAAGATGTTAATTATACAGGAACCCCAGATATTGCCCGAAGCATATGCCTCCTATCTGGAGTTTCAAAATTTAAATTTCAGGAACATTTCCATACACCAAAATAGGTTTGATAACACAGTAATGGCACCAACCAACCGAATGTTTCCCGCTTATCGTACGACAAACGCGAATACACAGAACCTTTTTCGTCGACTATGCCTCCCCGAAAAGAATAAGGTTTACAATATTCAGCACAATGCTAGACAGCAACCATTTAATGCCAACCCTCCAGCAAGCTCAACTCAACCCAAGCCACCTGTTCCAATGGTGGTAGATAGATCAATTCGTTCTCGGTATGTTAATTATGCGAATAAGCCATCCCAAAATCTTCTACCATGCAAAAAATCAAATGATTCCGCTCAATTTAATAGAAAATCACAGCGTCTTTACAACATAGAATCTCAGGACGAACCTATTGACAACGCTTACGATGCACCCATCGAAATTTCTCATGAAGAAGGTAATATCGAAGACTATCAGGACGACTTTGATCTAAATTTTATGGTGAACGCCTCACCAGCGTTCCCTACTTAAATTATATCACTGGAAGTGGCAACGTATTAGAATTCTTGGTCAACACTGGAGTCAAAAAATAATTTCATATCTACTAATATATCCCAGGGGGCGAAGCCTGCTAAATTTCCATTTAAAATTCGCTCAACAGCAAGTGATGTCCTTATTACTCAGCAGATCCACGGTAGATTTTTTAAGCAATTTGGAAGTAATGCCGCTTTAGAATTTTTTGTACTACTAGATTGCAGACCCTGCAATCTTTTGATGGAATTATTGGGGACGATACATTAAAAGTATTAGAAGCAGTGGTCGACAGGAAAAACCATACTCTACAGATTAAGCCAAATATCATGATTCCCTTGAAATGCAAATCATCTAAGCAGGTTAATAGCCTTGAAATCGAATGCGATCATTTAAACGACAATCTTAAGGCGAAACTGAGGAAAGTTTTAGCCAAATTTCAAGGTGTTTTCGGACCTATTAACGATGGTGAGGTAATTGAAACAAATGTTCGTGCTGAAATAAAAACCTCAACAAATGATCCGATATACACCAAGGCCTACCCTTATCCGGTTAACTTACGAACACACGTGGAGGAGCAAATACGAAAAATGTTCGAGGATGGAATTATACGTGCATCCAAGACTCCATACAATTTACCACTCTGGATTGTGCTCAAAAAGCCAAACTCTTTTGGGGAGAAACTATACAGATTGGTCGAGTATTTCAAACGGCTAAATGCTGTTACCATACCGGACCCGTATCCCATTCCGGACATCACTAACACACTTGTCAATTTTGGGAGATCCAGATATTTTACGACTATTGATTTGACTTCTGGCTTCCATCAAATTGGTATGAATGATATCGCCAAAACCGCCTTTTCTTCCGCAAATGGAAAATATGAGTTTTTGATATTTCCATTTGGTCTTAAAAATGCACCCTCAATTTTCCAGCGGATGATTGACGACGTCGTTAAACCACTCATCGGCAAGATTTGCTACGTCTATATTGACGATATTATCATCTTGGGCGAAACCGAAGACCAACATCTGCGGAACCTGGAAGCGGTGCTTCTTCGGCTGCACAGCGCTTATCTTAAAACAAACCTTGAAAAATCATCTTTTCTAAAAGATAAATTCGAATTCTGGGGTTATATAGTCTCTCAAGAAGGACTGCTACCAGATCCTAGGAAAATTGAAGCATCAAACCCCCGAGAACCTCAAGGACTTAAAGACGTTCCTTGGATTAGCTTCGTATTACCGCAAATTTGTTAGGGATTTCGAAAAAGTTGCAAAACCATTGACTTTATTAACTAGAGGCGAGTTTGCCGAAGTTAAGGCCAACCAGTCCAAGAAAAAGTTCATTACACTTGGAAAACGAGAACTCGAGGCATTTAATAATTCGAAAACACTGTTGACCTCCCTTGAAATCTCCGGACTTTGAAAAGCCGTTCGTCCTCACAACGGACGCCTCAAACTGTTCAATAAGAGCAGTCCTTCTACAGGGCGAGATGGGCAAAGATAAGCCAATCACGTTTATTTCACGTTCACTAAACCGCACGGAAGAAGATTATAGTACCGGTGAGACAGAAATGCGAGTTTTTGTCTGGGCTGTAGACAAACTGCGTACATATCTCTACGGAGCCAAAAAAGTTATGATTCTTACCGACTGCCAGCCCCTTACATTTGCAATGAGCAACATGAACCACAATTCTAAGCTCAAGAGGTGGAAAGCTCGGACAGAAGAACTTAATTATGAACTTGTCTACAAGCCTGGTAAGGCAAACGCGGTTGCTGATGCTCTTTCTCGACTGCCACTAGAAGCAAACGTGCTCACAAGCAGCTCAAGTACAGCAACTGCACATACCGCTGACGAGGATAATAGTTGGCTTATACCCCACTGTGAAGCCCCAATAAACGTTTTCAGGAATCAACTAATAATATCCATTGGAAAAGTAGTATGTGCGTACGAGCAACCTCATCGCAACAACGTCAGGCACTACATCTGTTTGTGAGAAATTAACCAATCCAGCCTGACTGAGGTACTTCGAAAATATCTTAACCACAATTATGTAAACGGTATCAAGATTCCTGAGTGGTACCTTCAGCTTCTACAGCAAGTCTACGTCAATTATTTTTCCAAATTTAAAATTCGAATCATACAGAGAGTCGTAGACGATATACAGAATGAGGATAATAAATTGTAAATTGTTGAAACCGAGCATAAAAGATGTCATAGGAATGGAAAGGAGAATAAACTACAAATATTGGAGAAATACTATTTTCCTGGTATGGCTCGTCTCATTAATAAGTACACCTCCAACTGCAAAATTTGCAATACCTGCAAGTACGATCGCCATCCACAGAAACCCCAAATGCAGGAAACACCAAATCCAGAATATCCTACAGAAATTCTCCATATCGATCTTTTCTGTTTAATATTTCATTAATTCACTCATGAAACAGCAAAATCTTTCTGCATTGCAGGTGGCATTTGTTAGTATTTTGGTGTGGACTACTTCCTCATTAGTCATCGCTGCAATAAGGGTTATGTTCCGCCCCCCTACTGTAGGTATTGTTACTCGGGCTCGAGTGTTCCTTTTTGAGTGAGCCTGACGACGCCGAAGGTGTAAATTGAAGACACACTCGTCGATGAAAATCATTGTCTGCCTCGTCTGCTGGCACCTTCTGGACACCACGATGGCATACTCTTTCCTAAGATCGATGGTCGTTGGATCGTTAACTGAGAAAGCAAGGTATATAGACAACGACGACTCTTCCGAAGCTGTGATGACGTAGTGTGCGTCCAAACTTATGAAATTTTGTCCAGTTTGAATTTCAGCAACACTTTACGGCAAGCAAGATGTAATTTTCCTGCTGGGTGGAGTGACATGTATTTGATGGAAACGATAGATGATGTGCATATGTTGCATGAGAATGTGTAAAAATTATACATCTTACACCGAAATATTTGTAATAAACAAAAAAATATTTGTGAAGTTGTTACATTTCAATATTGTGTTCGTAAATGTTGTCTCCTAAGGATAAACATATTCCATATTCTGCTCTACAAAGCGTTATTATTATTGTATTTATTAAAAACACCCACATGCGTGTTTCCTGCAATAAAGACATGAGTTTTCCAGAACAAGCCGGGGACGATTTCTTTTACTGAATTGTCTACTTCATTATCGTATTTATAAAATCATAGTGCAATCTGTTATTGAGTCGTTGGGTTTTCTTACTACATACGTCGAAATTCATAAATACTAGCACAAATTACGTTTGGTCGCTTTTTAAGAGTTTCTTTGATTTTGCAACGCTACAACCATTTGAATATTCTCTAGAGAATACTTGTTTATTCCCTAAGCTTTTATATTGATTACAGTGCCTATTCGTTTTTTCTTTGCCCGACAATTTTCTAAGTTTTAATATATGGCATTTTCCAAACGACTGATTCAAATGTGACATATCGTTATATGAATGAATAACAAAAATTGTATTATCGCAAACTACTGTAAAATTGATGTACAATGTACATTTGACGAGGCGGTAAATTCAAATGAGTCGAAATATTGGAAAATTGTTGTGGATAGGGAAATGAATAGTTTGAAAATAAATAATACGTGGAATTTAATTGAAAATTTCGAAAATAAAAAGGCTCTAGATACTACATGAGTATATAAAAAAAATTAGATAATACTTATAAAGCTATGTTGGTTGTAAGAGGTTTCCAACAAACAGATGAAATTGAGGACATTTATGCACCTGTGACAAAAATGCAGACTTTGAATTTTTATTTTCTTATTGCTGCCAAATGGGCCTATATATTGAACAGATGGACGTTGAGACTGCATTTTTAAATGGTGAGATAAGTTCCGATGTACACATAAAACAACCGAAACGTTATGAAGAGGGTACAAGTAGAGTATGTAAATTAGTTAAAGCTTTGTACGGTTTGATAGAAAGTTCTCGGGCATGGTTTAAATGTTTTGATGAATATTCATTGAGTTGGTTTTGAGAAAAATAACTTAGATTACTGTTTGCATGTTTATAAAAATGGGAATAGCACAATGTTTATACTGATTTATGTTGATGATTTGCTGATTTGTGGCCAAAATAGAAATGAAATTAAGAGATTTAAAATTTTGTTATCAAAACTATTTAAAATGAAAGACATGGGCCAAATTAAAGAATATCCTGGGATAACTGTTAATTATGAAGTTTACCGTAATATAATAAAACTAAACAAAACTAAGTACATAGAATCATTAGTTAAAAAAATATGAATTGGAAAATAGCAAATTGTATAGTACACTTATGGGACAAAATTGAAAATTGAAAAATCTGATGTTTGTGAAATTAATATTAAATATAGAAATTTAATCGGTGAATTGTTGTGTACAAGTTCAGCTACAAGGCCTGATATAAGTTTTGCCGTAAATTATTTGAATAGATTTCAGAATTGTTATAATGAGACGCATTTTAAGTATGTTTTAAGAATATAGAAATACTTGTATATAACTAAAGATTTGAAGTTGACATTTGAAGGCAATAATAATCATGTTGAAATAATTGATTGTCACGCTGATGCCAATTACGCAAGTGATAGCTTGGGTAGAAAATCCACAACTGGTTTTGCTATACGATTGTTTGGTAATGTATTATACTGGAAATCACGAAAACAAAGAAGTGTAACCAAACCTTCGACATTTGCAGAGTATGTAGCATTGTCTGAAGCTGTAAGCGAATTGAAAGGTGTGAAGGAATTCGTTAACGCCTTTAACCTAGATTTAATAAAACCTATAAATATATACGAAGATAGTTCGGAATTGTCAAACGCCGTTAACGTAGACTTAATAAAACCTATAAATATATCCGAAAATAATGCTGGTGCATTGAGTATTGCTTAGTATGGTAATTTTACAAGGAACTCTAAACAAATTGAGGTTCATTATCATTTTGTACATGATTCTGATGATAATTTTGCAGATATTTTTACAAAATCATTAAGCCGAAAAGAATTTGAAAAACTTGGGAGTATGTTAAACTTAAAGTTAATGCACCGGAATAATGTAAAATAAATTGAATGTAGATTATATATACAATTGAAATGTAAGAAGGCGTGTTGAGATATGTACATTCATATTTAAGACAATGTATACACTGCACATGAGCGCTTGTGCGCCACGCTATGTGAGGAGAGTCAGTACATTGTAAGATTCCGTGTAGCGCGCTACTGTAGCATTAACTATTCCTAACTACACCTCGACAATAATAGAAGTGAAAACAGAACTTAACTTCTACAAACTCAAGAACGTTCGAATAGGACTACTCAGGCAAGACAAGGAAACAATATTTGTAGCAGTCATAATTGCAGAACTATATCAAACTGTACAGTATAAAGTTATTATATCAATACTTAACGTTAACCAAAAGGAAATTGATTTAAAAGAAGAATATATAATTAAAGTGAAAAACACAAAATGTCAATATGAAGGACAGAGTCAATATAAATCAGAATTCTAACCAATTAATAATTGTATATTTATTGAATATTGTAAAACAATTAGTAATAATAGTGATGAAAGAAAAAGATTAGACAAAAATACTATAATATATAAAAATATGAAAAAAAAGAAATTTTTGTGACGATCGTATCATAACAAAAAAACGTACTTATAACCATAAATAATTCACAATCACAATAGAAAATTCCACATTTAATGCATGCAAGGAGAAATTCGTGGAAAGATTCTTTTATGCTGAAAAAAGTATTAATTTTTCAAGAAAATTTAAATATCGATGATATGATACTTAATAATATAGATAACCTGAGCAACATAAGACTTTTAAATCTCCATAAAATTTTATACATTAATATTTGATTTACTATATTTATTTTCATATTTATTTTACTGGTCATTGCGTTTCTTTGGGGAAATAAAAAATTAGCGGTGTCATTCTAATGTAAAGAAAAAATTGTAATTGGAAGAATTGAGGACAATTCTAAGAGTGAGAGGGAGAAGTAATGCAGACTTTCCCACAGTCTCCTAATAAATATAAAATGTTAGCCCGCAACGTGACTGCAAGTCTAAGCAAATAAGCAAACGGATGACGCATCGCTAGCATTGTTCAATAGAATAATGCCAGACATAGTGTCAGTAATTACTAGAAGTAGACAGAAGGAGTAATGGCAACCAAAAACTGCGCAGTCGAACTTTAATCACGGTATGATAAAGATCTATCCAACAACCCCCGGAGTTTTTTTTTAATTCGGCCTCGTAATGCGTCTTTGGTGTTTTATGGTTTTGCGTTGACTTTTTCTTCGACTGCGCCCCATAAAGTAATAATCAAAGGGGTTGGAGACGGTGGCTACACATCGGGTGACCGATGGTAGGGCACATTGCTGTGGAGCCACGCTTGAATTTTCCTTGCTTTGTGAGCGGACGCTGAATCCTGCTGAAACACCTTATCTCTTCCAGGAGCCACTTTCTCCATCCATGACTTCACAACAGTCTCCAGAACATGAATTTAAACCTCGGTGATGATTTTGTGGCCTTCTTCGGCGGCATAGCATCATATTCGCTGCTTATGACTCCCAGAAACATCATTGATGCTGGAAATTTTGCGTGCATGACGGTACGTTATTTGTAAGGATCTGGACAAAGCCATCTGCCATTTTGACCATCAAATTTTCTGTCCTGGATAAAATTCTTTTCGTCTGGTGCCATACTGCGTCCAGGGTCCTCTTCGATCTTCTCTTATAATGTTTCAAGAAATTTTGCTATTTTTTTTTGGTCCGACTATTTGCTATGGCTCACCCTCATCCGGGTCATCGGCTCTTCGAAACGTTTTTGCAATTTCATGAACTTGCGTTTTGTTGTATCCCAACCACTCAATTAATTGCTTTGGTGATACTTCGACGCGAAGTGATTCGAGTATTGCAGCTCTTCTGTCCTGCTTTCGGCTCATGTTTGCGCAGTTGGGAACGTCTTTGTATCTCAGTGACTCGTAATGGTATGCAAGCTATCACCCGTGTGAACACACGCAATATTCCACCAGCCGAGGTCATCATTGGTACCCGACACAACACCCAACATCTTCAGTTACCACGAAATGGAGCAGTCCACGTCTGGACAATTTCCAGTTACGTTGCGCGACGACAGCACCAGACGTGACAATTAGATTTAATACAATATTGTAATCAGTCTTTAGTTAGTCTTAGAAGCAGATTGAATAAAATAATTTTTTCTACCATTTAACATCGTATGTTTTATTAATTGGCGCCCGAGCAAGGACCAGAGCACGCGAAAAGAAATCAGTTATAAGATTAAAAATCGAAAACTGTTGTAGTACGAAAGATTCGTCAAAGAAAAGGACGTCCGAAAGTTAAACACGATCGTAGCGCAAGCTAATTTTAAAACTAAAACGCCGCAATATCTGGTCCTTCTTTCGGAGATCACTAATCTCACGGTCGAAGCACGAAAGGCTCGTCAAAAGGAAGACAGCTGAGAGTCTTACGCGATCGTGGTTTGAACCCAACTCACCTTTTAGTGATCCATTGTTCACTGGATATAAATGTAAGGAAACGAGGATCCCCAGTAGCAGCTTTAACAGCAGCAAAAAGAAGTTGGCAACAGACAGGCAGCCACCTTACCAATAGGATTAAGTTAGCGAATAAGAGTGTTAGTGATCATCTCCCCCCTCCGGCAATATAATTAATCCGAAACGAAGTGAAATATATTAAATATAGTGAATAAGTAAAGATTTGGTGCGGAAAGGAATTAGATACAAATGATACTAACTCTCATGTAAGTAAATTGATTTTTCTTTCACTAAATCATCATAATCTTAGCAAAGCGATAGAATTTTTTGATCAACGCTATAAGACAATTCTATTGGAAAAGGGGCAAGCAAAGTAAAAACCAAAAACATGACCCGAAATAAAAATAATGTAATGCGGACAGCAGTCCTCAACTTAGAGGAAGGCCCACAAGTTGGACAAAGTCCAAGAATAGTACCAAATGTTCCGAACCTAAATCAATCCCAAATTCAAGATCTAGTTTCGAGAACAACCGCTAGAGATTGTCCGAGATTGATAAACACGATTCTTAATCCTTACTCTACAAACGATTCCGATGAAGTAGATCAGGTAATTAATGAAGACCAGATGAGAAATCTTAGCGATTTTGATAAAATTCCCGCCGTAATAAAATGCCTTGGCAACTTCTCCGAACAACAAGGTGAATTGAGGTCCTGGAAGAAGAGCATCGATTACATTTTGAAAAATATGAATCACTCAAAGGAACTCCACGATACTACGAGATTTTAAATGTGGTTCACGATAAGACCATAGGGCAAGCAGATACGGCCATAGAATCGTATAACACCCCACTTAATTGGGAGAGAATTTCAAGATGTGATGCACTATGCCGACAAACGAGACGAGTATCAACTCACCTGCCTAGTTCAAGGGAAAAACTCAATTCAAGATTTCTATCACACGGTGTACCATCACCTTTTCATTAGCTTGAACAAACTGTTCTGTATGGAAATGGGCAGGGAGTCAATGAACCTATTAGTTCGTACATATAGAGACAAATCACTCGACACGTTCGTTCGAGGCCTAAATCGAGATCTCCCGAGGCTCTTTAGCATGAAGGAATCGGCAGATTTGCCGCAAGCTCTCCATCTTTGCTTGAAATTAGAAAATGTAAGCTATCGCTCCCACCATGCTCATTCAAACAGTAATAATGTTAAGCACATGAGCATGCTACAATATTCTCCACCTATTCTGCCAAGACAGAAACCAATTTCGGCACCTACGAAGCTATTTCACTCCGATGTAATTCAGCAACCTCGATTTTAAAATCCACTTCAATTTCAACAAAATTTCCCGATGTTAACTGCGAATCAGCCAACGCAAAATTTTCCCAATTTCAGAAACTTCCAACCATTTCAGCGATTGTCTCCAAAACTGCAGCCCAGGGCGGAACCCATGGACGTTGATCGTTCTATCCACTCAGCTGCTGCAAATTATCAGAATAGACCCATACAAAGGCTTCCATTTGCCGTTAAACGTACAATACAGCCCTCTGCGATTCATCCGAATAAGCAGCAACGTACCGTCTACATTGGTAACTCAAACGAGCAAAACCAAATCGAAGAGTACAAATATAATCTCCAACAGCAGGAAATGGTGCCCAGACCTTGATCGATAGTATAGGGGCATCGAGCAACTATTATTGTCGGATAAAGGAGATGCCAACGTTATTGAAAGCCACGAACAAGGCTTGTACAGTGTCGATATTCATTTTTTTTAAGATTAAACAGCTCTTTGCTACCCTATTTCAAACACCAAGCGAGGAGCGGTAAAGTATTCAGGTTTCTTATAGATACGGGTTCAAATAAGAACTACGTTCAGTCTTCCTGCGTTAGAAATCATATTCCCAATGAGTATCCATTCTTTGCGAACTCAATCGGAGGAAAAATAAGAGTCACGCACTAGGCACGCATCAACTTTCCCGGCACATCTACTCCTAAGTGTAAATTTTTTATACTTCCTGCCCTAAAATCATTCAATGGCATCATCGATAACGACACGTTAACAGAGTTTGGAGCTATAACTCATACGGCTAAAAACTATGTTCTGATTAAAAATTGCATGAAAATCCCCATGAAGCAGCATATTTTACAATCAGTAAACAATATTGGAATCGGAAGTGACCATATCTCTACCGTGCAATGTAAAAAATTTATGAACATTACAAAAGCTCATTCCAGTCTATTCTCTGGACCATATGCAATACAAGGATAAATCAAGAAATCCGCACCATTGAAAACAATCCTGTTCACTCCAAGTCGTATCATTGTTCCATGACTCTGAAGCCAGTAGTAGAAAATGAGATCAGAAAGCTCCTCCAAAATGGCATAATACAACCATCAACATTCCCATAAAATGCTCCGGTATAGGTCGTCCCTAAAAATCTGAGCGCATCCGGCGAAAAAAAATACCGACTCGTCATAGACTACCGGAAGTTTAACGCCGTGACAATTCCAGATCGCTACCCAATACCAGAGATAAACGAGGTACTCGCAAATCTCGGAAAAAGTAAATTTTTCCCAGTCGTGGACCTTCAAAGTGGATTCCACCAAATGTTTTTAAAAAATCAGACATCGAGAAAACCTCATTTTCAGTCAACAATGCCAAATACGAGTTTACACGCTTGTCATTCGGCCTGAGAAATGCACCGTCTATTTTTCAACGCGCGCTCGACGATACCTTGAGAGAGCACATAGGCATTAGATATTACTTCTACATAGACGACATTATTATTTTCGGCGCCAACGAAGAGGAGCATCTCCAAATCTTTAACGTGTCTTCGCAACATTAGAAAACGCTAATATGAAGGTTCAGATAAACAAATGCGAGTTCCTGCGCAAGTCAGTAGAATTCCTTGGATTTGTTGTCTCGGAGGATGGTGTCAAAACGAACCCCAAAAAGATCGAGGCCATCTACAAATATACACCCCTAAAAACACTTAAATAACTAGGATCATTCTTGGGTTTGGCCGGCTACTATCACCAATTCATACGTGACTACGTGAAGATAGAAAATCCAGTAGCATCCTTGCTAAGAGGGGAATAAGGACGCGTATCCAAGAACCTCTCTAGCAAAAGAAGAATCAATCTCAACCAGAGTGCCTTAGAATCATTCCAAAAGGTTAAGAATTCCATTTCAAACGAAATTCTGCTTGTTTATCCAGACTTCGAAAAAAAATTCGATTTGACAACTGATGCTTCTCAGGTTGCCATTGGCGCCGTCTTATCTCAAGGAAACCGACTCATAACATTCCTATCGCGTACCTTGAACGAAACCGAAGAAAGCTATGCAGCCAACGAGAAAGAGATGCAAGCAATCATCTGGGAACTTAAATCATTCAGAAATTTCCTCTATGGCTCACGCAAAGTAAATATCTTTACAGACCACCAACTTCTCACCTATGCACTAAGCAATAAAAATACTAATGCAAAGATGAAGCGGTGGGAAGCCATTCTAGAGGAATATAACAACGAGATCCGATTCAAGCCTGGGAAAATGAACGTCGTTGCCGATGCACTTTCGTGGCCCCCAAATTTCAATTCCATATCGACATGCACCCATAGTGACAACAGTTTGGGCCAACTTCTCATTCCTTCTGTGGAAACATCTCTGAATGCCTTTCGAAACCAAATAATACTAAATTTTGGAAGTGTGACCGAATACCAACTTGACAAACCCTTTCCGAACTACTACTTACGTATTTACTAAAGTTAATAAAATGAATGTATTTTATTGTTCGTAAGAAATAGTAAAGTGAATGTATTTTATTGTTCGTTAGAAATAGTAAAGTGAATGTATTTTATTGTTCGTAAGAAGTAACTTCGGATTTAATAAAATTATTAAAGTGAATCAAATTTCTCTTTTTCTTAACACATTTAGTCCACGTGATTGTAAATTTAAATCTCTGGTTTTATACCCTCAATCTGTCTTCTGGAGGATTAAATACAGTAATCACCTGCATTCTGTAATAAACCTGTTTTATAGATTTTCCGATATAAATTCACAATTTAATCATCGTTATAATCAAAGTCAAAGGGGGATAAGTGCTTAAGAAATTTTCGAAGGCTGTTACCGATCCAACGTGAATAAAGGTAAACACAGCAATATTGCCCGCATGTAGAAACACACTTTCACTGAACCGGCATATACGCGTCTAAATTTAATTGGTATCCTGAAAAAGTATCTCAACCCCAATGTCATTAATGGCATCAAAGCTAGGAAAGAAGTCATGGGTCTGATGCAAGAAATCTACACACAATCTTTTAGTAGCTACAAGATCAGATTCACCCTAGTAGAAATAGAAAACATCCAATACGAGACTGATCAAGAGGAGATCATTCTACGTTTCCAAAAACGAGCACACAGGAATGCCCATGACAACAAACTCCGAATTCTTCAAAAATACTATTTTCCGAAAATCAACTCCAAAATGAAGCAGATTGTAAAGCAATGCACTGTTTGTCGACAAAATAAGTACAACCGACAACCAAACAACTCAATTTTAAAGCCTTTCACTATTCCTGAGATTCCAGGACACGCCTTGCATATCGACATCTATTCAACTGAAAAACATCTTATTCTCACCGCCATTGACAAATTTACAAAATTCGCCCAAGCAAGATTGCTAAAATCAAGACCAATCGAGGATGCACGCAAACCCCTTCACGAACCCTGTTATTTTATGGTGTGCCTAAATGTATTGTATTGGATGGCGAAAAATCCCTAAAGTTCGCATCAATAGTATTCATGATGCATGACCAACTTGGAGTCAGCATTTATAAAACACCAGCATATAATAGTGAGGTAAACGGCCAAGTTGAAAGACTTCATTCAACATTGACCGAAATCATGAGGTGTCTCAAAACGGATGGTATCCACAGATCCTTCGAGAAACTATTGGAACGTTCTGTCTACGAATATAACTCTAGCGTTCACTCGATAACCGGGAAGAAATCCATAGAGTTGTTTTACGGTCGAATTGTATCAACAGACCCTGAACAGCTAGAGCAGTCGAGAAAAGGCAACGTTGAACAGTTGAAGATTAAACAAGAAAGGAATCTGCGGATACAAAATTAACAAGCCGTGAAGTGCGACCCTTGAGGTCCACACGGTCAACTTCCCAGTAATATCTAGATAAACATTAAAAATATAAAACACAATAAAAATTTTGAAAATACTACTACTTTAAATAATAATAATGAAAGGTATTCATAGCAGTAACAGGAATGAGTTAATATTAATCATATCATCTACGGGAGCATCCACTGATTAAGTAAGGCTTTTGGTGGATGGGTGATAATGATGACAAATGCAGATTTGATTGAAATTTTGATGGTTTTCAAAATTTAAGCCGCTTTTTTTTAATTAAAAGACTGCAAAAACTATTAAAAATTTCCTCAAATTATCCAAACATTTTAAAACTTTGATTGACTTTACAACAAAGTCTTTAGAATAAAAGATATAAGGTAATATCAATCGGAAGAACCTCTTTCATATGGTAACTTTGAATTATTTTTTTATTTTTAATTGATATTTTTTTTCCGAAATCATGTAAAGAGTTGTGCTGCTTTCTCTTCAAAAACTGATAGGAATGTATAAGTTTTATAAACATTTATTACATTGTTGTGCAAATCAGGCTAAAAAAATATTTTTTATGAAAAAAAACCTAAGTTTTCTAATTTTTTTCTTTTAAATTAAAAGAAACCGCTGAAACGGATCTTCATAATGTTGAAATAATCAAAGAAATTTTAAAACACGTTGATTGACACCTTAATGATGCAAATATTATATCTGGTTCGTGAGAATGGAATGAATGGAAAAAATAACTGATGACTGTTAATAATTTTTTATTTTTTATTTAATGTTTCTTGTTATCATGAGAAAAAGTTTTGATGATGCTTTCACAAGCACTGCTTGGAATGTATACATTTTATAAAAATTGAATACTTTCTTTCGTAAATCAGGTTAAAAATTTATTGTTTATAAAAAAAACCTAATTGTTTGCACTTTTTTTCATAAATTAAAAAACGGCTTCAACGATTTTTTTCAAAATTTGAAAGATTCACAAAAATGCTAAAACGCGTCGATTTACACCTTAACCATGCAAATCGTATGTTTGGTTCACGAGATATGTATAACGCACGACAGAAATGACCTTGAAAATCATGATGCCCTTAATGATTTTTAATTTTTTTATTTAATTTTTTACGTTATTATGACAAAAAGTTTTGATGTTGTTTTTACAAGCATTGCTTGGAATGTATAAATTTTTTAAAAATTGAATACTGTCTTTCGTAAATCAGGTTAAAAGTTTATTGTTTATAAAAAACCCTAATTTTTTGCACTTTTTTTTCTTAAATTAAAAAACGGCTTCAACCATTTTTTTCAAAATTTGATAGATTCACAAAAATGCTAATGCGCGTCGATTGACTTTTTAACCATGCAAATCGTATGTTTGGTTCGCGAGATACATATAACACACGACAGAAATGACCTTGAAAATCATGATGCCTTTTGATGATTTTTAACTTCCCAGTATATGGGAAGTTCTTGTAATCGCCTCGAAAATCTAAATTGAAATTTTCAACATTTCTTTACGTTTTAAGGTCTATAGAGTATACATGAAGTGTTTTTAGAAAGAAGTATGTATGTGTGTGTGTGTGTACGTACGTACGTACGTGCGTTCGTGGACAGTTTTTTTTACGAGCATAACTCACGTAAACAAAGTCGTTCGTTAAGCTGTCAATCAAAGCGTCTTTGCAATTTTAAGAGCTGATTAGTTTTTGGGATACATCGGTCGGGGGGGGTTTGTTGTTTTCCCCCATTAAAGGTCATTTCTGTCATGCGTTACATATCGCGAACCAAACATACGATTTGCATTGTTAAGATGTCATTCGACGCGTATTAACATTTTTGTGATTCTCTAAAATTTTAAAAAAAATTGTTGCAGCCGTTTTTTAATTTAAGGAAAAAAAGTGCAAAAATTTAAGTTTTTCTTCATAAACAATAAATTCTTAGCCTGATTTGCGTAACCCAGTAATCAATGTTTATAAAATTTATATACTCCAAAAAGTGTTTGTAAAAACATCATCAAAACTTATTGTCATACAAACGAAAAATATTAAATAAAAAATAAAAAATCATTAAGTCATCATGACCTTCAAGGTCATTTCTGTCATTCACTATATCTTACGAACCAGATATAACATTTGCATCATTAATGTGTCAATAGACGTGTATCATCCAACCAGAACGAACCAATGAAAAGATCGAAAAAATATTGTCTCTCGAGATACTAAAAGAGCTCCATTTAAACAACACGAAGGAGATAAACATCATACAGTCCGCAAATAAGATCAGCATTTGGACATACTCTGGAGTCTTCACCCTGATACTCACCCTTTTGGTTCCATCAAAATTCCAACAATGTTTCCGAAAAAAGCAATAACTACAAAGGTTCTTGTTGGCACATCCCCAACGCCAAACTCATTCCCCATAGCAAGTGAACCTGCCGAGGTCCCAATCATGGTGGATGATCCTCAAATTAGGAGGTCGGACAGCGCCTACAGGATTCCCTTTTTCTAGTTGAATGAGGACATTTAAGCTTAAAAGAGGAAGCGTTATCACCCGTGTGAAGACACGCAACATTCCACCAGCCGATGTCATCATTGCTACCCGACACGACACTCAACAACTTCAGCAACCACGAAATGAAGCAGTTCCCACGTCTGAACAATTTCCAGTTACGTTGCGCGACGTCAGCACCAGAGGTGACAATCAGATTTAAGACAATATTGTAATCAGTCTTTAGTTAGCCCTAGAAGCAGATAGGGTGTCCCGTAATGACCGCACACGAACAGTACCACACAATTTTCAACAAAAAATGTTATGTAACATTTTGCCGAAATCTTAACCCTTTAGGTGTTATAGCCATTTAAATTTTTCTTCAAAATTGCTTGACTTGCGCTACTAAAACCACTATATCTCAAAAACAACGTTGACTAAACAGTAAAAAAAATTTGTCAACATAGCGAATACTCCACTTTGTTATTTTAAATAAGTTTCATCCGAATCAAATTTACATTGGAATTGTTATAGTCTTTTACAATGAGATTTTTGTTTTTTTTTTATTGAATTTTTTTTTTATTCTTACCACTTTATCTTAAATTTTTACATGAATAATGTTTTGTCCTGTCACACAAAAAGTTTTCATATTCTCTGATGATCAAATCTCGTGAACAATATGTCATTATAAATTTCAAATTTTGAATAGTTACAAAAGTTTGAATGTTGCAAGGCAGGTATTTTTCTGCATCAAAATTTCACTTTTTACATTAACTAACGGGTAAATTTTTTTCAAGCTTCGCTCGATAGTATCTTTTATTATACTCATACTTTTTATTAGATAAATTAGTGTCTGTGTACAATGTTTAATACCTAAGCTATTTATGTGTGCCCTTCGTAGGATTATAGTGATCCTGGATAGAATTTAATTGCATTTTAATGACCTCGATTTCGGCAAAATGTTACATAACATTTTTTGTTGAAAATTGGATGAGAAATTGTGTGGTACTGTCCGTGTGCGGTCATTACGACACCATATATATAAATATATATATATATATATAAATATATATATATATATGTATATATATATACATATATATATATATATATATATATATATATATATATATGTATAATATATAAATGTGTGTGTGTGTGTGTGTGCGTATTGTGCTATAACAAAGATGGCATGCAAATTCGTTATGATTAGGTAGAAAACGCCAGTTGCATTCGTTACAGTTTAAACGTGATTTTAAAGTGTCAAAAGCTGTTTTGAATTTCAATAAAGATGACTAAGGCTAAGAATTGCACTCTTATAGTAGGACAAAATACCGTAGACTAGAGTGTGTTAGACTTAATTACGAGCTGCCTTTACTGTTCTTATAAAATGGCTTACGAAGCAGTGAAAACCGTGGAAAGTCATAGCACTGTCCAAAATTTTCCCCGGGCAAAAAAAAAATTATTTATATTTTGGATACACAAATTGTCCGTCCATTGAAACGAACCTCAAAAAAGTCATCTGTCAAAATTTACCGCAAATTCTTCGGAGGAAGTGTCGATATTTGTTGAAATACGTTAAAAGTCATCTTTTGGAAGCCGGAATACATAACAAGATGACCACGAAGAAGCCGCTGGTAGCAACAACTAATCTAAAGAATCTACTTCGCACGGGAACATTTAAACTAGGGAAATGAGGAAAAAACCATCCTTTGGAGCCTGCAGCCGTACAAAATTCAACTGACCCAGGACCTGAAAATAAACGATCAAAGACAACGACGTGTGTTCGCTGAATGGGCTCTGGATCAGTTAGAAAATTACCCTAATTTTCATTGAAAAATCAATTCCAACGATAAGGCTCATTTACAGATGACTGGGTATATCAACAATAAAAATTGTCGAATTTGGGACAAAAGCAACCCACATGCGATTCCAGAGAATCTAATACATCCGGAAAAGGTCAGTTTTTGTTGTGGATTTTGGGCTGGTAGCGTAATCGGTCCATTCTTTTTTGAGAGTGCCATTGGCCACCGTCAACGGCGAGCGTTATAGGTCGATGATTACCAACTTCTTTTGGCTTGAAGTGTATGATATGGACACCAACAACATGTGGTTTCAACAAGACGGCGCTACATGTCACACAGCTCATGCCACATTGGACATTCTGCACGAGCAATCTGAGGACATGGTCATCTCACGTGGAAGTGATGTGAATTGCCTAACAAGATCATGCGATTTGAACCCGTTAGACTTTTTATTGTAAAATTTTCTTAAGTCCCAGATCTATGCAAATAAACCACAACCACAGTGATCCACAAAAGCAACATATTCCATGCCATAGGTTAAATTCAGCCTGATTTATGCGCCATAGTCATAGAACATTTCGAATGCGCGCCACCCAAAGAAGCAGCGGTGTAAATTTGAACGATGTCATATTTCGTACTACATTGATGTGCTTTTCAAACCAATAAAAAAACAAGCCGCGAAGTGCGACCCTTGAGGTCCACACGGTCAACTTCCCAGTAATATCTAGATAAACATTAAAAATATTAAACACAATAATAATTTTGAAAATACTACTGCTTTAAATAAAAATAATGAGAGGTATTCATAGCAGTAACAGGAACGAGTTAATATTAATCATATCATCTACGGGAGCATCCGTTGATTGCGTAAGGCTTTTGGTGGATGTAGGTAGATTGATTTGATCAATCAATCGATGGGACCTTTCCTACGTTATTTGTTATTTTCACATCGATGATTGAAGGACAAAAGAGTGCTAGCAAGAATGAACGCATTTTTGTTATTACGCCCACTAAAGAGATTTTGTCGCGTGATGGCCATTTTGAATAGTTGCGTTCAAAATTGCCACGAATTCAGCATAATTACACAATTAAAAATTTTTCACGATTTTACATCAATGAGATTAATTATATATATTATATTATATTTTTTATTGGTCTTGAAAATTTTTGAATATGCAGTCAAAAATAGGTTCAATTGCATGTAAACAGTAAAATGTATTACAAATGATGGTGGAGGAAGTAATTGAAATCTTACGTTTACTAAAGATGAAATCTACTAAAAACTACAATTTTTTATTTGATGAAAGCTTTTTAAAGCATATGATCTTGCAAAATTTTGACTTAAAAACATTTTACCATTCAAAGCGCTGATTACCACAAATGGAAATTTTATTGAAATTTTAATGATTTTGAAAATTTTAGCAGTTTTTTAATTAAAAGACTGTAAAACCTAATAAAAATCTGCTCCAGTTATGCAAATACTTGAAGACTTTGATTGAATTTTCAACAATTTGTTCAGAATAAAAGATATAAAGTAATATCATTCGTATGAACCCTCTTTACATGGTAACCTTTAATGATTTTTTATTTTTTATAATTTAGTTTTCTTCACAATCATGAAAGAAAATTTTGCTGGTTTCTTTTTAAAACCTGATAAAAATGTATAAATTTTATAAACATTCCATATTGTATTGTGCAAATCAGGTTTAAAAAATATTTTTTTATAAAAAACCCTAATTTTTCGCATTTTCTTTTATTAAATTAAAAAGCGGCTGAAACGAATTTTTATAATGTTAAAAAAATCCAAAATATGTTAATGCACGTCAACTGACAGCTTAATGATGCAAATATTATTCCTGGTTCGTAAGATATAGCGAATGACGGAAATAACCTTGAAGATCATGATGACTGTTGATATTTTTTTCTTTTTTATGTATTTTTTTCGTAATCATGAGAAAATGTTTTGATGTTGTTTTTACAAGCACTGTTTGGAGTATATGTGCTTTATGAAAATGCATTACTGTGTTCCAAAGGTTAACAATTTATTGTTTATGAAAAAAAACAATTTTTTTTGTACTTTTTTTCTCAAATTTAAAAACGGCTCCAACGATTTTTTCAAAATTTGATTGATTCACAAAAATGTTAATACGCGTCGATTGACACCTTAACAATGCAAGTCGTATATTTGGTTCACGAGATATAACGCATGACACAAATGACCTTCCAAGGGGGAACAACAACACCCCCCCCCCCCGACCGAAGTTTTCCAAAAACTAATCAGCTCTTAAAATTGGAAAGTCGCTTCGATTGACTCCTTAACAAAGTCGATACGACTTTGTTTACGTGAGTTATGCTCGTAGAAAAAAGTGTCCACGAACGTACGTACACACAAACACAGACATACATCTCCCTTTCTAAAAACACTTTATATATACTCTATACATCTCAAAACGTAAAGAAAAGTTGAAAATTTCTATTTCGATTTTCGAGGCGACTACAACAACTTCCCATATACTGAAAAGTTAAAAATTTGATGATATCTCACACGAACTTTGTTTTATTTACATATAAAAATAGGAACTGCTCAATGAAGGACGTTATATGTGTAGAAGTGCGAATTCAAATCTAATCGAAAACTTGAGGGAAGAAATAAAACAAGCCATAGTGGAACAAAATTTCGCAAACATGGACCAATTCCTCGAAGTGGTGAAAGAAGCATGGGCATCTATACATGTGGAAAAATGAAGGAGCCTTATTATGGCAATTGTTAATTACCTACAAGGCATTGTGAATCAAAAGAGTTTAATTTCCTTACACAAAGAGATTACTCTTTGTGTTTTTAGTAAAGTGTCTGTTCGAAATCTTGAGTATTCTCAAAATTTATTGTCATAGAGCCTTTTTACAGGCAGCATCGGTTTATGCATAACGTCCCTCTTTTTCTATTGAATCATTTTTAAATCGCACCTAATGGTGTCACGGTTCTACTCGCGGTACCACCACCTACTCGCCTTAAGAGCCAACACTTTGTAGGTTAGCTTATTTAAGTTTAGAATAGTTTGGTCAAGGGCTCGGCCCAACCGCCTTGTGTTATATACTCTGGCGGTTGGCGTCGAGCCGTGTGATAGGCAATAGCCGACGTAGTCAGCGCCTGGGGATACGCCTCAAAGCCACGCACCGGTCACGGAAGCTCCATTTTAATCGAGGCGAAAAGCTCGTGGGCGCACGTACGTACGTACGTACACACACACACACACACATACATACTTCTTTCTAAAAACACTTCATGTATACTCTATAGACCTTAAAACGTAAAGAAATGTTGAAAATTTCAATTTAGATTTTCGAGGCGATTACAATAAATTCCCATATACTGGAAGTTGAAAATAGGCAACCAATTAAAGATTATCAAGTAGGGCAAGAAATTTACGTTAGAGTCAAAAAAACAAATAGGTAGCAAACTAACTGCTAGATACCGGAAAGAAATAATAAAAGAAAATAAGCCAACTTTAGTCATTACTGAATCCGGGAGAACCGTACATAAAAGTGACATAAGAAATTGATTTCTCTTTCAGATTTTGCTTCGTGGCCGTAAACGCAAATGTTCAAATCATAGATTATTCAAACTCGGAATTTTTGACCCTAAAAGTAGGAACAGCAGGAATCCAAAACGGTAACCTGCGGCTGGTCCATACCATCCCTTTAAATCAGTAAAACATCTTCATTGGAGACGATTCATCCATTCTAGTAGAGCATATCCCACGAAACAATACTTTCTATCCTTCCGTAGATTATGAGTTGAAACAAGTTAATAATTTAGTGAAGGAAATCGATCAACATAAACGTTAAAGATCACTAAATTTTATTGGATCCGCGATAAAATGGATTGCAGGAAATTCTGATCATGATGATCACCAGTTGCTTAAAAGTAAAATCCATGGTTTAATCGAAAACAACAATAACCAAATCCTTATAAATTAAGAACATAATGAAAGAATAAACAAAATAACCAACATTACAAAATAAATTTTATATTCGATTCAACAAGCCAAAATTTTTAAAAATACTTTGGCCTTAAGCACTCAGAACAAGATAAGGATAATAAAATAAGATCTTGTCCGTCTAATTCAGTCAACTCAGTAAGCAAAATTAAATAGAGCTAATGCCAATATCCTTTCAACAGAAGAAATTAATCAAATTCTAGATAAATTTTCATTATTCCATACAATAGCGTCGAAGACGCCTTGCAATCCTCAGATGCAAGTGTCGCCCAAAATCTAGTCCACATATTTTATTACATAGATGTTCCTATTACTTCGTATGACAAATTCGAAAACTTTTTGATTAGATCTGTAAAGAAACAAAACCTGGTCAATAAAGTAGATTACTAATATATTCTGAAAAAGAGCGAAACAATTTTCGGAATTTCTAGTGTTTGTAATACAATAAATGACGTTTCTGTTTGGAAGCGGCACAATATTAGAGACATAAGTAAGAACAAATGTATAATAGATGCAATTAAAAGAAGGGAATCAAGTTGTAAAAAAATAAACAGTCACCACTTACCAACCCTAGAAGAGCTTACACCTGGAATAATTTTCCTGAACGATTTTGACTGCCCGATTAACATCAATGGAACTGAACAAAGATTACGTGAAACGTACCTGGTTACATTTCAAAACACAAGCATCCTCATCAATAAGGAAAAATTCATATTTTCGGAATCATCCAACATTCAGCTCCTACCACCTCTCATCCAACCAGAACGAACCAATGAAAAGATCGAAAAAATATTGTCTCTCGAGATACTAAAAGAGCTCCATTTAAACAACACGAAGGAGATAAACATCATACAGTCCGCAAATAAGATCAGCATTTGGACATACTCTGGAGTCTTCACCCTGATACTCACCCTTTTGGTTCCATCAAAATTCCAACAATGTTTCCGAAAAAAGCAATAACTACAAAGGTTCTTGTTGGCACATCCCCAACGCCAAACTCATTCCCCATAGCAAGTGAACCTGCCGAGGTCCCAATCATGGTGGACGATCCTCAAATTAGGAGGTCGGACAGCGCCTACAGGATTCCCTTTTTCTAGTTGAATGAGGACATTTAAGCTTAAAAGAGGAAGCGTTATCACCCGTGTGAAGACACGCAACATTCCACCAGCCGATGTCATCATTGCTACCCGACACGACACTCAACAACTTCAGCAACCACGAAATGAAGCAGTTCCCACGTCTGAACAATTTCCAGTTACGTTGCGCGACGTCAGCACCAGAGGTGACAATCAGATTTAAGACAATATTGTAATCAGTCTTTAGTTAGCCCTAGAAGCAGATAGGGTGTCCCGTAATGACCGCACACGAACAGTACCACACAATTTTCAACAAAAAATGTTATGTAACATTTTGCCGAAATCTTAACCCTTTAGGTGTTATAGCCATTTAAATTTTTCTTCAAAATCGCTTGACTTGCGCTACTAAAACCACTATATCTCAAAAACAACGTTGACTAAACAGTAAAAAAAATTTGTCAACATAGCGAATACTCCACTTTGTTATTTTAAATAAGTTTCATCCGAATCAAATTTACATTGGAATTGTTATAGTCTTTTACAATGAGATTTTTGTTTTTTTTTTATTGAATTTTTTTTTTATTCTTACCACTTTATCTTAAATTTTTACATGAATAATGTTTTGTCCTGTCACACAAAAAGTTTTCATATTCTCTGATGATCAAATCTCGTGAACAATATGTCATTATAAATTTCAAATTTTGAATAGTTACAAAAGTTTGAATGTTGCAAGGCAGGTATTTTTCTGCATCAAAATTTCACTTTTTACATTAACTAATGGGTAAATTTTTTTCAAGCTTCGCTCGATAGTATCTTTTATTATACTCATACTTTTTATTAGATAAATTAGTGTCTGTGTACAATGTTTAATACCTAAGCTATTTATGTGTGCCCTTCGTAGGATTATAGTGATCCTGGATAGAATTTAATTGCATTTTAATGACCTCGATTTCGGCAAAATGTTACATAACATTTTTTGTTGAAAATTGGATGAGAAATTGTGTGGTACTGTCCGTGTGCGGTCATTACGACACCATATATATATATATATATATATATATATATATATATATATATATATATATATATATATATATGTGTGTGTGTGTGTGTGTATATATATACATATATATATATATATATGTATAATATATAAATGTGTGTGTGTGTGTGTGTGTGTGCGCGTATTGTGCTATAACAAAGATGGCATGCAAATTCGTTATGATTAGGTAGAAAACGCCAGTTGCATTCGTTACAGTTTAAACGTGATTTTAAAGTGTCAAAAGCTGTTTTGAATTTCAATAAAGATGACTAAGGCTAAGAATTGCACTCTTATAGTAGGACAAAATACCGTAGACTAGAGTGTGTTAGACTTAATTACGAGCTGCCTTTACTGTTCTTATAAAATGGCTTACGAAGCAGTGAAAACCGTGGAAAGTCATAGCACTGTCCAAAATTTTCCCCGGGCAAAAAAAAAATTATTTATATTTTGGATACACAAATTGTCCGTCCATTGAAACGAACCTCAAAAAAGTCATCTGTCGAAATTTACCGCAAATTCTTCGGAGGAAGTGTCGATATTTGTTGAAATACGTTAAAAGTCATCTTTTGGAAGCCGGAATACATAACAAGATGACCACGAAGAAGCCGCTGGTAGCAACAACTAATCTAAAGAATCTACTTCGCACGGGAACATTTAAACTAGGGAAATGAGGAAAAAACCATCCTTTGGAGCCTGCAGCCGTACAAAATTCAACTGACCCAGGACCTGAAAATAAACGATCAAAGACAACGACGTGTGTTCGCTGAATGGGCTCTGGATCAGTTAGAAAATTACCCTAATTTTCATTGAAAAATCAATTCCAACGATAAGGCTCATTTACAGATGACTGGGTATATCAACAATAAAAATTGTCGAATTTGGGACAATAGCAACCCACATGCGATCCAAGAGAATCTAATACATCCGGAAAAGGTCAGTTTTTGTTGTGGATTTTGGGCTGGTAGCGTAATCGGTCCATTCTTTTTTGAGAGTGCCATTGGCCACCGTCAACGGCGAGCGTTATAGGTCGATGATTACCAACTTTTTTTGGCTTGAAGTGTATGATATGGACACCAACAACATGTGGTTTCAACAAGACGGCGCTACATGTCACACAGCTCATGCCACATTGGACATTCTGCACGAGCAATCTGAGGACATGGTCATCTCACGTGGAAGTGATGTGAATTGCCTAACAAGATCATGCGATTTGAACCCGTTAGACTTTTTATTGTAAAATTTTCTTAAGTCCCAGATCTATGCAAATAAACCACAACCACAGTGATCCACAAAAGCAACATATTCCATGCCATAGGTTAAATTCAGCCTGATTTATGCGCCATAGTCATAGAACATTTCGAATGCGCGCCACCCAAAGAAGCAGCGGTGTAAATTTGAACGATGTCATATTTCGTACTACATTGATGTTCTTCTCAAACCAATAAAAAAACAAGCCGCGAAGTGCGACCCTTGAGGTCCACACGGTCAACTTCCCAGTAATATCTAGATAAACATTAAAAATATTAAACACAATAATAATTTTGAAAATACTACTGCTTTAAATAAAAATAATGAGAGGTATTCATAGCAGTAACAGGAACGAGTTAATATTAATCATATCATCTACGGGAGCATCCGTTGATTGCGTAAGGCTTTTGGTGGATGTAGGTAGATTGATTTGATCAATCAATCGATGGGACCTTTCCTACGTTATTTGTTATTTTCACATCGATGATTGAAGGACAAAAGAGTGCTAGCAAGAATGAACGCATTTTTGTTATTACGCCCACTAAAGAGATTTTGTCGCGTGATGGCCATTTTGAATAGTTGCGTTCAAAATTGCCACGAATTCAGCATAATTACACAATTAAAAATTTTTCACGATTTTACATCAATGAGCTTAATTATATATATTATATTATATTTTTTATTGGTCTTGAAAATTTTTGAATATGCAGTCAAAAATAGGTTCAATTGCATGTAAACAGTAAAATGTATTACAAATGATGGTGGAGGAAGTAATTGAAATCTTACGTTTACTAAAGATGAAATCTACTAAAAACTACAATTTTTTATTTGATGAAAGCTTTTTAAAGCATATGATCTTGCAAAATTTTGACTTAAAAACATTTTACCATTCAAAGCGCTGATTACCACAAATGGAAATTTTATTGAAATTTTAATGGTTTTGAAAATTTTAGCAGTTTTTTAATTAAAAGACTGTAAAACCTAATAAAAATCTGCTCCAGTTATGCAAATACTTGAAGACTTTGATTGAATTTTCAACAATTTGTTCAGAATAAAAGATATAAAGTAATATCATTCGTATGAACCCTCTTTACATGGTAACCTTTAATGATTTTTTATTTTTTATAATTTAGTTTTCTTCACAATCATGAAAGAAAATTTTGCTGGTTTCTTTTTAAAACCTGATAAAAATGTATAAATTTTATAAACATTCCATATTGTATTGTGCAAATCAGGTTTAAAAAATATTTTTTTATAAAAAACCCTAATTTTTCGCATTTTCTTTTATTAAATTAAAAAGCGGCTGAAACGAATTTTTATAATGTTAAAAAAATCCAAAATATGTTAATGCACGTCAACTGACAGCTTAATGATGCATTTATTATTCCTGGTTCGTAAGATATAGCGAATGACGGAAATAACCTTGAAGATCATGATGACTGTTGATATTTTTTTCTTTTTTATGTATTTTTTTCGTAATCATGAGAAAATGTTTTGATGTTGTTTTTACAAGCACTGTTTGGAGTATATGTGCTTTATGAAAATGCATTACTGTGTTCCAAAGGTTAACAATTTATTGTTTATGAAAAAAAACAATTTTTTTTGTACTTTTTTTCTCAAATTTAAAAACGGCTCCAACGATTTTTTCAAAATTTGATTGATTCACAAAAATGTTAATACGCGTCGATTGACACCTTAACAATGCAAGTCGTATATTTGGTTCACGAGATATAACGCATGACACAAATGACCTTCCAAGGGGGAACAACAACACCCCCCCCCGACCGAAGTTTTCCAAAAACTAATCAGCTCTTAAAATTGGAAAGTCGCTTCGATTGACTCCTTAACAAAGTCGATACGACTTTGTTTACGTGAGTTATGCTCGTAGAAAAAAGTGTCCACGAACGTACGTACACACAAACACAGACATACATCTCCCTTTCTAAAAACACTTTATATATACTCTATACATCTCAAAACGTAAAGAAAAGTTGAAAATTTCTATTTCGATTTTCGAGGCGACTACAACAACTTCCCATATACTGAAAAGTTAAAAATTTGATGATATCTCACACGAACTTTGTTTTATTTACATATAAAAATAGGAACTGCTCAATGAAGGACGTTATATGTGTAGAAGTGCGAATTCAAATCTAATCGAAAACTTGAGGGAAGAAATAAAACAAGCCATAGTGGAACAAAATTTCGCAAACATGGACCAATTCCTCGAAGTGGTGAAAGAAGCATGGGCATCTATACATGTGGAAAAATGAAGGAGCCTTATTATGGCAATTGTTAATTACCTACAAGGCATTGTGAATCAAAAGAGTTTAATTTACTTACACAAAGAGATTACTCTTTGTGTTTTTAGTAAAGTGTCTGTTCGAAATCTTGAGTATTCTCAAAATTTATTGTCATAGAGCCTTTTTACAGGCAGCATCGGTTTATGCATAACGTCCCTCTTTTTCTATTGAATCATTTTTAAATCGCACCTAATGGTGTCACGGTTCTACTCGCGGTACCACCACCTACTCGCCTTAAGAGCCAACACTTTGTAGGTTAGCTTATTTAAGTTTAGAATAGTTTGGTCAAGGGCTCGGCCCAACCGCCTTGTGTTATATACTCTGGCGGTTGGCGTCGAGCCGTGTGATAGGCAATAGCCGACGTAGTCAGCGCCTGGGGATACGCCTCAAAGCCACGCACCGGTCACGGAAGCTCCATTTTAATCGAGGCGAAAAGCTCGTGGGCGGTATCACAAATTTAGCACACGGACTCGTGGAGCCTCGTCTGAGGCCAATGACCGCGAACAAAGAGTCCGGTTGGTTGCGGGAACCGTCCCAGCTGTTTTGGGTGAGAGTATAAAAGCGAAAAGCCTCTTAACGGAAGTTCTCTGTCCACTGTTCGATTTCGTTAGCGATACCCGCGCGGGAAACTAAAAGAAAAATTGGCCGGAGAGTTAAAAGCCCCACAGGTGAAGAAGTGACTGAAGAATTGACGAATTGCTGTGTGCGTCCTCGGGAATTCATGTTAAGTTCGCGTAAGTGATACTCCCTCAAAACTCTGTGTCAGTGCCACCGACAAGGCGAAGTCCCGTCAATGCTTTTCCACTGTCTTTCGAACGGTTAGAGCTCAGTTGCAACCCAACGGGCTGAATTGGAAGCGCGCGTGCAAGAAGTGTGCCAAAGCGCAATAGTGCGATCGTTGCGACAGGACCAGTAGCGAGTCGTAGCTGCAAGCTCACGCCAGGGAAACGTAAACGACCCGTCGCCATCAGCTCCAGATCGGGCAGTATCGAAACATCGCTGAGGAGTCCCGACGCAGCGCAAGTTAGGTTAGTTAGAGAAGTAAGTGTAGTTTAAGTAGTGTTAAGTTAAGTTGTAGGGCAGTCAGCGAGTAAGTGGTGGGAAGCATCTCATATTGTTTCTTGATTCATTGTCGAGTAACCATTTCGTGTAAAAAAAGAAGAAGAAAAGCAAATTCATAAAACGTTTTTTTCTTTCTCCTTCTCCTTCCTTACTTGTGTCGGAAATAAATATTTCGGGAACCTCGGTGAGCCGGATTGGGGTGGACGAGTGGCGCCCACGACCCGTCTCCAACGGGCTGACTGGCACCCGAAGGCCTCGACCAAACGATCAGGACCCGACTTGGGTCCTTTCCGAAAAGGTAACGGTGACAATGGGAATGAGTTATTTCAAAGGATTCATTGGCATATTACGTGAAAACAAAGAATCCCCTATAAGAACATTAAAAACAACGCCGATAACACTTTCAGTCGTCAGCACTATCTAGGTATATATAAGATCAAATAAAACATTATGTATTCTTAAAAGAGTGAAAACCGAAAAGCAACAAACGTTTGAAATTAATCTTTAAAAATGTAAGATGAATTGATGTAAATAGAGATGAAATTTATTTTCTCTACTTTTAACAAGGCCAAATTCCCCTTTCAAATTTTTAGGGCTCGCAATGCTCCCGTTTCTTGTGCGGTGGACACGCGGAGTACTAATCTAATCAATGATGAGTTGAGCATCTTTAAAATTGCGTAGGTGAAGGCTCTTAAAATTCTAACAATTATCAAGGAAGCAGAACAATGATAATGATATTGCGTCACGCAAATCAAATAATTAAGCTATGCAATATCCATTCATTCATTGAACGATATTGCATAGGAATACAAATCGAGTCATTAATATTCTCACATTACATTAAATTCTTCACATTACATTAAATCACTTCGACATTGAAAAGCAAACGCAAATAAACAAGAAGCATGAGTACGAACTCAAAGTCTCATGTTGCAAGCAGCTAAGTTTTGAAATTAGACCCATTCTGGCACATGTCAAACCGAGTCGACTAATGTATTCAATTAAGACACATGAGAAGCTTGCATTTAAGGTATGAAATTTTTGTACGATATTTTGGAACGTGCCAAAGAACTTTAAGAGGTCAGGTCGTAAATGTGTCAATATATCGATCACATTGAATGATGCGTTGAAGTCGAGCATGGGAAAATTATTTTAAGAATAGCATAAGCAATATGTAGATACTGTATATAAAGTCAAGTTAAACTAAAAAACGGCACTCTGAATGAATGAGTTGTACAAGCCAAAGCTAGGCGAATTTTGATTATATCCCCCGGTCTAGTCAATTCGGCAGTTCTCCTTTTTGGAAAACGCCAATAGAAATATAGGCATAGAGTTTACGCTTTGCAAAACTTCTTGCCATCAGCCGAGCGGTCCACGGTACGCTTGATGTTAGGTAAGTTTGAAAATGGATTAAGTTCCTGAAACTAAAACTAACCCCGCGTACATCACGTGTACAACATAGTGATCCTGCAGCTACGAACTTGGAAGGCTTCGAAGAGCTATGGGCACAATATGGTCCTGGCCCAGTTAACAGCAATGCACCAGCTTATAATCCGTCGAAGAAGAAAATGACATTGGAAGAATACCGGAAAAGGAAAACCTTGGAAGCTGAAACGAAAGCAAATATCAAATTTGGATCACAGGCGATAACGATTAAAGAGTATAAAGCTCGGAACACCAGAAGGAAGAAAAAGAAGAAGACTCGCGGCGGAAAGAAAGTCCAGATATGAAGGAAACTAGGGAACATTTATCGGCTAATCGCTATCGCGACACAACCAGAAAAAAAGAAATTATTCGAAGAAGTACGCCAATTAGAAACTCAACGAACAGCGGATGTCTACAATATACAAAGACACAATGGGCAACTGCAAAAGTATCAACCAAAGTGTGGTTGAAGAATACAAACAGGCATCAGTGACTACAATAGTATTCATAGTAATAATTTTAATCATATACTTTCATAAAAGAAGAAACAAAAACTTGATTAGAAAAGCATTTACACGCAATAACCTTACTGTTTGATAAAATTAAGATAGCTCAGAATATTTTTTTTACTACTGTGAATGGATCTGGTAGTTGAAACTGAAAAATTATTCAGTAATTTAAAGAAGAGCGTTAATAAGCAGTTCAAACAAGAATATTTAACAACAAAATTAAATCGTCTTAATGAAATTCAAGAGATTTTAGAAAAAAAAATAATTTAGAACTATTGCTTCGTTTTAGTAGGGTAGCGAAACCTATTAGAAAATTCATGGAAGGGAAACTGACAACAGACGACAAAACAACAGACGACAAAATGGCAGCTTTCAATATACAAGTGGCTATGAAGACTATACCACTGTTTGAAGGAAAAGCAAAAGATCTTAACGCATTCCTTAAAATAGCGCAATATGTCGATAAAACACTTTCGGCAACAGGAAAGGTAGAACTTATAGACTTCATATATAATGTCAAACTATCCGAAAATGTACGAACATCAATTGTGAGTGAAATACCTAACACTATAGCTGAACTTAAATCTAAACTGACTGACAGGTACAAACTGCGAAACACAATTCCAAACGTACATACGGCTCTGAGTAAATTAACTCAAGACCGTTCAACTATCACGAGCTAAAAGGAGCGAATTTTGACACTAATTATTGAACTCAACGAGTTACAATTCAATGAGTTGTACATTGACACTAATCAAGATCAGAAAAAGGTCATTGCAAACCTGAATGACCAATACGCTCTCACAATTTTCAAACATGGTCTAAATGACCACTTTAAGAGCATTTTGTAATAAGTTTTCGTTAGGGGCCATTATGATAACAATTAGAGGAAGGAGGGACTCACCTAAATATCGGCGTCTAGCGCCAAAGCTGATGGCAAGCGTGAGCTGCCTATATTTCTGTACAGCGCAAGCGCCGCAATGAACACTCAAATGAAAGGGTGCCGATGCAGGCAGTCCAAATTCACTTGTATGAATGTTGTTTTATTCCAAATATCTTTCTCCTTTTATACAAAATCTTAGCCTAATTTCTATTTACTAAACATTGACTTAAAACTATTTTCCCACAGGACCAATGCATATGTTTGTAATAAATCTATAATTTATTTCATTAGTTTTCCGTATTTCACATGTTGACCCATAATCACATTGCAAGGATTCCAACGCCTTGCAAGTGGTCATCAAAAAGAGCGCCGTGTCTACTTGACACTTTTTAGTCACGTTTGGGATGGCATTGCTCCGTATGTAATTCATATTAAATGACCCTTGTGATTTATGTGTTACTACTGTTTGTGGGCATCTTGTGGGCACGCGTGGCTGAATTTAAATTAGTGAGATGAACGGGCATGCGTGGCATAATACGCATGAATGAGTGCAGATGGACAAGTGTTTGAACATGTGATTCCACTACACCCTCACCGTTTAGAAGTGTTGCGTACTAATTGAGTAATTAGTGCGAAACACAAAAAAATAATTATCTGTATGTTTTGCTATCCGCGCTGCATATGCATGGGTTACATGGGATCTTTCAACTAAAGATAGGATAAGTATGTTACTTTTCATTGTTATATAATTCAAAATATACTTCAGTGAGCTTATATCTAGTCTCATTACATGTGTTTTTATTTTGTTACTATAATTAATATTACATATAATATTTAATTTACTATACTCGTAATTTCAAAATAATTAATATTGTTGACTTATTCTAAATTGCTACTAGTTAGTCTCTTATATTTATATTTTATAATCAATCATCTTGTACAATTTTAAATTATTATTGTGGACCTTTCTTGGTTTACCATCAACTTCTATTGTTGTGTTTACATTATTTGTATTTATCACTCTAAAAGGTCCTATATAAGGTCTATCAAGTTTTCTCCTATTTTCCTTTTTCAAGAGAACTAAATCGTTTGTTTTTAAATGAATTGGATTGGTTTTTGTTATCTTGTCGACACGTTTCTGTTTGACTTTTTCAATTAATTGCTTTGCTTTGTTTAACGCATGGTGTAATCGAATTTTTAATTCGTTTGCGTAATTTTCTGTATCGTAGACTCTGTCTGTCTGTCTGACTATATCATTGGGTAGATATGGTAATTTGCCGAATACTAACTCATAAGGCGTGTAGCCATTATCAACATGTGGAGTTGTATTGTATGCGAACGTGTAATACG
The DNA here is from genome assembly GCA_963942545.1 of Oxycera nigricornis. Classification (NCBI taxonomy): domain Eukaryota; kingdom Metazoa; phylum Arthropoda; class Insecta; order Diptera; family Stratiomyidae; genus Oxycera; species Oxycera nigricornis. The sequence goes on from OZ012659.1 coordinate 47,823,033, forward strand.
GGATCCACTTGTCCCAATTTAGATCTTCGGTAAAAGCTAGAAAATACTCATTTAACACTCGATGGTTGCGTTCTACCGTGCCTAGAGTCTGATGATGATATGGAGCCGAAAATATCTGTTTAATTTCAAGCAATTTGCAAATTTCTTGCATTAAATTATTCGTAAATTCCGTACCTTGGTCAGATTTTAATATTTTGAAATGTCCAAATTTTAATATAAGGTCGTTCACCAATGTGTACGCGACTGTTTTGGCGTCTTTGGATTCTAGTGGTGATGCTATCACGAATTTACTTAGTTCACAATGCATCGTCAAGATGTATCTATAGTCGTTCGAGATTCTTAATGGTCCTACGATATCGATAGCTATTGTTTCGAAACTGGTGGTAGGTGTGTCGGTTTTTATCATGTGTTCTCTTGTGTGCCGTACTTGTTTATTTATTTTGCATTGTTTGCAATTGTTGACATAGTTTTTTATCATGCTGTTCATGTTTTTCCAGCAATATCTTTGTTTAAGTTTTAATTGGGTTTTTCTCACTCCTAAATGTCCTCCGTGTGGCGTGTCGTGATATTCTTGTATCAACTGATTCTGTATTGTTGTATCCTTTATACTCTTCGGGGGTTCGTATAACATTATACTTAGTTTTGCGCGACTTTCGTATTTTTTACTTTGTTGCAACATATTAATTATATTTTTGAAATCTTCTTTACTTATTATTTTGAAGATATCATCGTTATTTGATAACGCTAATTCATATAAATTCATCTCGAGAATTCCATCTAACAACTTTTCCATGGTGGATACGTATATCGCACTGGACTTATCGTTGCAGATTCTAACATTCGATCTAATTGTATTTGAGCTCGCTGATAGCTTTTCGTTAGCGGAAACGTATTTCTCGGTAACTTTATCACTACAGTATACAATGACTTCGTCGCTTGTTCTGACGATATCGAATTTATTATTTTTGCGCAATATAAATTTCAACTTCATAACTTTTCTTACTTCTGATATTGATGTGCAATCCCATACGTAAAGTTGATCAGACTTTACTGGTGTATCGGGTTCATCTATCGTAGTATTTTTATTTATATTGTCTGTTCTTTGTTTTGTAGACATACCCCTTGTTATTGCCAACACTTTTTTGACTTTTTCGTCTATTTCGGGAGGAATCATTGTTTTTAAAATATCTGAGTCTAGCTTGATGCGTGATAATGCATCCGCGTTGCAATTTATTTTTCCTTGCTTGAACACAATCTCGAAATCATAATCGGAGAGATCTAATCTAATCCTAGTTAGTTTAGATGATGGATTCTTGTGCGTGAAAAATGATACGAGAGGTCTGTGGTCAGTAACCACAATGAATTTTCTGCCATATAGATAGGGTCTAAAAAAATTTATTCCCCAATGTATTGCAAGTAGCTCTTTCTCAATTATAGGTTTGTTGATGTCATGTTTACCTAATGATTTACTTGCGTACGAGATGGGTAGATCTGAACCAATATCACCTTGGGAGAGTATCGCTCCAAGGGCATAACTAGATGCGTCTGTTGTTCATACGAATGGTTTCTCAAAATCGGAATATTGCAAGATGGGAGGTGAGATAAGTCTCTCCTTTAAAGTTTCGAAAGCTTTCTGACATTTTTCGTTCCAAACAAAATTTGCATTCTTCTTTAACAGTTCATTTAAACATTTTGCTATTTTGGCGAAGTTCGGGATGAAGCGTCTATAATAATTGCAGAAAGCAACAAACCGACGAACTTCATCTGCGTTATTCGGGATAGGATAGTTTTGTATGATTTAATCTTTAGTAGGATCGGTTTTTATACCTTCATCAGTTATCAGATGGCCTAAGTAGACAACTTCTGGTCTCAAAAATTTGCATTTCTGTGCGTTCAGTTTTAAATTGTACTTCCGTAGTCGTTGTAGTACTTTTGTTAAATTTTTGTTATGATGATCGACACTACAACCAAAAATAATGATGTCGTCAACATATAGAAATGCTTCTGAACTTAAACCGGTCAGTGCTATCGTAAGCATTCTTTGGAAGTTGTTGGACGAAATCTTGAGTCCAAATGGTAATCGCTTGAATTGGAAATGACCGTCTCCTGTAGAGAAAGCTGTCAAAGGTCTAGAATGTTCATTCAATTCAATCTGATGAAATGAGCTGGTCATATTTAGAGTAGTAAAATATTTAGCTCGACCTAATCTGTCTAGAACATCGTCTAGCCTCGTCAATGGGAATTTGTCGTTTATTGTTTTGTTGTTCAAACGACGGAAATCTACAACTAATCGCCATTGTTTTTTATCACTAGAACACTTTTTAGGTACTACTAAAAGTGGTGAATTGTACGGGCTAATAGATGGTTCTATGATATCATTTCGCTCTAATTCTTTCACTTGGTCATTAATTTCTTCCAGTTGAGCGTGTGGTAGTTTGTAGTTTTTGATGTATACGGGTGTACTGTCAGAAAGTTCAATATGTTGTTTGTAAAAATTGTTGACTGAGAGTTTTTCGCCTTCGAGATGAAACACATCGTGGTACTCTTCGATTATTTTCATTAGGCTACCCATTGTTCTCTCGTCCTTGTAGTCTGATCTAATTGTTTGTAGTAGCTCTCGTAAACGATCTGGATTATTTTTATATCCCTTGCTGTTCTTTAATATATTATAGTTTGATAGTGGTTCAGTATCTATTTTGAAATTCTTGATGTTGCATGGTTCATTATTTGTATTTAGTATTTTAATGTGGCAGATACCTTTAGACGGTACTATTGAATTTCCTACGTAAACTCCTTTTTGTATTTCTTTATTGAGTACTATACTGTCTTCACTTCGGTCTAGGTCGATCGGTACTATAGCCTCAGTTCTTGCAGGAATTCTAAAATTGTACATTTTTAATGGCTTCGTATTCATTGGTATTGTGACCTCATCATTGTTGATTATGAATGTGATTGTGTATGTTTCGTAGTCAATTTTGCATTGATATCTCTCTAGGATATCTCTTCCTATAATCCCATCCGTAATGATTGGGAACGATTCTTCTACTAGATTAAATGTGTTAATTTGTTTAGATTCGCCAATACTCAGATTTAAACAAGTTGTACCAATGGACTTTATCGTTTCTTTGGTTATTCCAGTAAGGTTGCATATATTATTTTCATCTATGTACGATATTGTATTATTTATTTTAAATATAGATATATCTGCTCCTGTATCTATCAGAAAAGTCAGATATGTTTTGGTATTCGTGCAAAATAACCTGATAAAACTTGGGCTAGATGCGGATACTTTGTAAATTTTAGTGGTTTTGTATCCTGTTAATCCGGTAGGAGTTGTTACTTCTTTATTGGTTATTCCTCTCCGGATGCCTCTTCGTTTCCCTGCTCGTGAATGACGTTGATTCGTCTATTCATGTTCATATTACTATTGTTGAACCGATTGTTGCTTTGTCTGTTTCTAAAATTATTGTTATTTCTGTTATAATTATTTCTGTTATTCGCGTTTTTTCTATTGAAGTTGTTCCCGTTACTGCGCTGATTGGCGTCGTACCTTCTATTATTATTATTAAAATTGTTTGGACTGAAGTTTCTGTTACCATTATTACCGAATCTATTCGTTCTATTGTTATTATTGCTCTGGCCATATGCCTGGATGTGTTGTCTTCCATTCGAAGTGTTGTTTCTGTTATTTGACATCATATTTCGCTCGTTTCGCGTATTGTAATGTAGTATATTACTTGCGGTGTTTGCATTGCTCTTCTCTAACTCCATTGTCAGGTTAATGGCATCGACTAGTGTTTGTGGTCTAGCGGCAAAAATGGTTTTTCTGTATTGGTCGTGCAGACCATTCTTAAATAAAGTCAGAGCATAAGTGTCGTTCAGACTGATAATCGTTTGTTTCTGCTCTGTTGATACGTTGGTCCCTAAATCATTTATTTGGAGCTGATTAAGTTCGCCAAGAAGGGACAAAATTCGTTCTTTGTACTGTGTAACAGATGAACGATTTTGGGTGACGGTACTTAGCGAGGTGTGAATGTTCGCGACAGAGTTCAAGGGTTTGTACCTAGCCAAAAGTTGAGTTTTTAAAATATCAAAGGTGTTAGGGATGTTTGCGCTAAATGAAGTGCGCACATTGTCCGCAAGTTTAACATTGTAGACGAAGTCGATTAGTTCCGGCTTTGATGCATCATTCAATTTCTTGTTTATATATTCGACAATTTTTAGAAATGCGTTTAATTCCTTTGCTCTACCCTCAAAGGATGGAATGACTTTCATCGCCATATGAAGTTCGAAATTAGCCATATTGTCGTCGTTTGTCTGATCGTCCACACCATTAGTTAGCATACTTATTAATATATGGTTTAGTTCTTTTGATGACTTGACGAAACGTATTTTCAAGTCTAAATATTTATCAGAATCTGATTTTGCGAATTCTTTCCTTAAGGTTTCTTGTATTTCTTCCAAACGATTTAGTTTTTCTTGTATTGTCTCTGGTTTATATGATCTCTTTAAACCTTTTCTTGCATTAGACAAAAGTTTCTCTGTTTCAAATAATAATTCTTTAATTTTGTCCATCAACTAATCAAAAAAAATTTTTTTTTTTTTTTCACATAACGTTATAAGATTTTATACATTTACATTCCTACTCGACTGTTTCTTAACATAATTTTTGTTCTACTTATTGTATGTAATTGCTATTATTATGAAGATTATGGTCGTGGTCGTTGCCTGCTGGTATTCTTGAAACGTCGCCTGGTTCACCGACTTGCAGTTGCCCATGTTCGTGTTTTTGTATGTTGTCGACATACGATCTCTCTAGTTCTTTTAGCTTTTGGAACAGCTTCCTCCTGTTGTCGCCCTTTGCTATTGCTATCAAGCGGTATAGGTTCGCACGTTCGATCCTGAATCGCACCTTCTTTCCACCCCTATATTTCCTCTTCTCCTTGTTGATCGGCGGTGATGGTTGCTTTTTCGCTATGTTCTTGCGGTAGTCCTCTATTGTGAGTGGCTTCGGTCCGATTGCTGCGAGTTCTTTTCGTCCTGTCGCCTTGTATGCTGGTGCTCTTGCTGGTGTACCAGGGGAGTATTGTTCCCATAATTCCTCAAAACCTTCCATTATTGGTCCTAAATATCGGCAAATAGGTTGGCAGGATCGCCATGTAATAAGTTTTCGTTAGGGGCCATTATGATAACAATTAGAGGAAGGAGGGACTCACCTAAATATCGGCGTCTAGCGCCAAAGCTGATGGCAAGCGTGAGCTGCCTATATTTCTGTACAGCGCAAGCGCCGCAATGAACACTCAAATGAAAGGGTGCCGATGCAGGCAGTCCAAATTCACTTGTATGAATGTTGTTTTATTCCAAATATCTTTCTCCTTTTATACAAAATCTTAGCCTAATTTCTATTTACTAAACATTGACTTAAAACTATTTTCCCACAGGACCAATGCATATGTTTGTAATAAATCTATAATTTATTTCATTAGTTTTCCGTATTTCACATGTTGACCCATAATCACATTGCAAGGATTCCAACGCCTTGCAAGTGGTCATCAAAAAGAGCGCCGTGTCTACTTGACACTTTTTAGTCACGTTTGGGATGGCATTGCTCCGTATGTAATTCATATTAAATGACCCTTGTGATTTATGTGTTACTACTGTTCGTGGGCATCTTGTGGGCACGCGTGGCTGAATTTAAATTAGTGAGATGAACGGGCATGCGTGGCATAATACGCATGAATGAGTGCAGATGGACAAGTGTTTGAACATGTGATTCCACTACAATTTTATTCGCAGCGCGACCAAAGAATTTAACAGAGGCAATAAATTTGGCCCTAGAGGTGGAAAAACCGACAATTCCCGATAGAAAACAATCATGCACTTCAACACAGGTGAAAAAAGCCAGTTATAACCGACCATTTAACAACGGTAGATTTTCCCGCAATAATAATAATAACAATCATAACAGGTGGAACAACAATACAAACAAGGTAAAATGAATACGAACGCGGATGCCTTATCCAGAATAGAGATAAATACTGAGATATTAAAGAAAATGATTCCTCAAGAAAGAGATGAGACTGTAAAGAAAGTATTGGCGTTAACACGGGGTATGTCTGCGAAACGGAAGACAAACGATACTAAACAAACCAATAAGATTAACGATTCTAATACACAAATGAAGACTGATCACCTTTACGTATGGGATTCGACATCATTATCGGAAATAAGGAACCTGACGAGGTTAAAGTTTATATTCTGCAACACGAAGAAACTTGATATTGTACGTAGAAACAATGACATCATTGCATACTGTAGCGATAAATCTGTCGTGAAATCCGTTTCCGTTAATACTAAACTACTAGTAAATGCACAAAGAAAAAAATCAAGTGGAGTAAACCATAGCGATAGTCCTGATATGGTATACTTACCTATCATGGAAAAGTTATTGGAAAAATTACTCGAAATGAATATTTCTGAGATAGCGCTATTCATCAAAGATGAAATATTTAAATACATTGAAAAGGCAGAATTCAAGAAAATTATTAATATGTTGCAACAAAATGAAAGTCGCGCAAAATTAAATATTATTATTTATGAACCCCCAAAGAGGATTACTGATACTAAATTGCAGAATGATTTGATAACAGAGTATCATGACACGCCATTAGCCGGACACTTAGGAGTCAGGAAGACTTTACTAGAATTGAAACAAAGGTATTGTTGGAAAAACATGAACACCATGGTAAAGAAATATATTAACAATTGCGGAAAATACAAAATTAATAAGCAAGTAAGGCACACCAAGGAACCTATGCAAAAATCTGACACACATACTACTAGTTTCGAAACTATTGCTATAGATGCGGTAGGACCACTAAAAATCTCGAATAATTACTGAAACATTCTTACAATGCAGCAGTGGAAACTAAAGACGCAAAAACCGTTGCGTAAACACTCGTTAACGATTTTATACTGAAATATGGACACTTTAAAATTTTAAAATCGGACCAAGGTCCCGAGTTTAAGAATAGTCTCTTGCCGGAAATCTGCAAACTGTTAGATATAAAACAGACATTTTTTACACCTTATCATCATGAATCCTGTGAGGTTTCTGGATCGCCATGTGATGGTTCTTTGATGAGAAGTTCTTTTCCATCGAAACTACAGATTTCCATAGTGAAGAAATCCGGAAAAGAAAAGTAAAAAAGGGGAAATTATAATTGAGTAAAGGCCGGCACAATTTTGGTGCCACTGGCCACGGTAAATTTACATGCCGATTGTAGGCATAACCGACAGTGGCGAATGATAGGCACAATCCAGGGATAGTCTAAGGAGCTGTGCCGAGTAAGAAAGGCACAAATAAAACTAGCTCGATAGTTCTCCATAGACTATATTTTCTTTAATACTTACTTGCTATTTATACAAATTCTTAACACTAAATCAAACTCTTATGGCCTGATAAAGTATTCTAAATTATGTTTTTCAATAACTCTATCTCTAACTCTATTCTCTAATCGTTCCACATGGCACTCACAACCAAAAGGCGATGTCCATGCGCGCAAGGACCACGAGGTGATAAGCATTATCGGTACATTCATGAAGCGATGTATTTATTGGTGATAGATACATCACTTTGATGTTGGAAGGATAGCCTTTCATGGAATTGAAGTGATGTATTTATTGGTGATAAATACATCACTTTAATGTTTAAAAGTGTTCTTAAAGGACACCACACCCTAACCCTTTAAGAAATTTCTTTACTTGTGGAAATAAATTTCTAAAACTTAAATTGTTTGACATAACTGTTCTAATTCAAGGTCTTTAACATATTGTTATGATAAATTTTATCTTTATCTTTAATTCTTATTTTAGTATTTAGTTCTAGTCTTTCTACTACTTCGTATGGACCTTTATAGGGGCTTGTTCCTTTTTTTCTATTGTGATTTTTGACAAATAGAGAATCTCCAATTTTGAATTTCGATTCATTGCAATTCTTTTCATATATTTCTTTTCTAGTTTCTTTAGCGATGTTCAATAAATTTCTGGCTATTTTTACAGAGCGTTGCAATTAATTCATATGGTGAGTAGTGTGTTTCTACATGTGGTGTTATATTATATGCGAAGGTATAATATGGGATCCATTTGTCCCAATTTTCATCGTTTGCGAAATTTAAAAGATACTCATTTAAAACTCTGTGGTTTCTTTCTACGCTACCTAAAGTCTGGTGATGGTAAGGGGTTGAAAATATTTGTTTAATTTTGAGTAGCTCACAAACATTCTTTAGAGTTTCATTTAGAAATTCAGTTCCTCTGTCTGGTTTGAGGATTTTAAAACAACCGTATTTTAAAATGAATTGTTCGACTAAAGTGGTAGATATTTGGTTCGCTTCTTTTGTTTCAATAGGGTATGCAACGATAAATTTAGTTAGTTTACATTGTATTGTGAGTATATAGCGGTAACCATTTGAGATTCTTAATGGTCCGACTGTGTCAATCGAGATAATTTGAAAGCTTGAGCGTGGTATTTCAGTTATGGTTAGTTTTTCTTTAATGTATTTTGTTTGTTTATTCTTTTGACATAAGAGACAATTTGATACAAATGATTTTACCAATTTTGACATACATATTTTTCCACACATATCTTTGTTTCATCTTTAATATAGTTTTTCTAACTCCGAAATGTCCTCCATATGGTGTGTTGTGAAATTCTTCGATAAGCTTTTGTTGTGTTTCGCTATCGGTTATTTTTATGGGTGGTTTATATATAATAATTTTTAATTGAGAACGCTTAAATTTTTCAAAATTTTCTTGTGCATTTTTCACATTATTTAGGCCTTTGATATATTTGTCGACGTTTGCTTTCTGCAGATTTTTGAATTTATTTTTAAATTCTTCTTTCGTTATGAGCTTGATAATTTCAATATTTTCGTTTAGTGCTAGCTCTGATATACCGAATTTTCGCATTTGTAGTATCAGTTTCTCCATCAGACAGTCTGGATTGTGAGGATTATCACTGTGTCTTACGATTACCTCGTATTAGTTTACTTCAAATCGCATATTCGATGATAGTTTCTTCGATCGATAACCTGGGTTATACGAATTATCACTATATCTTGCGGTTTTCATATTATCTTTAATTTGGCCATTGCGTTCTAGTAAAATGTCAAGTTTCTTAATATTTCTTATGTCCGTGAGGGACGTACATTCCCAAATATGAAGTTCATGACGCTTCGTTTGGTGAATGTCTCCGTCAGGACCTTTAGATTGTGTGCGTTTTTTGGACATATTTCGTGTAATTGCCAATATGTCAATTGATTTTGGAGTTGTATTGTCTATCGATGTGGGAATCATTTCTTTCAATATGTTAGAATCTATTTTGATTCTTGATAATGTATCCGCGTTAGTGTTACTAATCAGCTAGATCCAATCTTATTCTCGTTAATTTAGAGGAAGGGTTTTTGTGGGTGAAGAGCGACACAAATGGTGTGTGATCAGTTACGACTATGAATTTGCGACCAAATATGTATGGTTTAAAAAAAATTGTTGTCCAATGTATGGCTAAAAGTTCGTTTTCAATTACGGGTTTGATAATCTCATGTTTGTTCAGTGATTTACTAGCGTATGAAATTGGTAGATCAAAACCTATCTCACCTTGTGAAAGTATTGCTCCTAGTGCTTGATCAGATGCGTCTGTAGTTATAATGAATGTTTTATCAAAATCTGGATATTTTAAAATGTGTGGTTTCATTAGTTTTTGTTTTAGAGTTCTGAATGCTGTGTTACATTCTTCTGACCAGATGAAAGGTTGCTTCTTTTTTAGCAAGTTGTTGCAACATTTTGCAATTTACGCAAAGTTATGTATGAATCGACGGTAGTAGTTGCAGAATGCAATAAATCGTCTAACTTCGTCTGCATTTCGTGGTGTTGGATAATTACAAATAGTATGGAATTTCGATGGATCTGTTTTAATTCCATCTTTGGTTATAAGTTGTCCAAGATATACTACTTCTGGTCTTAGAAAACAACATTTGTTTGGCTTTAATTTAAGGTTGTATTGTTGTAATCGCTTGAATACTTTTATTAAATTCTCATTATGATTTTGTAGGCTACAGCCAAACACTATTATGTCATCGACGTATAGAAATGCGTTGCTATCTAAACCACAAAGTGCTATTGTTAGCATGCGTTGGAAAGTATTGGATAAGATTTTAAGACCAAAGGGTAGTCTTTTAAATTGAAAATGTACATTTGAAGTTGAAAATGCTGTCAGAGGTATTGATTTTTTGTTAAGGTTTATTTTATTTGATAAAAGGAACTAGTCATATCTAGTGTCGAAGAGTGCTTAGCTCTACCTAATTTGTCTAATACGTCTTCAATGCGAGTTAGAGGGAATTTGTCATTAATTATTTTTATATTTAACTTTCTATAATCAACTACTAGTCGCCACTTTTTTGTATCATTCGATCCTTTTTTGGAAACTAGTAATAAAGGTGAATTGTATGGGCTAATTGAACGTTCTCTGATATCATCGTTAAGTAGTTTTTGAACTTGTTTATTAATTTCTTCCTGTTGAGTTTGTGAAAGTCTAGAGTTTTTAATGTATATTTGATTGGAGTCTGTGACAGAAAGATTTTGTGTATAAAAATTGTTTGTCGAAAGTGGTTCATCTTATATGTGAAATATTTTTTGATAATCTCTGAATATTTCAATGAGTAAATTTTTCGCTTTTTCGTCTTTTATTTCTAAATTGAGGAGTTTCAAAATATTTTCAAATCTAGAGTTGGCATTAGAATATTGTTGCGAAGTTTTAGCAACGTGATAATTTTTAAGTAGTTCTGTGCTTATCGTTATGGTGGATATAGTTACTTCGGTATTGTTTGTATTCAGAATCTTAATGTGACAATTGCCCTTTGAAGGCTCTATTGAATTAGCTACATAAACTCCTTTTTGGATTTATTTGTTTAGAATGACGCTATCCTCTACTGGTTTAAGATTTATTGGATGTATGATTTCGGATCTCGGTGGTAATTTTATTTGATAAATATTTAATGGTTTTGTCTCTAGTGGTAATGTTAATTCATCATCGTTGATGATAATTGATATTGTGAATGTTTCATAATCAATTTTACACAAATATTTAATTCGGAAATCTCTTACAAGTAAGTCATCTGTAGTTATGGGAAAGTCAGGATCTAAGATATGAAATCTATGTTTCAGTTTGTAGTTTTGTATTGAAAAATTTATATCAGCAGTTCCTAAAGAGAAAATTTTTTCCGTAGTAATTCCTGATAGTTTGCATCTATTATCCCCTTTGATTTTTAACGGTGTTATTTCTTTGCATATAGATATGTCTGCAAGTAGTAAGTGACGTACCACAGAACCGGTTTTTGTATGGGTGGGAACGGCATTTTCAATCTTTTTCAATCAGAACAGCGAGTGGCTTGGGGTACCACGTTTGTATGGCCAGGATGGGGTGAATCAGAATGCCTTGGTCTTGGGTTACGGAGGAACGGGTGCTGAGATTATGGCTTTGTATCAGGTGTGTGGCGGTGATTGTTTGGGAGGTGGTAATTCAGAGTGGTTTGGTCTTGGGTGTGGTGTGGAAAGACGATTGTGATTGTGTGTTGGTATCAGGTGTGTGGCGGTGATTGGCGGCGTTGGTAGAATGCTATGGAGGGTCTGGGTTGGGGCTGTGATTTGCAGTGTTGGTAGAAGTGTGTTGTGGTTGGTTGGTTGCGTGAGGTGGTGGTAGGGTGTGGAGGATCAGGTGTGTGGTTGTGATTGGTAGAAGGCTAGAGGTTCGGGTTGTTGCGGTTGTTTGGTTGTGTCAGGCCGTGGTAGGGTGTAGAGGATCAGGTGGTTGGCGATGGTTTTGAATGTTGATGGAAGGCTATAGAGGATCGGGGTGTTGCGGTTGGGTGCCTCAGGTAGTCATAGGTAGTAGAAAATAGGGTCAGATGTTTTGCCTGCAGCTGTGGTTTGTGAGATGTGTCATGTGTTGGTAGATGTTGTGTGCATAACTGGTTGGTTGTTAGGAGGGTTAGAGGACGTTAGAAAGGCTGCTAAAGGCAATTTTTGTAAAATGGTAAAACAGGAGCGCATGAAAAGCAGACAGGAAAAAAATGAATGTACCTTCATGTGCGAATTAAACTTGAATTTCGTTCGTTGGCGATACCGAGCATGTTAATTCAAGTTTTCCTTCAAGCGAATGTATGAAGAAGCTGTTTAAGACAACGAATGATGGGTACAGGTTAAAGCCTTGCACGTACATTTTCTGTGGCTCAGTAGAAAATTTAGCTCAATGTAATACAAACCCATTGATTTCAATACGCCGTATTAATGTTCTAATTTGTGCGAACGAAGGGTGAAAAGAAGTGTGAAATTTTAATGGTAATAGCCATTCATACTGATTCGATCGTATCATCAATGGGTGCATATTCGTGTATCTGCATGGAATGAGAATTTCGATCGGTCGCATATCAATGAACTTCATGCACATATACGTTAAGATGTTTTCAAACAAGTGGTAAAAAATATCTTAAGTCTTTTTTGAAGGCGAGCGAATGATGGTAGAGAGGACGATCACATACATGTTTATTGTATTTAAAGGGATTCCCCCGAATTTTATCGTGACGTCGCATTGACCGTGTTGCAATTGGATGCATATTAATTAACTCGCTTAGGAACCAACAGACTTGCAAAAAAATAAATATTATTGGAAAGATTTCAATATCACCTGCATCTTAAACTGAAATGGAAGAATATTTTGTGAGAAAAATGTGTTTTAAGCAGTGCATATTTAATCACTTTACACGTGTGGTATAGGTGAAGGTTAAGACTGATGGTTGAATGCTTTTGTGCTGCGGATCGCGTATTCATTCTGTATATTGAAATTATTTGAGGATGAATATAATTAGCTCGTGTGGAAACATCTGCTATTCAGTTTGCAATTACTCACCCGTATTACCCTATGTGCGCGTAGACAGTATAAAAGTGAAGGGTTGCAGTCAATTATTAGGCAGAAGGTTTTGAAGTCTTTTGGAAGAAGTTGGAACACGAAAAATATGGTGAGTAATAATATTACATACATACTGGTAATGTTTCTTTTTAATCCTTTGTTCTTTTTTCCAGAAAACTGTAGAAGTGTTGAACAATGTATGCGAGTACAGTCCTGATCAACACGTAGCACTTGTTGCTTTGGAACACGAAAAGAAATATAGGGTTAAATGTTTTCGTTTGGTCAACACGCAATATGGATCACGCCTCACCGTACACCTAACCAAGGGAACCTTTTGTTTTCTTCCACCAAGATTCTCAGAGAAAATTAAGAAACAGCGTCAAATTGAGGATCTTAACGATATTGCGGAAAACTATCTGATTTTCGAAGGTAAAGATGACGCTAGAGGTGGATATTTGAAAATAAAATTTGCTCAGCATAACAACGATGAATTTGAATAAAGAGTCGCTTTTGCCATACAGCATTGTTGACTTTCCAGTATATGGGAAGTTCTTGTAATCGCCTCGAAAATCGAAATTGAAATTTTCAACATTTCTTTACGTTTTAAGGTCTATAGAGTATATATAAAGTGTTTTTAGAAAGAAGTATGTATGTGTGTGTGTGTGTGTACGTACGTACGTACGTGCATTCGTGGACAGTTTTTTCTACGAGCATAACTCACGTAAACAAAGTTGTATCGACTTTGTTGAGGTGTCAATCGAAGCGTCTTTGCAATTTTAAGAGCTTAATAGTTTTTGGGATACTTCGGTCGGGGGAGTTTGCTATTTTGCCCGTTTGAAAGTCATTTCTGTCATGCGGTATATCTCCGGAACGACATATACGATTTGCAAAATTATGGTGTCAATCGACGCGTATTAATATTTTTGTGATTCTATCAAGTTTTTAAAAAATCGTTGGAATCGTTTTTTAATTTATTGAAAAAAAAGTGCTAAAAATTAGGTTTTTTTTTCATAAACAATAAGTTTTTAACCTTATTTTCAGCACGCAGTAATAAATGTATACAAATTTTATTTACTCCAAACAAATTTTGTAAGAAAATCAGAAAAATTTTCTTTCATGATTACGTAAAAAATGAAATTAAAAATAAAAAATCATTAAAAGTCATCATGATTTTCAAGGTTTTTTTTTATCATCCACTATATCTCACGAACCATATATGATGTTTGCATCATTGAGGTGCCATTCGACTTGTATTATTTTTTTTTTATGTTTTTAAATTTATAAAAAGTCCTTTCCGCCGTTTTTTCCATTTAATAAAAGAAAATGGGAAAATGAGAGTTTTTTTCATAAAATATACATTTTAAACCTGATTTGCACAGCTCAATAATAAATGTTTATATAATTTATACATTCCTAATAGTTTTCGAAGAGAAACTGGCCAAAATTTTTTGCATGATCCAAAAACATCTAAAAAACGGCTCGTGACAAAACAAAAATTCAATGATTATGCCGAAGTCATGGCAATTTTGAACAAAATTATTCAAAATGGACACCTCGCAAGAAAACCTCTTCAGTGGGCGTAATATAAAGAATGCATTCATTTTTGCTAGCGCTCTTTTGTCCTTCAAGCATCGATATAAAAATAACAAATAACGTAAAAAAGGCTTTATAGCCCGCCTCTCTCCGATTTATCCGCGTGAATAGTCAATCAAACCAATCCACCCCGCATCCAACAAAAGCCTTACGTAATCAATGAACGCTACAGTAGATGATATGATTAATATTAGCTCATTTCAATTACGATTATGAGTACCTCTCATTATTATTATTTAAAGTAGTAGTATTTTCATAAATATTTTTGTGTTTAATATTTTTAATATTCATGTAGATATTACTGGGAAGTTGACCGTGTGGACCTCAAGGGTCGCACCTCACGGCTTATTTTGTATGAATTCGGTTGGGGTTTTTAGTTATACTCAAAAGAATTTTGTCGAGCTCACTTACTATTGCTTGCATTAATGCACCTATGCGTTTAAGTAGCGAAGATTCTAATTCATTTAAAATTTTTGCCAATTTTTGGAAATATATTTTTATATTGACGTTGTATACATGTATATATGTAAATATATTTTTATATTATTTTTGCTATAGTTGTTGATGCATGCTCGTCCGGTTTTCTTCTTTTTTCTTAAATATTTGTTGTTCTAGCTCTGAAATCCGTTGGTACGTTGTGGTCGCTACTTTACAGCTCGGGGGTTATTCTGATTCCGTGAGCTATCTTCTTAATGCCGCCATTAATCTCCTGTATTTTACTTGTAAACCTCCCTTTCGTTTTTTTTGGTTTCTCTATTTTGGGAATGACGTACTTCTGCTTCTCCTTTCTTCGTGTAAGCCTTGCACGGTAATCGTTTAAGGTAACCGTTTTGGTCCGATTTTTGTGGGTTTATATTTTCGTGTATTTGCTGTTGACCCGATTTTCGGCTCTGGTACATACTCTTGATGCTGCTTCCCAGAAGGCAGGTTAGTAAGCAGGATCGCCATGTCAGGTTTCTGGAACGCCATGTGATGGTCCTTTGATGAGGAGTTCTTTTCCATCGAAACTACAGATTTCCACAGTGAAGAAATCCGGAAAAGAAAAATAAAAAAGGGAAATTATAATTGAGGAAAGGCCGGCAAAATTTTGATGCCACCGGCCACGGTAAATTTACATGCCGATTGTAGGCATTACCTGCAGTGC
Organism: Oxycera nigricornis; assembly: GCA_963942545.1. Classification (NCBI taxonomy): domain Eukaryota; kingdom Metazoa; phylum Arthropoda; class Insecta; order Diptera; family Stratiomyidae; genus Oxycera; species Oxycera nigricornis. The sequence continues at coordinate 47,838,731 of OZ012659.1, forward strand.
CGAATGATGGGCACAATTCATGGATAGTCTATGAAGCTGTGCCGAATAAGAAAGGCACAAGTAAAACTAGCTCGATATTTCTCCATAGACTATATTTTCTTTAATACTTACTTGCTATTTATACAAATTCTTAACACTAAATCAAACTCTTATGGCCTGATAAAGTATTTTAAATTATGTTTTTCAATAACTTATCTCTAATCGTTCCACATGGCACTCACAACCAAAAGGCGATATCCATGCGCGCAAGGATCACGAGGTGATAAGCACTATCGGTACATTCATGAAGCGATGTATTTATTGGTGATAAATACATCACTTTGATGTTGGAAGGATAGCCTTTCATGGAATTGAAGTGATGTATTTATTGGTGTTAAATACATCACTTTAATCTTTAAAAGTGTTCTTAAAGGACACGACAATCCATAGGTAGCATAAAGCGAAACCACAGAGTTCTGAACAAATACATACTGTCATTCGCAGTAGGTTTGGAATGGGACAAATTGATTCCATACTTTTCCTTCGCATATAGCACTACTCAGCATGCGACAAGTGAGTTCACTCCTTATGAATTAGTTTTCGGCAAATTACCATATTTACCAGACGACATACTGACTAAAATAGACGCAGTTTACAACATTGAAAACTACGCCAACGAACTCAAACTAAGATTAAGACATGCTTTAATCAAAGCAAGAGAACTAGTGGAAATTACTAAACGAAAACGGTCAGATAATACCAGAGAAACAAACTCAATTAATACCAAAGCAAACGATGTAGTTTTGTTAAAATCAGGTAATAGAAAAAAACACGAGAAACCATATAAAGGTCCCTTTACTGTCATAGAAACGAAAGATGTAAACTCCGTAAAAGATGTAAACGAAAGTCCAAAAGAGGTACACAACAATAATCTGAAGATGTTCAGATAAGCGTATTTTTGATATTTTTAATATTTCAACAATTAAATGTATATACGAAAATTTCATGTACAATATATACAATATATAAATTATGAATATCATTATTAGTATTACAAATTATCGATATCACGGTTATCAATATAAAAATTGTTGTTATTACAATTTGTCTAAGAATTGTCACTTTCACTATAATTTATCAATATAAAATTTTACTGGTCTACATAAATGTAACTCATAGCACGACTTCGAAACTTACTCGAATTACACGCATGGGTTCCGCATCGATTCTACAAATCCCTACGAAACACATCTGAACGGTGGGGGTGTAATGATATTGCGTCACAAACGCAAATCAAATAATTAAGCTATGCAATATCCATTCATTCATTGAACGATATTGCATAGGAATACAAATCGAGTCATTAACATTCTCACATTACATTAAATTCTTCACATTACATTAAATCACTTCAACATTGAAAAGCAAACGCAAATAAACAAGAAGCATGAGTACGAACTCAAAGTTTCATGTTGCAAGCAGCTACTGTTTTGAAATTAGACCCATTTTGGCACAAGCCAAACCGAGTCGACTAATGTACTCAATTAAGACACATGAGAAGCTTGCATTTAAGGTATGAAATTTTTGTACGATATTTTGGAACATGCGAAAGAATTTTAAGAGGTCAGGTCGTAAATGTGTCAATATATCGATCACATTGAATGATGCATTGTAGTCGAGCATGGGAAAATTATTTTAAGAATAGCATAAGCAATATGTAAATACTGTAAATAATGACAAGTAAAAATAAAGAAACGGCACTCTGACTGAGGGAGTTGTACAAGCCAAAGCTAGGCGAGATTTAATTATATCCCACGGTCTAGTCAATTCGGCAGTTCTCCTTTTTGGAAAACGCCAATAGAAATATAGGCATATACGCCTAGTTTCGCAAAGCGTAAACTATAGTTTACGCTTTGCGAAACTTCTTGCCATCAGCCGAGCGGTCCCCGGTACGCTTAATGTTGGGTGAGTTTGAAAATGGATTAAGTTCCTGAAACTAAAACTAGCCCCGTGTACATCACGTGTACTACACAAAAGCCAGAAAGTAAATACAAACGGACAAATAAAAGCTAATAAACAAAGAAGTTCAGTCACGCCTCTACGCAATGCAACCTCGCATTTTCAATCAACAGCGCCGGATATTTCAACGAACTACCGATTGTTCACGTGACGATCAAAAATTTACGGTAAGCTGTCTAGTTGACACAGGCTGCTTTCATAGTCTCTAACTTAATCCAAAACTGATGGCAATACTGCCATGTCATGAAAACAGACTTTCCAAAACAAATTAACAAAAATTCGTTCCACTTGTTTTGACGCAATACTTGGTATTTACATTCTACGCGGTATCAATGCAATCTTAAATTTTGCTCGTAGTTCTATCAAAATCAACGATTTTGAAATTCTGTTTGAGATCGAACGCGGTGAAATATATACTGTGGAGACACAATAAATTGAATTTCAATGTATTCACAAAACACGAGGTTGAAAGTAAAATAGTGTACGATCATTAAGTGCTTACACAAAAGATATCGAATAATCTACCCTCTCCACGGAAGAAGAAGCTCTTCATGACTAAATCAAGGATGAATTTTACGATCTCAAACTCAAAGTAAAAGAAAAGTGAAATGAAATCAAATAAGAGTTGGAGCTTATAAATGAAGGTTTCATATATCAACGAAAATGTCTGTTGTCTTATTCTTTCCGAAATTTTATGAAAACTTAAATCTTGGAAGCATTAGTCCATGGCATCATACAACGATCAAAGTTGCCAAAAAGTGGTATCAAAAAGAACGGAAAACATAGGCTCGTAAACAATTTTCGTAAGATCAAAAACGCGACTGTGGAAGATAAATATCCCATACCACAAATCGACGATATATTAGGTTAACTTTGCGAACATAATTTTTTTACTTTCATCAACCTTGCGAAAGGCTTTCATCGAATTAAAATAAGGCTTGAGGATCGACACAAAACCGCCTTTTCAATGGACGCCGGATGTTTTGAATTTACCAGTATCCCGTCCAGTTTGAAAAGCCCCATTCCACATATATTAGTTTTACAATTTAACGTTTAGAGAATATGAGCAATCACGACGAAAAACGCTAAAAACACTCAGAAAAGTGAATCTCAAAATTGAAATATCTAAAACGCGTTTTCTACAAAAATCAATTGAATTTCCTGGTCATGCAATAAACATCGTTAAAATTAGGCCAAACGCCAAAAAATTAACCTTTTTTTCTACGAACATAGATCACGTAAACAAAGTCGAATCGACTTCCATGTAGTGACAATCGAAAAGTCTTTGCAATCCTAACAGCTGATTAGCATTTGAGACTTTTCGGTCGTGGGGTTTGTTGTTTTGACCCCTCCGAGGTCATTTTTGTCATCCACTAATCTCGTGTACCAAGTATAGGATTTGAATCAACGCGCATTAACACTTTTGTGATTCTTTCTCTTCGACACTTGGATGACATATTTCTTAAAGTATCTAATGAATTGCATAAATATAAACTCGCACTGCAAATCAATTCATAAAATGATCTGCTTGAGAAACAATAAACCTTCAAATCAGGTTTACTGAAGAAACCGAAAAGCACATTCTGGAGATTGACAATTTAATTCACTCTTCCCAATTACTATCTCTTACGCAGGAAAAAATCGGTAAGATAAGCGAGATAGTCCTGAATGCAAGATCTAGCCTCCATCATCTACAGTGCTGTGCAAAACTTAAGCAACACACTACATATCGGAATGAAAGGCAAAATTGTAATCAAAATATAAAGATGTTTTTCCTTTTTTGTTTTGAATTCACACGTTACCATGTTGCTTAAACCTCTGCAATAAAAAAGGACATCAATATTTCAACTGTTCTTTAAAAAAAATACACCAACAAAAAGGCTGTGCAAAATCTAAGCAAATTTTAAAACGCAGCAACGATTCCCAGTCAGAACAAAAGATAACGGGGATTTCCCGATGTTTTTGTTTTTTCTGATACTCTTGTCAATTAGATCAGTAAAGATCATCTTTCCTTTGGGTTTAGTTGTGTCTAAAAAAATAAAATTAAAAATGCAGCGTTATCAATACGATAATAGATTTAAATCAAACGTAATTTCGCTATATTATTCCGGAAAAAACCAAGTAGAGATTGCCAAATCGTTAAATATAAACAAATCTTTAATTTTAAAATGGATTACGAAATATCAAAACACGGGTAGTGTGAAAAGTGTAAATTTTGGTGAAAGGTTGCGTGAAACTACCATTAGAGATGGCTTACAAATTAAAAATTGATAAAAATAAAACCGTTTATCTCGTCAAAAGAAGTTGTGAAAGAGCTAGGCTTAAATGTCAACTCAAGCACTGTTCGCAGACGGCCAATTGAATTCAATCTAAAAAACTATATAGCTTTAAAAAACCATTGTTCACAAAAAGACACGCAAGGAAAAGGTAAACTGCTCGAACAACACTTTTAAACATTATTATTTTACTATTTATATCGTTTTATATCATTTAGGCTTGAATTTGCTAAAAGCTTTCTTGACTGGTCAGTTGCTAAATGGAAGAGCGTTTTATTTAGCGACGAATCCAAGTTCAACCTCTTCAATTCTGATGGCTTATCCCCTGTGAGGCGTGAGAAGGGACAACAACTGAATCCACACTTCTGTGGGAAAACGGTGAAACATGGGGGAGGAAGCGTCATGGTCTGGACATGTTTCTCAGCATTAGGTCTTGGTCCCTTTCATAGAATAACAGAAATTATGGACGGATTCATGTATAAGGACATCTTAGATTCTAGAATGTTACCTTATGCAGAGTGTAATATGCCACTTCGATGGGTGTTTCAACATGATAATGACCCGAAACACACATCGAAGTTGGTTAAAGAATAGCTTAGCTCTAAAAGTATTAAAGTTCTTGATTGGCCGGCACAATTGGCCGACTTGAATCCTATAGAAAACTTGTTCGGTATATTGAAACGGCGCATGGGAGCAGTACAGTTTGCAATCAAGGACCAATTGTTTACAAACCGAAAAGCCGAATGTGAAAAAATTGATATATCAATTTTAAATAATTTAGTTTAATCAATGCCTCGCAGTTGTACCGCTGTAATTAAAAATAACGGCTATTACACGAAATATTAATAAAAGTTGCTTAGATTTTGCATAGCCTTTTTGTTGGTGTATTTTGTTTTGGTTTTTTTTAAAGAACAGTTAAAATACTAATGTACTTTTTTTATTGCAGAGCCTTATGCAACATGCTAACGTGTAAATTAAAAAAAAAAAGTTCTTTACATTTTGATTGCAGTTTTCCATTTCATTCCGACATGTAGTGAGTTGCTTAAGTTTTGCACAGCACTGTATATATCTTATTAGATGACGACTTAGCAAAATATAAAATCACAGCTAACACCCTCGAAATTATTAAATCGAATGCCCTCCTTGAACAAGATACATTTTGAATTGTCACACCACTGGAAATTAAACCTATGGATATCTTAGAACTCATTCTGCTTCCAAATCGCGATAGTTTACTGAGTCACTGAAACATTACAAAATTATTGATTTTGAATTAAACTGCCTATTATATTTATACACTTGAACCTTTTCCGGATTCTTGCATCCAATCTATTGCATCTCTCAACCCACAAAACTGCGTGTGCCAAACCAATAAAGGAGATTTTGTCGCTTGATGGCCATTTGAAATAATTTCGTTCAAACTTTCCATCACTGCGGCATAATCACTGAATTTGTATTTTTTTCACGCTTTTTTATCAATGAGATTAATAATTATGTCTTATTTTGCAGTTGGTCTTAAAAACATTGAATATGCAGTCAATAATCGGTTTCATTGCATGTAAAAAAATAAAAGATTACAAATAATGAGGGAGGGAGTACTATGTACGTAATAACTGTAAAAAACTAAACTACTAATAACTACAAGTATTGGCTACAAAACATTTTAACATTCAAAGCTTTGATTACTACAAATGCAAATTTTATTGAATTTTTTTTTCTCAAAACTTAGGCAGTTTTCTCATTAAAATAAAAACACGGTTCTGTGAAGACTATTGAAAATCTGCTAAAATTATGAAAATAATATTAACTTTGCATTGACCTGGTAACAATGTCTTTACAATAAAAGATATCAGGTAATATCATTCGTAGGAAACATTTTCACACTGTGACTTTTAATGGTTTTATATGTTGAATATAATTTTTCTGTTATTTTGTTGAAAACAATTGCTAGTTTTTTTACACACACTGTTTAAAATTCGTTAATTTTTTGAACATTGATTACTTTGTTATGCAAATTAGGTTAAAAATTTATTTCTTATGGAAGCAACCCTAATTTTTTGAACTTTTTCTCATTAAATTCAAAAACGGCTCTACCAATTTTATAAAAATTTGACAAAATCACAAAAAGGATTGAACATGTTGACTAGCACCTTAATAATGCAAAGCCTATATTTGTTTCGCGAGATATATTGCATGACTGAAATGACCTTGCAAAGATCAAAACCTTAAAACTCTTCGGACCGAAGTGTCCCAAAAACTAATCTCCTCCAATTTACCAAAACTCGTATAAAAACTGTCCACGATCGCAAGGTATATAAACCAGAAGAGGAATGATTTATTGCCCTAGGATTACGCGCCGAATGATGTATTATTGCACAGACACGCCCAGCAGTGCTGCCATCCTGTTTAAAAAATAGACTGGAAATTTTTTTTAGGCAGCCCTGTTCACCTCATTATATATTTCACAATAGACATATAAGCAATGGTAAATGCTATATACCAGAGCTAGTATTGAATTCACATGCCATTAAAATGAAGCGGAAAGATATATCAAATCGATTGAGCGTCTCAGTTGTTGTCATCTAGTTAGTAAGCAAGACAATAGAATCAATTTTTAACAATAAAAGTAGGATTGTAACTGTTCGACTTTCAGCGCATCTATCGCTAAACCTATAACAGTTGCAACAAATTTTATTTGACAACTAATAAAGGACTTCAAAATTCTCTCTATTAAACGTCGCATCAAGAGCATAATTATATATAGCATAGTTTGGTGGTGATGTTGGAAAACGTAAAATGATCCAAAGTGTCGCCATACAATTTGAGTGAAGTCTCTGAAAATTATATTTGATCTATATATGATATACAGTTATATAGGTTACATATTCTGAATGTAAAACCTTCAGCATAATGTTATGAGAACATTTCGTTCCCATCATAAAGTGCTTAGAGATTACATATCCAGAATGTAACACCGTCAGCATAATGTTATGAGAACATTTCGTTCCTATCATAAAGTGTTTAGACAAGTGTTTCAATTTGTTTATGGTCTATCAATTGCAACTGACTGTAACCGACATCTACACTTTCCCATCATCAAAAGATGAGTCAGCAAAGCGAAGTGATATAAGCTTCAATTCAATTAGAAATAGTTAGTCCGTAATCAACTCTCGAATTTGTAAGTTCAATTTAATAAAGAATATTTTTTTTAACAAACCGCAAAGTCTGTTTTGTTACTGGCGCAGTCGGTAGGATCCTCGATATATTTTCAGGATCCAGTGAACGAATCTATCGCAGATTAAAAGTAAATTCAGTGATTGTGTTGATAAATTTACAATTATTTACAACGGTCAATTATCACCACAGGAGGCACATAAGTATTAAATATTCGATAGCCACAATTTTCTTTCTGAGACTGGGAAGACTCCTGTAAAGTGATAAGCGGGCGCGAAATAATAGCTAAACATTAACTGAAAAATAGTGTTGTGTTGGAAATGATTGCCGCAGCTAATCCTGCTGCTAGTATGGCTGCCAGGATGTTAGCTGAAGTCAAGTATTTAAACCCTTTTGAAGGAAACAGCAACGAGCTTTCAAATTTTATCAACGCTGTGGACACCCACATGACAGCGGGTGGTCCCAGGACCCAAAATGACTTATGGAACGTTGTAAAAACATCGAAAATCGAAGGACGAGCCAAGGACTTGATACTTAACAATCAACCAGCGAGTTGGGAGGCAGCCAAACAGTTGTTAATTCAACACTTTCGGCCGCCTGTAAACTATAAGGACATCGCTTGGAAGATATCTAATTTAAAAGTAAGTTCCATAAAAGACTTAAATATTAAGATAGAAAATATTATAAGTGAAATTAATTCATTTGCGTTGTATGAAGAGGAATCTGCCAACATTAAAAATATGTTAACGGCTTATTAGTAAACAGGGTCAAACAATTAGTGACAGGAAATTTTTCTCGAGATATTCGAGATATATTCGACATCCACCCCCTGAAAACCATCCTATATTCCTATGTGGGCTATGATAACAATAATTTGGATAAAAACTTATCGGTTAACCATAAAAATAATAATAAAACACATACAACAAAATATTATAACAGACAAAATGAAGTTCATAATGGAAGCCATCGTGTTTCGCCTACTACTCCGAATAATAATACTAATAACCATAATTCAGGCCAAGTCAGGTATAATAATAATAATATTAACAATAAATCGGGTCAGTGGAAACAGAATTATAATAATCAAAATAATTATTATAATAATAATTCGGGACAAAATAGACAAAACTTTTCTATTAACTCGGGGCAAAATCGACGAAAAGTTTCCAGCCGTAATTTTGGACAAAGCTATAACCAGGCTTTAAATCCTCAATTCAATAATCGGTTCAGAAATTCCTATCACCATCCCGAACCAATGGACGTGGACCAAATAAATCACAACGTATCAATAGAGCAGATTAATGCTGCAAGCGAAGAAGTTTACAGTACTGAGCCTGATTTTTCTCTCAACTAGGCCTCGGAGACAAAATATTTAAACACAATTAACCATTGACAGAACAAAATATACATGTTTAATTGAAACCATGAGCATAATTAACTCCAGCAGAGTCAATTGCAATAAATTTAAAGTATCTGAGCGAATTCGAATGAATTTGCAAACCATCAACAATACCACAACGGAGATAGTAGACAGAATAATAACCAGTATTCCAACAGAGTTTAAATATAGTCCAAAAGGTGCCACCAGATGGTACAAACGAGATTTAGGTAACAAGCCATACGACATCCTGATCGGAATGGATTTGTTAAGTAAAATTTGCAAAAATATTGATTTCGGAAGCAAGAAATTAGTTCTGAATAATGGCAGCCAAATCCCCATATTCGGAGACAGTGTTCAATTTGACTGTTTTGAGCTTCAACCAGAGAGCCAAAAAGTAAACTTAAGTCACCTCAATTAAGAGGAAAAACGTGTTATCAGTGTATTATTAAAAAAGTTTGATCACCTCATTTACGGAGACGGCGATCAACTCACAAATACAAACTCTATTTGCCATGAAATTAAAACCGTAACTGAACAACCAATTTATGCTAAACTTTACAAACTTCCCCCTAAGCACGAGGAGGAATTTCGTAATCAGGTTCAAGAAATGGAATCTCAGGGCAAAGTCCGGAAATCAAATATTCTAGTTTTTTCAACCAGCCTTCAAGAACACATTAACTCCCTAACTTTGATTTTTCAGAAACTGGCGGAACATAACTTAAAATACTTACAATTCGATAAATGCTTCTTTATGGAAAAGATACCGAATTCTTAGGTCATGTTCTTACTGCCGAAGGGATGAAACCAAATCCCAACAAAATAAAGTGTATTGAAGATTTTCTTTCACCCCAAACACAAAAACAATTAAAAGGCTTTTTAGGTGTTACCGGGTACTATAGGAAATTTGTGAAAGATTATGCAAAAATAGCTGGTCCTATGTTGAAATATTTGAAGATAGGTAAAAAGATAAATACAAATGATCCAGAATATATTGAGTCATTTGAAACTTTAAAATTGAGCATAATTTAACACCCCATACTTAAATTTCCAGATTTTTCAAAGTCTTTGTATTGTTCACGGATGCGAGTAACTATGCGATAGGAGCTGTGCTTACTCAGAATGAGCAGCCAGTTTGCTACGCTTCAAGGTCTCTTAATGACCATGAAAAAAACTATTCTGTAACAGATAAAGAGTTTTTGAACATTACATGGGCAGTAACTTATTTCCGCCCATATCTATATGGAAGTCGTTTTAAAATAATCACCGATCACTTGCCTATTAAATATCTTACTAAAAAATACAATGCGAAAGAATTTAGCCAAAGGAACCAACGATGGTTACTTAAATTGCAAGAATATCAATTTGACATAGCGTATTTGAAAGGAAATCAAAATAAAGTCGCTGATTTCCTAAGTGGAATCCCTGAAAACCCTCAGAATAAAGAACCGGACAATGAATCAATAAATGCACTTACGGATGGTGCAACCACCCATTCTCAAGAAGAAGAGCGCCTTGATCACATCCCATTCAAGAAACCATAGTAAACAAATATAAAACACAATTCATATTGGCTTACGATGTAGAAACGGAAGTGGAAATTCTACACAACCGTCGAATCATTTATGTTGACATGTTAAAAGGTCGAGAGCACTGGATAGGGTTATTTCGGAGATTTATGAGTCCTGGAACAATTGGGATATACACTGAGCTCTCTTATCACGAAGTTAACAGAATTCATCAAATATTAATCGAAACGTTTAGTCAGCAAACCAATATAAAATTTATTAAAACAACCCTTCGAGCAACAGAAATGTGAACTTTAGAAGAAGCACAAAGGCAGATATCCCTTTACCACACTCAAGAAAGCCTTCATAGCTGCATAATAGAGAACTATCATAATCTTAAAAACAAGATCTATTACCCTGGGCTCATAAAAGAAATTACAGAACTAATAAATAATTGTAAAACGTGTCTGGAAACGAAATATGAAAGGAAGCCAATCAAATTAAAATACAAAATTAGTGAAACTCCCACAGAAGCCAATCAAATCCTCCACATGGATATCTACTACTTTACTAAATAGCCATTCCTAACTCTTATCGATAAACTTACAAAAAAAGCATACGCTTATCATTTATCAAATAGACATTAGACTAAAAAGATAGAAACTTTAGAAGAACATTTTTCGAAATTCGGAAAACCAACAAAGATTATTGCAGAAAATGAATTTGATTCCCTGAATTTTCAAGAGTTCTTACGAGAACAAAATGTAGAACTTCATTTAACCACCCCCAATACTCACACGTGACATAAACAGATTTCATAGCACACTACAAGAAAAGTTAGTAGCAATGCGGAAGCTTGATTCAACTGTAATCCAAATGATACACAGGGCAGTAAATAACTATAACAATCGATATCACACCATCATTAAAATGACCCCAGAAGAAGCTATGCGAGCTGATGCAGAACAATTGATAGAATTAGCTAAACATCGCAAACAGAAAGTTACTACCAAACTAAATACAACTATGGAAGATTACGACGAAAATAAAGAAATAGTCCCCGTTGAAAATTATAAAAGAAATAACTATAAAAACGTACCTAGATTTAGAATTAAAATAAATAATAACGAACACCCAATCAATATTAAAAGACTACGTAAATTTGCAGGTGACGACATTAGTATATCCCCTACTGTCAGCACTAATTCTACTATCACAACCAATCGAAGCGAAACTAACGCTACAGAAAATAAAGACTGATAACGGATACATTACTATAAACATGGGACAAACTGAAATTCTACAAGACTCGAAGACTATTCTTCATATTGTGGATACAGACGATCTCAAACAGACAGCTGACTTCCTAAAAGAAAATATATATAAACTTAAAGTAGAAAAAGATCCGTTTATTAGAAAAGAACTGACAACTATTTATGCAAAAACTAATGCAATAAAACCGAATTAACACAACAGACCTAAACGAGGACTTATTAACGCAGTTGGATCGATTTACAAATGGCTTTTTGGACTTTGGACGAAAACGACAGGCAAGAAATTTCTCAACATTTGCAAATTATAGAACAGAATAATGATAAAGCAATTAAAAATCTAAATAAACAAATCGAAATAAACACTCACTTCAACGAGACAATTACCGACCTTAAATGTATCATAGAATCCGATAGAAATCGGATTTTTAACACCTACGAACAATTAACAAAAAAACGAACAACGTATTCAAACAAATCATTGACAACATTGCGTTAGTTAAACATGGACTCGTACACCCAAGTATGTTGACCGCAACGGAAATAACTGAGACTTAACTCGATTTTTATAAACTCAAAAACATACGAACCGGTTTAATACAATTCAAAAACACCATTCTGATTTTAGCTCGAAAGATTCCAAACTCGTTTCAATTGGTTAATTGCCAGTTATTGACATCATTACCCACAAGTAATAGCTTTGAAATATTAATGGATGATTAATATATCCTCGAAATCCAGGGAAGAAAATATTTATTTGAGAATACCGTCCAGTACAAAAACGGATTAAGTCCCTTAGAAAATTGTATTACCAAAAACACTTGGAAACTTATTAAAAATGATATAACACAAATTGTTAAAATTGATGAACATTCAATAATTTGTTAAAACATGAAAAATACCGAACTATTAGATCATTGTAACGAAAAGTCAATAAAACTAAATGGAAATTATCTAATCACTATCAACAATTGTACAATTCAAATTCTAAACCAAACATTTAGTAATAGCAATGAAAAATTTGTCGATAGATATTTTTACTCAGGAGAAGAAAATTACAACTTTGTAAAACAAATAAACTTTACAGATATTCTACTTAAAAATATTGACAACCTATAATACATTCAAAAATTAAGATTTCATAAAAATGTGAACTACGCTGCTGGCTCATTAATTGTCATTATAGTATTATTAACTATTGCTTTCATAATTACCTTATTTCGGAAACACCTGAAATTAAATACGCTCGTAAAAAATATTTCAAATACAGCTCTAAAATTTAGCCGAAATCCGGAGAGTTCAGTTGTAAAGGAAGGAGAGGTTACATATCCTGAATGTAAAACCTTCAGCATAATGTTATGAGAACATTTCGTTCTCATCATAAAGTGTTTAGAGATTACATATCCTGAATGTAACACCGTCAGCATAATGTTATGAGAACATTTCGTTCCCATCATAAAGTGTTTAGACAAGTGTTTCAATTTGTTTATGGTCTATCAATTGCAACTGACTGCAACCGACATCTACACTTTCCCATCATCAAAAGATGAGTCAGCAAAGCGAAGTGATATAAGCTTCAATTCAATTAGAAATAGTTAGTCCGTAATCAACTCTCGAATTTGTAAGTTCGATTTAATAAAGAATATTTTTTTAACAAACCTTAGAGTCTGTTTTGTTATTTATACACTCATCACTCTCGAACCCTGCTAGATAGCACTATTCTCTTGGTAAAAAATGACAAAACAATGACATATTCGCAAGAACTACATTCCCAGTCAGAAACCAGATCATACCAATGTAGTCTATATACCTTGCGCGAACGTACGTACGTACACACATATACATACTTCTTTCTTCAAACACTAAAACACTAGATATACACTCAACATCACAAAACGAGGCGATTAGAAGAATTTTTCATATGCTGGAAAGTTAATAACTTCCCGGGCGCCTACAAAAATTTAAATCCTGAATGGAATTCACTTTAAGGATATCGAAGAAATTTGTAATAAAATAATCAAATTTTCCGAACTGTAAAAACTGTCCAAACTTCACGATTCAAATATTCTGTTTCGATTAACAATTTCGACCACTGTAAAAGTGGCGGCGCTGGTTATTGTCTACTCCAAAACAATACTCACAGAGAAATCTAACAGTTTTCTACCATCAAAAAAATCATAAGGATCTCGAAGACAGGCTCACATCTAAGCGGGGAGGAGTTACGTCATCAAAAGTTAACGAGTCGCCTATAAGCCCATTAACAGCAAGGCCGTTCAAAATGAATGTTTAAAAACATAAGGTAAATGAATGTAAATAGAAAATAAACTTTGTATTTTCGTTAACAAAAATTGAAGATACCAGTTTTGTGAAAATAGAGATAAGCATTTATAATATAAGTAACATATGTAGACGATGTAAGTAGAGTCAAGATCTTCGAGCAACAAGGACATGAAATTAGATTTTTCTAATTAGAACTATCGTTCTACTTTCTTGTTAAAAAGGTCAAACTGTCGTAAAATATTGCCTTCCAAATTGTTACAGTTTCATTGTGAACTTTTCTCATTGTTTTTAGTGCATTTGAGACTATTTGGAAATTTTTCCATCGGTTAAATGTTTTATTTGCACAAAATGTTCTCCTTTTTTTAACAAAATTCATCTACTAATCCTGCACACTTGTTACTGCTTTTGTAAGTTCTCTTTTACCCATTGCGGCTTTATCAGCTAGCTGTTGCCTTCTCTGCAATGCGCACTCCAATTTACTTTGCGCGAAATCAATAAAAAATAACATCAAGTGTCGCTGGTTTTTATAAATTAGTTTAGGTCAAACTATCATTAAAATTTTGTTTCCATGCGATACGCAACAAAATCACAATAAATAATTACAGTGTGTTTCATGAGAATGTGTCGCCACTATGAATCGTTTAGATGAAATTTATTTCTCCAACTCCAAAGAATTTTTTTTGCAATTATATCAACATGGAATCTAGCCGCCGATATTATCAATTATCGTCTGACATCTTTTCGTGCAACATGGACTCAATTTCTGTGTGTATTCCATAGTAAAACTTTGCAATATCCTCTTGGTGGGCCGCGTGAGCTGCCATGTGGTGGTTATATTTTTGCCTATTAGTTTCTCCTTCAAAATTTGTGGTCACATTTTCTATCCGGTTCTTTTGAATGATAAAGAAATAACACTGCCACAAATCTTATTTTACATATGGCACTCATATTATTATGACATCTCATTTCTAAAGTGTTGAAAAGACCTAAACTTCAGGACTAAGCACGCAACGCTCATAAAATGTAGGGATTTATTAGTCGATTAAGTAAACTGGGTTGCCTTTTTTCACTTCCAATTTATTCAGACAAGTACATGCCAAGCCATAATTCCGTAATCTGGCTGCATTGGGGTACTTGATTGAGTTTTCGGTTCGATGCAGAAAATATAAAAGGAATTTCAATAAAGATATTCCAAAATTGAAACTGATTTTTTTTCACATTGACCCGGAAGTACATAAAACTTCAACGAATTACAACAGATCATACCAATGTAGTTTATATACCTTGGAGAACGCATCGAATCAAAAGGGGAGTGGTGGCAAGTATGCGAGTAGGCAGCAAATAATATAAACTACACTGTTATGATCTGTTGTTACGTCATTCGACGCGGTGGGCGTAGCCAAATACATCCAAGTGGAATTTCATTCTCAAGTTGAATGAAGCCAATTTTTCTTTTTCTGACTGGGAATGGAGTTCTTGCGAATATGACATCGTCAGAGAATCGAACAAAATTTTTTGTAACTGTTATTGTTTTAACGATGAATGCACTGAATGCCGGACAGTTACAGTTCTACTATTATTGTTAAAAATTGATTCAAATGTCTTGTGAAATCACTAGATGACAACAACTGACATGCACATTCGATTTAAAAAAAATCGCGTTTTCAACTTAATGGCATGTGATTTCTAGACCAGCTCTGGCATGTAACATTAACTAATGATTTTACGTCGAGTGTAAAATACATATTATTATGAGGTGAACAGGGATGCCCAAATATTGTCTGATCTATTTTCTAAACAGGTTTGCAGCACTACTGGGCGTGTCTGTGCGATATTACGTCACTCCAAGGTATATAAACCAGAACCAGGGTAGTTTATATACCTTGGAGCCGGATTGCCTACTCAAAGTATATAAGCCAGACCAGGTATGATCTATTGCCCTAGGATCCCGCGTCGAGTGACGCCAAGGTATATACACTACCCTGGTATGATCTGTTGTTACGTCATCGGGCGGGGAGGGCGTGGCCAAATATACCCAAGTGGGATTACATGCACACTTTGAAGGAAGCTTATTTTTCTTTTTCCAACTGGGAATGTAGTTCTTGCGAATATGTCACTGGTAGTGAAATGTCTATAAACATTTTTTACCAAGAGATAGTGCTATCTAGCAGAGTAAGAAAGTGATGATTGTATATAACTGTATATGTATAATATATAAATCAAATATAATTTTCAGAGACTACACTCAAATTGTATGGCGACACTTTGGAACATTTTACGTTTTTCAGCATCACTTCCAAACTATGATATATATAATTATGCTTCTGATGCGGTGTTTATTAAAGAGAATTTTAAAGTCCTTTATTAGTTGTCGAATAAAATTTGTTGTAACTGTTATTGGTTTGGCGATGGATACGCTGAAAGTCGAACATTTACAATCCTACTTTTATTGTTAAAAATTGATTCTATTGTCTTGCTAACTAACTAGATGACAACAACTGAGACGCTCAATCGATTTGATATTTCTCTCCGCTTCATTTTAATGGCATGTGAATTCAATACTAGCTCTGGTATATAGCATTAACCATTGCTTATATGTCTATTGTGAAATATATAATAAGGTGAACATGGCTGCCCAAATATTTTCCAATCTATTTTTAAAACAGGATGGCAACACTACTGGGCGTGTCTGTACGATATTACGTCACTCGGCGCGGAATCCTAGGGCAATAAATCATACCTGTTCTGGTTTATATACATTGGGTCCGGCTCTTGGGAATTCAGTAGCCAAGGTATATAAACTACATTGGTATGATCTGTTGTTACGTCATCCGTCGGGGAGGGCGTGGTCAAATATACACAAGTGAAATTTCACACACACTTTGAATGAAGCCAATTTTTCTTTTTCCGACTGGGAATGTAGTTCTTGCGAATATGTCATTGTTAGTGAAATGTCTATAAACATTTTTTACCATGAGAACAGTGCTATCTAGCAGAGTTGGAAAGTGATGATTGTATACAACTGTATATAATATATAAATCAAATATAATTTTCAGAGACTTCACTCAAATTGTATGGCGACACTTTGGAACATTTTACGTTTTTCAGCATCGCTTCCAAACTATGCTATATATAATTATGCTCTTGATGCGTTGTCTATTATAGAGAATTATGAAGTCCTATATTAATTGTCGAATAAAATTTGTTGTAACTGTTACTGGTTTGGTGATGGATGCGCTGAAAGTCGAACAGTTACAATCCTACTTTTATTGTTAAAAATTGATTCTATTGTCTTGCTAACTAACTAGACAAGACAATAACTGACACGCTCAATCGATGTGATATTTCTCTCTGCTTCATTTCAATGGCATGTGATTTTAAGTTTAGCTCTGGTATACAGCATTTACCATTGCTTATATGTCTATTGTGAAATATATAATGAGGTGAACAGGGCTGCCTAAAAAAATTTCCAGTCTATTTTTTAAACAGGATGGCAACACTGCTGGGCGTGTCTGTGCGATAATACGTCATTCGGCGCGGAATCCTAGGACAATAAATCATACCTCTTCTGGTTTATATACCTTGTTCAGATGCTATGGAGCCTTTCTCGGGAACGGACCGCGCGCTGTGCGTGCGAAAGTTTTCCAGAAACGGTGGTTAATCGACTATAACGCGTAGAAAATTCTTAAGTATTCGAGGTTCTCGTCATTTAAATGATGCGCTGTATACCACGCATCCAAAAATGGGTCAAAGAAATTTGAAGAGAAAGGTTCAACACTAGAAAAACCTAAATTGGGGCAGACAAGGTCATCAGGAACGACAGAAAACATGAAAACCTTAAACCAGTATGTTCGTGAGGATCCGAATGTGGAATATGGAAGCGCGCAAATCGTTCAAATGTGCAAAGATCATCAATACACTAGATGTTCCATACATATATAAAACTGCACAAGTACAAAATTCCATTGGTGTAAGAATTAAAACCCCAGTAGGGCAGTCATAGGCTTGACGCTTTTAACAAGGCAATTGATCGCTTTCGTCGTTTAAGAATATCTTGTTTTCGGATCCAACTCATTTTTACCTTAACTTGCACGTAAATAAGCACAAATGCCGCTTTTAGGATGCAACGAATCCGAAATTCACGTAGAAAAGGCCACTTAATTCACCAAAAATTACTGCATAGTATAGACTGAGATGTCGGCGCGAGGAATTATTGAGCCTTACATTTTTGAAGATGCAAGAGGACGTGCGCTTGCAGTAAATGCAGAATGTAATGTGGAAATGTAAGACAATTTAATGGTGCCAGAAGTGCAAAACTTCTCTGGCTATAACAAAAGAACATGGTTCCAGCAGGACGAAGCAACCTCACACAGGCCCAATACGTCACTGCCTGGAGTACGTGAAATTTTCTCTGGAAAATGAATCTTCAGACCAGGTGACATATATTGGCCTCCCGTAGTCATGATTTTACCTCTTTGGACTTTTTCTGTCAGTTTATTTCAAATCAAATGTTAATATCAATAAACCAGCTTCTCTGGCGCATTTGAAAGAAAATGTTCGCTACGAAATCGCAACCATCACAGAGCTGACTTGCTGAGCCATCATGGAAAATTTTACCGTTCGACTAATCGAATGCCTTTAACGCGAAGGTTTAGATGATATTGTATATATATTATGTACATGAAATGAACTCCCAAATATTGTACTTAAGTAATGTGTGTCTGTAAAACACAGTTGAACAAGCCACGAGCAGTGACATTTGATTTACACACGGTCAACTTCGTAGTAATCTCTACATATGTAAATACTTTTAACATAAACCACCATCATAATAATGAAACTAATAAAAACTTATTGGAATTGGAATGAGTTAATGTTAATCGTATCATCTTGAAAAGCGTCCATTGATTACGTAAAGGTTTTTGTGAAGGATGGGACGGATTGAATCTTTAAGTGCATCTACCGGAAGGGGCACAGGTAATAAAGCCTTTTCTTAGTAACTTGTGATTTTGAAATCGATGATTTAAAAAAAGGCGCCAGCGAAAATTGTGGCGAAATTGTAATATAATGGTTATTGAATGCAGTTTATTTTTTATCGCTGACTGAAGAGATTCTGTCTCGAGGTGGCTGTTTTCAAAATCTGCATCCTAAATTACCACAATTACTGGTTTTGTATTTTGTCAACATTTTCCATCAATAACCATTTCTTTTGTTGCTTTTATTGAAAACAACAACATTAAATATGCAGTAAATAGTCGCTGTTTAATTGTCTATTAAAAGATAATAAATATCAAAAAACAATTGTAGAAATAGTTATTGGAATTTTACGAACTACTATAAACTAAACTAATAATTTATTATTTGCTACAACTTTTTAATTGATGAAATCTTTTCAAACCATACGTTTTTGAAAAGTATTGACAGTTTTTGTATAACCCCAATACACCTTTTTACCTCCCATTTCTAATAACCATTTCATAATTTGAAGTTGATCTTAGAACAACATTGGATAAACAACACCAATACACCTTTTTACCTACCAACACTAATAACCATTTCATAATTTGAAGTCGATTTTGAAACAACATTGGATATACAGTAAAAGTTCGATGTCTCATTATATTTTAAACATAAAAAATCTCACTTACCAAAGAATAAATAACTGTATTTTTTTTGTATGAACATGTTTTCCAGTCATGAAAAACGTTTCTATTTGCTCAATGAGTTTTTTTCACAATATCTAAGCATTTAGAACGTTAATTACCACAAATGCAAATTCGATTGAATAAAAACTCATTTAAGCCAAAAATGAGCCTTCTTGCTGAAAATGATATATGATTATGATTGATAATAATGCGACTCTACTTCTGACTCGTTTTCAGCTCTTTCATAGAACGTTCGATCTCGTGGGACATGTGGCTGCATGGTCAAATTTTTAATTTTTAATATCCTAGTATATGGGAAGTTCTTGTAATTGCCTCGAAAATCGAAATTGAAATTTTCAACATTTCTTTACGTTTTTTTGGTTTTAAGAGTATATTTAAAGTGTTTTTAGAAAATGAGATGTACATCCGTACGTACGTATGTGCGTTCGCGGACAGTTTTCCTACAAGCATAACTCACATAAAAAAGTCGTATCGACTTCGTTGAAGTGTCAATCGAAGCGTCTTTGCAATCTGCAGAGCTGATTAGTTTTTGGGACGCTTCGGTCGGCGGGATTTTCTGTTTTGAATCTTTGAATGTCATTGCCATCATGCGCTTTATCTCACGAACTTAACATAGGATTTCCATCGTTAAGGTGCCAATCGACGCGTATTACCATTTGTGTGGTTCTATCAAATTTTAAAAAAAAAAGTTGCAGCCATTTTTTATTCCGAAAACGAAAAAAAACAATAAACATAAACAATAAATTTCTAGCCTGATTTAGAAAGTACAGTAACCAAAAAACAGACTTATCTACTCCCAATAGTTCTTGAAAAACACCAGCAAAACTTTTTCTAATGATTATGAAAAAAATTAAATTAAAAATATAAAATCATAAAGTCATCATGACCGTCAAGGTCATTCATGTCATTCACTATATGTCGTTTATCAAATATGGTATTTGCATCAATAAGGTGTCAATCGACGTGTCTTAACATTTTCATGATGTTTAAATGTTTCAAAAAATATCGTTGGATCCGTTTTTTTAATTTGATAAATAAGAATACAATTTTTTTTTCTTTAAAATTAATTTTTTACCTTATTTGTAACACAGTAATAAATGTTTATAAAATTTATAAATTCTTATCAGTTTTTAAAGAGAAACAAGCAACCCCTTTTTCCATGATTGAAAAAAAAATTAAACTGAAAATAAAAAATAATTCAAAGTTACATGGTGAGTGTGTGTCCATACGAACGATATTACATGATTACGCTTATTCTAAAGACATTGTTGTTGGATCAATCAAAATTTATTGATATTTCTATAATTTGAGCAGATTTTTAATAGTTTTTACAGTACCGTGTTTTGATTTTAATAAAAAAATTGCTTACATTTTAAAACCAAAAAAAAATTTAATCAAATTTGCATTTGTGGTAATGAAGGCTTTGAATGGTAAAATGTTTTGTAGCTAATACTGTGCAGGATCATATGCTGTAAAAAGCTTTCATCAAGTAGAAAATTGTAGTTTTTAGTAGTTTTGTTCTATAGTGTTCGTAAGATTTCAATTACTTCCTCCATCATCATTCGTTATGCTTTTTAGTTTTTACATGCCATTAAACCGAATATTGACTGCACATTCAATGTCTTTGAAGACCAACTGAAAATAAGATAAAAGTATTAGACTGATTGTTGTAAAATCGTGAAAAAATACAAACTCAATGATGATGCCGAAGTCGTGGAAATTTTCAAGGCCGTAATAACAAAAACTGCATTCATTTTTGCTACCGCTCTTTTGTCCTTCAAGCATCGATATGAAAATAACACATATCGTATAAAAGGCTTTGTAAGCTACCCCATCTCCCGTTACCGATTGATTCGCTTGAATATTCAATCATCCCCCTTACTTACGTCATCAGTGGACGCTCCTGTAGATGATATGATTAATATTAGCTTATTCCAATTACTTTCATGAGTACCTTTATTTATTATTATTTTAAGTAGTACTATTTTCATAATTATTGTTGTCTTTAGTATTTTTAATATTAATGTAGATATTACTGGGAAGTCGACCGTGTGGACCTCAAGGGTTGCGCCTCGTGTCTTGTTTTTTAAGTCGTGTTTGAATACTAGTTCAATAATAAACTAAGAATAAGAAAATCTTATACATCTAAATAGATTATTATTTACAGAAAAATTAATGAAATTCACAAAAACTACAAACATAAAGTTTGTTTGAAATTCGATTGGCTCGAACTTTCAATGTATTTAAAAATATGTTTCCATTTAGCACACATTACAAATGGTTGCACTTCCTCTACACCGTTAGTTTCTTTCACAATTCGTTTGAAACATACCCAAACATTACTAACACCACAGGCTTCTTTTCTTTTGTTTTTACCAATTCTAATTTTTCTGATAAAGACACTGTTTCGATGAGTTCAAACTTAAATAAAAAATCATAACATTAACTTCACAGCAATACAATGCAACGGTTTACCGTGCAGTGTTGAAAAAATCTAAAAGCTTGTTAATTTCTGTGAGTTTATTAATCTACCCAATTTCTAAGTCGCTTATTATATTCGGTAAATGGGGAAATCCCGAAAAGTATCCACGATGCCTACTCGCAACGATGCACGATGATATGATATACACATAGTCACAAAATTGACGGCACAAGCAATAAATATGAACACTCTTAATCATATATAAACTAATGTCACTAAATTATCACATTTTTTCTTCATTTTTTATTAAATTGAGGACTAACAATACAAAAAAGAATAAAATAATAATTAAATTCAATTTTTTAAAGATTTCAGTAAGAAGGAAAAATTAACAAAAAAAATTCAAGGCACAAAATTCAAGACACAAACTTCAAGATCACTAGAAAAATATAAAATAATTTATTATTAGTACTTAGTTGGATATCCTTTGGCTTTAATTACTGCTTGTAGTCTTTTAGGCATACTTTCTGCTACCTTTTTTGTAAGAATTAAAACCCCAGTAGGGCAGTCATAGGCTTGACGCTTTTAACAAGGCAATTGATCGCTTTCGTCGTTTAAGAATATCTTGTTTTCGGATCCAACTCATTTTTACCTTAACTTGCACGTAAATAAGCACAAATGCCGCTTTTAGGATGCAACGAATCCGAAATTCACGTAGAAAAGGCCACTTAATTCACCAAAAATTACTGCATAGTATAGACTGAGATGTCGGCGCGAGGAATTATTGAGCCTTACATTTTTGAAGATGCAAGAGGACGTGCGCTTGCAGTAAATGCAGAATGTAATGTGGAAATGTATGACAATTTAATGGTGCCAGAAGTGCAAAACTTCTCTGGCTATAACAAAAGAACATGGTTCCAGCAGGACGAAGCAACCTCACACAGGCCCAATACGTCACTGCCTGGAGTACGTGAAATTTTCTCTGGAAAATGAATCTTCAGACCAGGTGACATATATTGGCCTCCCGTAGTCATGATTTTACCTCTTTGGACTTTTTCTGTCAGTTTATTTCAAATCAAATGTTAATATCAATAAACCAGCTTCTCTGGCGCATTTGAAAGAAAATGTTCGCTACGAAATCGCAACCATCACAGAGCTGACTTGCTGAGCCATCATGGAAAATTTTACCGTTCGACTAATCGAATGCCTTTAACGCGAAGGTTTAGATGATATTGTATATATATTATGTACATGAAATGAATTCCCAAATATTGTCCTTAAGTAATGTGTGTCTGTAAAACACAGTTGAACAAGCCACGAGCAGTGACATTTAATTTACACACGGTCAACTTCGTAGTAATCTCTACATATGTAAATACTTTTAACATAAACCACCATCATAATAATGAAACTAATAAAAACTTATTGGAATTGGAATGAGTTAATGTTAATCGTATCATCTTGAAAAGCGTCCATTGATTACGTAAAGGTTTTTGTGAAGGATGGGACGGATTGAATCTTTAAGTGCATCTACCGGAAGGGGCACAGGTAATAAAGCCTTTTCTTAGTAACTTGTGATTTTGAAATCGATGATTTAAAAAAAGGCGCCAGCGAAAATTGTGGCGAAATTGTAATATAATGGTTATTGAATGCAGTTTATTTTTTATCGCTGACTGAAGAGATTCTGTCTCGAGGTGGCTGTTTTCAAAATCTGCATCCTAAATTACCACAATTACTGGTTTTGTATTTTGTCAACATTTTCCATCAATAACCATTTCTTTTGTTGCTTTTATTGAAAACAACAACATTAAATATGCAGTAAATAGTCGCTGTTTAATTGTCTATTAAAAGATAATAAATATCAAAAAACAATTGTAGAAATAGTTATTGGAATTTTACGAACTACTATAAACTAAACTAATAATTTATTATTTGCTACAACTTTTTAATTGATGAAATCTTTTCAAACCATACGTTTTTGAAAAGTATTGACAGTTTTTGTATAACCCCAATACACCTTTTTACCTCCCATTTCTAATAACCATTTCATAATTTGAAGTTGATCTTAGAACAACATTGGATAAACAACACCAATACACCTTTTTACCTACCAACACTAATAACCATTTCATAATTTGAAGTCGATTTTGAAACAACATTGGATATACAGTAAAAGTTCGATGTCTCATTATATTTTAAACATAAAAAATCTCACTTACCAAAGAATAAATAACTGTATTTTTTTTGTATGAACATGTTTTCCAGTCATGAAAAACGTTTCTATTTGCTCAATGAGTTTTTTTCACAATATCTAAGCATTTAGAACGTTAATTACCACAAATGCAAATTCGATTGAATAAAAACTCATTTAAGCCAAAAATGAGCCTTCTTGCTGAAAATGATCTATGATTATGATTGATAATAATGCGACTCTACTTCTGACTCGTTTTCAGCTCTTTCATAGAACGTTCGATCTCGTGGGACATGTGGCTGCATGGTCAAATTTTTAATTTTTAATATCCTAGTATATGGGAAGTTCTTGTAATTGCCTCGAAAATCGAAATTGAAATTTTCAACATTTCTTTACGTTTTTTTGGTTTTAAGAGTATATTTAAAGTGTTTTTAGAAAATGAGATGTACATCCGTACGTACGTATGTGCGTTCGCGGACAGTTTTCCTACAAGCATAACTCACATAAAAAAGTCGTATCGACTTCGTTGAAGTGTCAATCGAAGCGTCTTTGCAATCTGCAGAGCTGATTAGTTTTTGGGACGCTTCGGTCGGCGGGATTTTCTGTTTTGAATCTTTGAATGTCATTGCCATCATGCGCTTTATCTCACGAACTTAACATAGGATTTCCATCGTTAAGGTGCCAATCGACGCGTATTACCATTTGTGTGGTTCTATCAAATTTTAAAAAAAAAAGTTGCAGCCATTTTTTATTCCGAAAACGAAAAAAAACAATAAACATAAACAATAAATTTCTAGCCTGATTTAGAAAGTACAGTAACCAAAAAACAGACTTATCTACTCCCAATAGTTCTTGAAAAACACCAGCAAAACTTTTTCTAATGATTATGAAAAAAATTAAATTAAAAATATAAAATCATAAAGTCATCATGACCGTCAAGGTCATTCATGTCATTCACTATATGTCGTTTATCAAATATGGTATTTGCATCAATGAGGTGTCAATCGACGTGTCTTAACATTTTCATGATGTTTAAATGTTTCAAAAAATATCGTTGGATCCGTTTTTTTAATTTGATAAATAAGAATACAATTTTTTTTTCTTTAAAATTAATTTTTTACCTTATTTGTAACACAGTAATAAATGTTTATAAAATTTATAAATTCTTATCAGTTTTTAAAGAGAAACAAGCAACCCCTTTTTCCATGATTGAAAAAAAAATTAAACTGAAAATAAAAAATAATTCAAAGTTACATGGTGAGTGTGTGTCCATACGAACGATATTACATGATTACGCTTATTCTAAAGACATTGTTGTTGGATCAATCAAAATTTATTGATATTTCTATAATTTGAGCAGATTTTTAATAGTTTTTACAGTACCGTGTTTTGATTTTAATAAAAAAATTGCTTACATTTTAAAACCAAAAAAAAATTTAATCAAATTTGCATTTGTGGTAATGAAGGCTTTGAATGGTAAAATGTTTTGTAGCTAATACTGTGCAGGATCATATGCTGTAAAAAGCTTTCATCAAGTAGAAAATTGTAGTTTTTAGTAGTTTTGTTCTATAGTGTTCGTAAGATTTCAATTACTTCCTCCATCATCATTCGTTATGCTTTTTAGTTTTTACATGCCATTAAACCGAATATTGACTGCACATTCAATGTCTTTGAAGACCAACTGAAAATAAGATAAAAGTATTAGACTGATTGTTGTAAAATCGTGAAAAAATACAAACTCAATGATGATGCCGAAGTCGTGGAAATTTTCAAGGCCGTAATAACAAAAACTGCATTCATTTTTGCTACCGCTCTTTTGTCCTTCAAGCATCGATATGAAAATAACACATATCGTATAAAAGGCTTTGTAAGCTACCCCATCTCCCGTTACCGATTGATTCGCTTGAATATTCAATCATCCCCCTTACTTACGTCATCAGTGGACGCTCCTGTAGATGATATGATTAATATTAGCTTATTCCAATTACTTTCATGAGTACCTTTATTTATTATTATTTTAAGTAGTACTATTTTCATAATTATTGTTGTCTTTAGTATTTTTAATATTAATGTAGATATTACTGGGAAGTCGACCGTGTGGACCTCAAGGGTTGCGCCTCGTGTCTTGTTTTTTAAGTCGTGTTTGAATACTAGTTCAATAATAAACTAAGAATAAGAAAATCTTATACATCTAAATAGATTATTATTTACAGAAAAATTAATGAAATTCACAAAAACTACAAACATAAAGTTTGTTTGAAATTCGATTGGCTCGAACTTTCAATGTATTTAAAAATATGTTTCCATTTAGCACACATTACAAATGGTTGCACTTCCTCTACACCGTTAGTTTCTTTCACAATTCGTTTGAAACATACCCAAACATTACTAACACCACAGGCTTCTTTTCTTTTGTTTTTACCAATTCTAATTTTTCTGATAAAGACACTGTTTCGATGAGTTCAAACTTAAATAAAAAATCATAACATTAACTTCACAGCAATACAATGCAACGGTTTACCGTGCAGTGTTGAAAAAATCTAAAAGCTTGTTAATTTCTGTGAGTTTATTAATCTACCCAATTTCTAAGTCGCTTATTATATTCGGTAAATGGGGAAATCCCGAAAAGTATCCACGATGCCTACTCGCAACGATGCACGATGATATGATATACACATAGTCACAAAATTGACGGCACAAGCAATAAATATGAACACTCTTAATCATATATAAACTAATGTCACTAAATTATCACATTTTTTCTTCATTTTTTATTAAATTGAGGACTAACAATACAAAAAAGAATAAAATAATAATTAAATTCAATTTTTTAAAGATTTCAGTAAGAAGGAAAAATTAACAAAAAAAATTCAAGGCACAAAATTCAAGACACAAACTTCAAGATCACTAGAAAAATATAAAATAATTTATTATTAGTACTTAGTTGGATATCCTTTGGCTTTAATTACTGCTTGTAGTCTTTTAGGCATACTTTCTGCTACCTTTTTTGTAAGAATTAAAACCCCAGTAGGGCAGTCATAGGCTTGACGCTTTTAACAAGGCAATTGATTGCTTTCGTCGTTTAAGAATATCTTGTTTTCGGATCCAACTCATTTTTACCTTAACTTGCACGTAAATAAGCACAAATGCCGCTTTTAGGATGCAACGAATCCGAAATTCACGTAGAAAAGGCCACTTAATTCACCAAAAATTACTGCATAGTATAGACTGAGATGTCGGCGCGAGGAATTATTGAGCCTTACATTTTTGAAGATGCAAGAGGACGTGCGCTTGCAGTAAATGCAGAATGTAATGTGGAAATGTATGACAATTTAATGGTGCCAGAAGTGCAAAACTTCTCTGGCTATAACAAAAGAACATGGTTCCAGCAGGACGAAGCAACCTCACACAGGCCCAATACGTCACTGCCTGGAGTACGTGAAATTTTCTCTGGAAAATGAATCTTCAGACCAGGTGACATATATTGGCCTCCCGTAGTCATGATTTTACCTCTTTGGACTTTTTCTGTCAGTTTATTTCAAATCAAATGTTAATATCAATAAACCAGCTTCTCTGGCGCATTTGAAAGAAAATGTTCGCTACGAAATCGCAACCATCACAGAGCTGACTTGCTGAGCCATCATGGAAAATTTTACCGTTCGACTAATCGAATGCCTTTAACGCGAAGGTTTAGATGATATTGTATATATATTATGTACATGAAATGAATTCCCAAATATTGTACTTAAGTAATGTGTGTCTGTAAAACACAGTTGAACAAGCCACGAGCAGTGACATTTGATTTACACACGGTCAACTTCGTAGTAATCTCTACATATGTAAATACTTTTAACATAAACCACCATCATAATAATGAAACTAATAAAAACTTATTGGAATTGGAATGAGTTAATGTTAATCGTATCATCTTGAAAAGCGTCCATTGATTACGTAAAGGTTTTTGTGAAGGATGGGACGGATTGAATCTTTAAGTGCATCTACCGGAAGGGGCACAGGTAATAAAGCCTTTTCTTAGTAACTTGTGATTTTGAAATCGATGATTTAAAAAAAGGCGCCAGCGAAAATTGTGGCGAAATTGTAATATAATGGTTATTGAATGCAGTTTATTTTTTATCGCTGACTGAAGAGATTCTGTCTCGAGGTGGCTGTTTTCAAAATCTGCATCCTAAATTACCACAATTACTGGTTTTGTATTTTGTCAACATTTTCCATCAATAACCATTTCTTTTGTTGCTTTTATTGAAAACAACAACATTAAATATGCAGTAAATAGTCGCTGTTTAATTGTCTATTAAAAGATAATAAATATCAAAAAACAATTGTAGAAATAGTTATTGGAATTTTACGAACTACTATAAACTAAACTAATAATTTATTATTTGCTACAACTTTTTAATTGATGAAATCTTTTCAAACCATACGTTTTTGAAAAGTATTGACAGTTTTTGTATAACCCCAATACACCTTTTTACCTCCCATTTCTAATAACCATTTCATAATTTGAAGTTGATCTTAGAACAACATTGGATAAACAACACCAATACACCTTTTTACCTACCAACACTAATAACCATTTCATAATTTGAAGTCGATTTTGAAACAACATTGGATATACAGTAAAAGTTCGATGTCTCATTATATTTTAAACATAAAAAATCTCACTTACCAAAGAATAAATAACTGTATTTTTTTTGTATGAACATGTTTTCCAGTCATGAAAAACGTTTCTATTTGCTCAATGAGTTTTTTTCACAATATCTAAGCATTTAGAACGTTAATTACCACAAATGCAAATTCGATTGAATAAAAACTCATTTAAGCCAAAAATGAGCCTTCTTGCTGAAAATGATATATGATTATGATTGATAATAATGCGACTCTACTTCTGACTCGTTTTCAGCTCTTTCATAGAACGTTCGATCTCGTGGGACATGTGGCTGCATGGTCAAATTTTTAATTTTTAATATCCTAGTATATGGGAAGTTCTTGTAATTGCCTCGAAAATCGAAATTGAAATTTTCAACATTTCTTTACGTTTTTTTGGTTTTAAGAGTATATTTAAAGTGTTTTTAGAAAATGAGATGTACATCCGTACGTACGTATGTGCGTTCGCGGACAGTTTTCCTACAAGCATAACTCACATAAAAAAGTCGTATCGACTTCGTTGAAGTGTCAATCGAAGCGTCTTTGCAATCTGCAGAGCTGATTAGTTTTTGGGACGCTTCGGTCGGCGGGATTTTCTGTTTTGAATCTTTGAATGTCATTGCCATCATGCGCTTTATCTCACGAACTTAACATAGGATTTCCATCGTTAAGGTGCCAATCGACGCGTATTACCATTTGTGTGGTTCTATCAAATTTTAAAAAAAAAAGTTGCAGCCATTTTTTATTCCGAAAACGAAAAAAAACAATAAACATAAACAATAAATTTCTAGCCTGATTTAGAAAGTACAGTAACCAAAAAACAGACTTATCTACTCCCAATAGTTCTTGAAAAACACCAGCAAAACTTTTTCTAATGATTATGAAAAAAATTAAATTAAAAATATAAAATCATAAAGTCATCATGACCGTCAAGGTCATTCATGTCATTCACTATATGTCGTTTATCAAATATGGTATTTGCATCAATAAGGTGTCAATCGACGTGTCTTAACATTTTCATGATGTTTAAATGTTTCAAAAAATATCGTTGGATCCGTTTTTTTAATTTGATAAATAAGAATACAATTTTTTTTTCTTTAAAATTAATTTTTTACCTTATTTGTAACACAGTAATAAATGTTTATAAAATTTATAAATTCTTATCAGTTTTTAAAGAGAAACAAGCAACCCCTTTTTCCATGATTGAAAAAAAAATTAAACTGAAAATAAAAAATAATTCAAAGTTACATGGTGAGTGTGTGTCCATACGAACGATATTACATGATTACGCTTATTCTAAAGACATTGTTGTTGGATCAATCAAAATTTATTGATATTTCTATAATTTGAGCAGATTTTTAATAGTTTTTACAGTACCGTGTTTTGATTTTAATAAAAAAATTGCTTACATTTTAAAACCAAAAAAAAATTTAATCAAATTTGCATTTGTGGTAATGAAGGCTTTGAATGGTAAAATGTTTTGTAGCTAATACTGTGCAGGATCATATGCTGTAAAAAGCTTTCATCAAGTAGAAAATTGTAGTTTTTAGTAGTTTTGTTCTATAGTGTTCGTAAGATTTCAATTACTTCCTCCATCATCATTCGTTATGCTTTTTAGTTTTTACATGCCATTAAACCGAATATTGACTGCACATTCAATGTCTTTGAAGACCAACTGAAAATAAGATAAAAGTATTAGACTGATTGTTGTAAAATCGTGAAAAAATACAAACTCAATGATGATGCCGAAGTCGTGGAAATTTTCAAGGCCGTAATAACAAAAACTGCATTCATTTTTGCTACCGCTCTTTTGTCCTTCAAGCATCGATATGAAAATAACACATATCGTATAAAAGGCTTTGTAAGCTACCCCATCTCCCGTTACCGATTGATTCGCTTGAATATTCAATCATCCCCCTTACTTACGTCATCAGTGGACGCTCCTGTAGATGATATGATTAATATTAGCTTATTCCAATTACTTTCATGAGTACCTTTATTTATTATTATTTTAAGTAGTACTATTTTCATAATTATTGTTGTCTTTAGTATTTTTAATATTAATGTAGATATTACTGGGAAGTCGACCGTGTGGACCTCAAGGGTTGCGCCTCGTGTCTTGTTTTTTAAGTCGTGTTTGAATACTAGTTCAATAATAAACTAAGAATAAGAAAATCTTATACATCTAAATAGATTATTATTTACAGAAAAATTAATGAAATTCACAAAAACTACAAACATAAAGTTTGTTTGAAATTCGATTGGCTCGAACTTTCAATGTATTTAAAAATATGTTTCCATTTAGCACACATTACAAATGGTTGCACTTCCTCTACACCGTTAGTTTCTTTCACAATTCGTTTGAAACATACCCAAACATTACTAACACCACAGGCTTCTTTTCTTTTGTTTTTACCAATTCTAATTTTTCTGATAAAGACACTGTTTCGATGAGTTCAAACTTAAATAAAAAATCATAACATTAACTTCACAGCAATACAATGCAACGGTTTACCGTGCAGTGTTGAAAAAATCTAAAAGCTTGTTAATTTCTGTGAGTTTATTAATCTACCCAATTTCTAAGTCGCTTATTATATTCGGTAAATGGGGAAATCCCGAAAAGTATCCACGATGCCTACTCGCAACGATGCACGATGATATAATATACACATAGTCACAAAATTGACGGCACAAGCAATAAATATGAACACTCTTAATCATATATAAACTAATGTCACTAAATTATCACATTTTTTCTTCATTTTTTATTAAATTGAGGACTAACAATACAAAAAAGAATAAAATAATAATTAAATTCAATTTTTTAAAGATTTCAGTAAGAAGGAAAAATTAACAAAAAAAATTCAAGGCACAAAATTCAAGACACAAACTTCAAGATCACTAGAAAAATATAAAATAATTTATTATTAGTACTTAGTTGGATATCCTTTGGCTTTGATTACTGCTTGTAGTCTTTTAGGCATACTTTCTGCTACCTTTTTTGTTATGGTTGGTCTAATATGTTGCCATTCTCTTGTTATTATTGACTTCAGATCGGATTTATTCGCAATTAGAAATTTTCGGATTTGTTGCTCAAGTACCGACCACAAATGTTCTATTGAGATAAGGTCTGGTGACTGAGGTGGAGTTTTTAATTTTTTCGGTGCAACCACATCTTTACAATATGTGCGGTGTGCTTTGGATCATTATCTTGTTGAAACCAAAACACATCCGATGGCCCTAATTTAATAGCACTTGATTTTAAATTCCTTTCCAGGATATTGAGGTATTTAAATTTGTCCATAGTGGTCCCAATAAATTCCATGTTGCCGACACCTGCTGCAGGTATGCAGCCCCAAACTTCACATTACCTCCTCTATGTTTTACGGTTCCACAAAAATTTTCTTTCTTTAGCTCGGTATTCGCTTTCCTCCAAACTATTTGTCAGTCATCAGAGCTAAAAAGGTTGAACTTACTTTCATTACTGAATATTATGTATTTCCTGAAATCTCATTAACGTAAGTTTTCGCAAAATTTGTGATAGATTCCATTTATTGCGTATTAATTTTGGGTACATTATAAAGAAGATTACGCACTTATAGATTAAAATGTCAATTCGTTAAATTTGCTACAATTGTAGTATTATTGAATAATATTTTGGCATTTATATGGTTGTGCCTTCAATTTTGTGTAGCTCTGATGAATATTATTCGTAATCATTATGTAAATGTATTTGGCGTGCATTTGGAAACGATGCTTAGTATTTATGGTAATCAAAGCTTTCAACGGTATAATAAAAATGTTTTATGAAACAAAAATCATTATTTTTCATGATTGCAAAACATATTCATACAAAAACATTACACCATAGGTTTGCATTTACGGCAATCAACGCATTCAATGATAAAATGTTTTGAAGATGAAGATATTTTTTTTAACAATAAACAAAATTTTTCATGATTGCTTAACATATTTATACAAAAACCATACACCATTCATATATGTAATGAAAACAGGTTGATAGAAATAATATTACCTAAAGTAACTTACTCTAATACCGTGGTTTCTAAAAAAGTCTCTTCTATCTAAATAAAATCTCTGCCAATCATTGCTTTTTGACATCAGATGTTTAAAGTTTTCATTATATAAACCTGCATAGTTTTTATACTTCCATCAAACATTCGTATAAAAACAAGAAACAATAAATATGTTTAATGAATAGAGGAGCGTCAATTAAATATATAAGAACCATTTGCCAAATGTTCGGAGGTCATTTATTGTAAGGGCTCCTAAGATTTCAGTTACCACTTGCTCAATCTTCAGTTAAAAATTCTGTATTTTGCACCAGACATAGAATTTTTACTGCAAGTTACATGTTGTTTTATGATCAACTCCGAAATAAAAAATGATTATCAGTGTTTGAAGGTAAAATGGTGTATTAATACATATGAAAAGGTAGTCAATACTAGTGTTGTCAAGATCATGTGCTTTAAAAGCTTTTATCAAATAAAAACATGTAGTTTCTATTAGTTTAGTTTTTTAGGTTTCGAAAAAATTCAATTACTTCTTCTCCGAGAGTCGAGAGTAAACTCGAGCAGATAGGACGTTATCGCGACAGTGAGTTTTCGTTTAAATTCGACTGAGTGTGATCTTTGAGTTTAAAAACACTGAGTGCTAATAAAAGAAAAATCGAAAGTCCAGCGAACACTTTTTCGCTAGATAATGCGAACACTTTTTCGCTAGATAAAAAACATTATCAAGAGCTTGAATTCAAGCGAAATCAAATGGCGACCGCTTCGAATAACCGGTTCGCTTTGTTAAGTGATCAAAGCAATGAAGATGAAAGTGCAAGTGCACCAAAAAGTCTGCCACCCAAGGTAATGAAAGTAACGCCAATTGTTATCGTTAACAGAAAAAAGCAATTTGTGAACGAGATTCTAAAGAAAAACAAAATTGAATAAAATGTGGTCTAAGTGCGACCCTTGAGGCCCACACGACTAACTTCCCAGCGGGGTAAATAAAAAGCTATAATTTGCTTTTATTAATAATTACTATTATTAAACATTATTATTCTAAATTAATATAATTACTTTTATTATTTTTATCAATTTTTTATCTAACCATAAAAGCTTTGGTAGAGGAAGACGTCTCCACCACCTGGTCATCCTCTACCAAAGCCTCGGCAACCTCGTCCTATTCGTCCTCGTCATCCTTCTTGTCCTCCACTTCGTCCTCAACTTCGTTCTCCATCTCGGCCTCGGAATCCACAACTATTATTGAGGGTATTTATTTATTATTTACAATAATCATTCGTTATTAACAATGTTTGACCGTTACTGAATAATTATAATTGACTTTATATATACAATATCAGATTATAACTAATATTTTGTGATTGTCATTAACAATATTAAATTATTTATAACAATATCCAATTATTAACTGCATTAGCGTCTCTACTCCCATTCACCCAAACCTGATAATATAAGTTTGGAATTTTATAAATTAATCTTTATTTTCTTTTAAATTACATTTTTTTCAAATTTGATCACAATTTGCTAAAACACACAATAATAACAACATTACTATGAAGATATTTGGTATCTGCACGAATTAATAGTGCGTATCAACAGTTTAAAAATAAGCAATTTTTAGTCATTTTTTCAGTTTTTTCATCCTAAATAAAAAACGGCCGAACCGATTTTGCTGAAAAGTCATTCACTTCTAAGTTACGGAATTACGCGTCGTTTAAAACTAATATCAAGTCAATCCAATTTGTGGTTCTTGAGATAATCGAGACGAAAAATTATTCCGAACGCACATACGTACATACGTACATACGCACATACGCACATACGCACATCCGCACATACGTACATACACACTCACAGACATCTCTCTAAAAACGATGGATTTGGATTCTAGAGACCTTAAAACGTGGAGATATGTCAAAATTTGGGATTCGCAAAATCGACCCCATTACAATAACTTCCCATAGGGAACTGGGAAGTTAAAAATATCAATGAAACTAATGTCAATTGGCATAAAAATATTTCTGGAACAGGAAAGCCTAAAAAAGCCATTTCTTGAAGCATTGAAAAAGAAAAAAGTGGAGTACTATACTCATCCAAGTAAAAGTGAAATACCGACGAAAGTGGTTCTGAAAGGCCTTGAGAACATAAACATCATGGAACTGTTCGACGAGCTTAAGACAAAAGGTATGCACTGCACAGATATAAAAATTCTGAAAAATCGTGTCCCCAGATTCGAAGGCCAGATTATGTATCTTCTTTATTTTCCACGAGGAACTGTAAAGCTTCAAGATTTGAACAAGGTCAAAACACTTTTTCGTACTGTCGTTTACTTTGAATTTTTTAATAAAATGCCACGAAGCATAACCCAATGCCAAACGTGCCAAAAATTTGCTCATGGCCAAAGTAATTGTAACATTCGAATAAAGTGTAGAAAATGTGAAACTGTTCAAAACGTGCGGAGTATTTCGAAATGAAACAAAGATTCAGCAGGAAATCGCAGCGTAGAGCAACACCTCACACTCGACCGAAAAGTCTGCCGGAATTTTCCAGCATTACCAAGGCAACAAGCCCTTGAACCAAAAACGACTTTCTGGCCATCGATGCAGAAGGAAGACAACAATACACAAATATTTTTGCCAAATGAACTGATAAGCCTCTCAAGAGACCTTATAACGAAACTGAAAGACTGCAGAAATAAAGAAGACCAGTACAACGTAATTGCAGACTTAGCAATCAAATATGTCAGTAATAGCCACGCATAAAATGCAACATGTTTGCATTATTATAATAGCCATGCAAGATGTTTGCCGCATGAATTTAGAGTTAAGAACTCTGCATTTGAATTGTTAAGGATCTTGTTCAAACAACACATGGTGTGAACTCGTTGTTGTTCAAATCACACATGGTGCGAACTCGTTGTTGTTCAACTGATTGTTTGAACAAGATCAAACACCATGTACTGAAATTTTCCGTACACCTGACCTGCGCGTCAAAAGGTTTCCTGGTGGATAATAGAATTAAGAAATTTAGTCTTAAGTTGGTATTAAACGAGATCATACGATCTCAATAACTTATAATTCGAAGAGTTTTATTAAAAACTTAATTGGCGCCCAACGTAAGTTCAGAAGTCCTAGTACTAGGACTATGTATATCAAAAGATACCCATAACCCCGCGATAAAGTTTTTTGTGAAAAGGAAGTTTATGTAATACGAGACATATTCAGTGGTTTCTAGAAAAAGTGAAAAAATAAGTTTAATTCACTTCATACAAACATCAGACATTTACATATTCGATCTCTGAGCGTGCGAAGGAGCTGCGATTAGGAATTCTACAGGGAAAGTCACACGGAATAGTGAACATCAACTGGGAAATTCATCGTCATCGGCAGGCAACATCAGATGGCAACGAACGACGAAATGTAAAATTGATTAATGTATGTACTTTAGGAAATTACTTTTTATATTCTGCTGTTATATTTTTATTTATATACTTTATATAACATATGTGTAGTGTTGTGTGAAAATCTTGTGTTGAAATTTGTCAAGCCGAGTAGACAGTGGTTACCAATTTTTTTCTGAAAAATGTCGTTGACTGCCGAAGCCACTACCGAGATGATGGAAAGGATTACCCTTTCGGTCGCTACTCAATTGAGGCAAGAATTCCAAGCTTCGTTAAGGGAGCTAAGACAGTCAGATTCGTCCGTCCAAAGGTCTGAAGAAGTTAGCGCCGTAGCCACTCAGCTAAGGCAAGAATTTCAAACTTCGTTAATGGAGCTAAAACAGCCGGGACCTTCCGTCCAAAGATATGAAGAAATCAACATTTCTAGAAGAGTTGATTGTAACCTAAGACTTGATCTTCCTAAATCAATGCAGGAGTTTAGTGGCATTATGGAAAGATATCCATCTTAGCGACAATCAGCAAGAGCTGCGATTAAGCCATACCAAGAATACTCTGGCTCCGATATATATTACCAGGCTTTTGCTATAATCCGCAATAAGATTACTGGTTCAGCTGATATGGTCTTGTCATCATTTAGTACTCCGCTCAATTTTGAGGCCGTAATTGCTCGACTAGACCATACATATTCCAACAAGAGACCATTATATTTGTTGGAGCAGGAACTGTCTACTCTTAGACAAAGTAGATTGTCAATATCTGAATTTTACGACGTGGTTGAGAAACAGCTGATTTTCATAACAAATAAAGCTATCATTCAATATGGAGACGATAGCGTTGTTCTAAAGTCCCTGAACGAAAAATATCGAAGCGACGCATTGCGCATATTCGTTTCTGGGCTTAAACGGCCAATCGGGGATATCTTGTTTGCGAGTCAACCAGCAGATTTATCATCAGCGTTAGCCCTCACACAAGAACTGGAGTCCAATAGAAAAAGGTACAATTTCGCTACAGCGTTCGCCAATTCTAATATTAATAGGAAACAGGGTTTAGGAAAAAATCCACAATATATAGTTGTCCACAAAGAGCAGGAATATAAAAATCAACTTCCAGTCGAATCAATGGAAGTAGATCCATCATTATCTGGATATAGGCAAAATTCTAAAAGGAATAGCAATTTCCGCTTAAAACCTTCTAACCACAATTTCTCAAGAAAACACCAGTTGAATTCATTTACAACGGGAAAACCAAAAAGTAACAACGGTGTTAGGATTTTAGAATCGGGAGCATGCCTTCCTTATATTGAGCATGATTTGATCAACGGACATAAAATTAAACTCCTTTTGGATACAGGAGCCGACAGGAATTACATTAAAAACCTTCCATTTTTAGTTGGCATATCAAGGATAAAAAATGCTTTTAGTGTGCACTCTATCCCTGGGGAAACTCGCATTAAATCAAAATGCCAAATAAGTATTTTGGGTCAAATTTCTGACTTTTATATACTTCCCATAATAAACGATATCGATGGAATAATTGGTTACGATTTTCTGAAGAAAATTAACGGAATTGTTGACGCTTCCAATAGCACTATACGCTATAAAGATGGAATTAAAGAACTTGTTCTCGATACCAATTACCAAATAAATTTTCTTCAGAATATTGATCAGAATTGTATTCCCAAAAAGGTGCTAGATAAATTTCAAAAAATTATGACGGAAAATCGGGAAGTGTTTTAGGATCCAAGCAAGGCATTACCGTATAACACCAACGTGGTGGCTACAATAAAAACCACCACCGACGAACCAATTTATTCGAGAAGTTATCCGTACCAAATGACCGCAACGAAGTTTGTTAACTCAGAAGTAGAGTCAATGCTGCGCGATGGGTTAATAAGGAAAAGTTCGTCACCATACAACAACCCCATATGGGTAGTGAGTAAAATAGGTGTAGATGAATTGGGTAACCCTAAACTTCGCCTCGTGGTGAATTTTCGGAAGTTTAATGAGAAAACCACTCCCGACAGATATCCTATCCCGGATATGTCCGTCATATTATCAAATCTGGATAAATCAAGATATTACTCCACCATTGATTTGAAGTCTGGTTTTCATCAAATTCTGTTAGCCGAGGATGATCGGAAAAAGACTACCTTCTCAGTCAACGATGGCAAGTACGAATATTGACGTTTGCCATTTGGGTTAAAAAACGCTTCAAGTATTTTTCAGAGAGCATTGATGACATATTACGTGACGACATAGGTGTCTGTTGTCATGCCTATATAGACGATGTCACAATCTTTTCCCCCGATACTGAGAGCCATTTAAAGAACATACAGATCGTAATAAAAAAGCTGCTCGATGCGAACATGCGCATTTCATTAGAAAAATGTAAATTTTTCAAATCAGAACTTGAGTTTTTGGGTTTTCTCGTATCCGAGAACGGACTAAAGACAGCCCAGAACAAGGTGAGCGCTATACTAAATCAGATCGTTCCTAGGATTGTCGGGATATTATCGACGCTTCATACGCGATTATGCAAGAATAGCGAAGCCCTTGACTGAAATATTACGGGGAGAAAATGGTAATGTAAGTTCAAGAAAATCAAAAAAAAAGAAAATTACTTTATCAAAGGATGCTAAGGAAGCTTTTAGTAAGTTAAAACATATTTTAGCATCAGAAGATGTTACTTTAAGTTTTCCAGACTTTAGCAAGCCTTTCGAGCTCACAACGGATGCTTCATCAGTGGCCATTGGCGCCGTGTTGTCCCAAGAGAAACACCCAATTACATTTGTGTCACGAGCACTTAGCGCTACAGAACAGAACTATGCAACCAACGAGCGAGAAGTGCTCGCTATTGTTTGGGCATTACAGTCTCTGAGAAACTATCTCTATGGAGTAAATAACCTCCATATATACACTGATCATCAGCCACTGACATTTTCGATATCCGATCGAAATCCGAACTCGAAGCTAAAACGTTGGAAAAGATTCATAGAAGAATTTGCACCGGTAATTCATTACAAACCTGGGTCCGAAAATTTTGTCGCGGATGCACTGTCCCGCCAATATATTCAAAACCTTACCGGTAATAATATTTCTAGTGAGAACTGCACAAATAGCGAGATTTCATCGTCTAAAACCATAAGGTCAGTCCCGACACCTATAAATTGTTTCAAGAATCAAGTTATTCTTACAATGGGCGAAAGAACAAAATTGAGAACAATAAGGCTATTTAACGGTTATTTACGTCATGAAATTCAATTTCCTGACCTCGACAGCTTATGTCCCAAATTGGAAAAAGTAGTTGATACCAAGGTAGTAAATGGCGTTCACTGTCCACTCGAAATTCTAGGGAAAGTACAAAAGGAAATTGTACAACACTTTCCTTCAGCTCGTTTCAGACATACTGAAAAACTAGTCCTGGACTTAATTAATGAGGATGACCAGCTTGAAACGATTGCGTTGGAGCATAATAGAGCACATCGGTCATCCAAGGAAAATTATGCCCAAATACTCGACGCGTATTTCTTTCCAAACCTACGCAGCGATATAAAGAAATTCGTAGCAAACTGCAGAATTTGTGCAGAGTCCAAATACCAAAGGTATCCGAAAAGGCAAACACTGAAGCCTACACCAATACCCAAATATCCAGGCGAAATACTGCACATGGATATCTATATCACACAGAACCACTATTATTTAACATGTGTGGACAAGTTTTCGAAATTCGCGCTAATAGAACAAATCGCCTCACGTTCTATAGTAGATCTGAAAATACCTATTATCAAAACAATTGGGCACTTTAAAAATCCGAGAGTATTAGTGACGAATAACGAGCCATAATTCTGTTCTAGTGTTATACAATCTCTTATTAGGGACCACTTTGGAATGTCCCATCATAAAGTTCCAGCTATGCACAGCACAAGCAATGGACAGGTCGAGAGATTCCATTTAACTCTAAGTGAGATATCTAGGGCAATTAAAAGGGAGATGCAGCTTACGGATATTAGTGAAATCATACAAATAGCTATAATAAGGTATAATGGTTCTATACACTCCGTGACGAAAAAAAACCAATTGACTCGCTTTGGGGAATTTCTGAGTCAAGTAAATCCAATAACCAGAAATTGTTATCAAATGCGCAAAGGACGCAGAACGAACATCTTAACAAAAAACGTTTTAGTAGAGCCTTCAGGGAGGGACAGATAATCTATGTAAAAACGAATAAGCGTTGTGGAAATAAATTATCGAACAAGTACGATAAAAAAAAGTGCGAAAAGATCTAGGTACTGTAGTACTAGTAGATGGTAAGGAGGTACACAAGGATAATAT
Source organism: Oxycera nigricornis (assembly GCA_963942545.1). Taxonomy (NCBI): domain Eukaryota; kingdom Metazoa; phylum Arthropoda; class Insecta; order Diptera; family Stratiomyidae; genus Oxycera; species Oxycera nigricornis. The sequence continues at coordinate 47,879,329 of OZ012659.1, forward strand.
CCGTTAATTTCACTCTTCCATAATGACACTACTCGCCACCGCCCACTGCAAAGTTCTTAATTATACTTCCTCAAAGTACATAACCTAACCGATTCTGAAGAAATTGGGGCGGACATAGTTAATTTAGGAAACATGTTTGGAGTATCCGAACAAAAGGAGTCACTGGACGCGGACGCAAACGCAATATCTAGATTACTTAAATCATTAAGACTCGGTAGGCAAAAGCGGTCAATTGACTTCATCGGTTCTGTTATTAAATTTATAGCTGGTACGCCAGATCATGACGATTTTCTTTTACTGGGCGAACGTCAATCTAGATTAATAGATGCAGAAAATCAGCAGGTAGGAATAAATTGAGAGTTAACTGGTAAAATAATTGAATTAACTAGTCATTTTAACTCAATGAAACATGGTTATTATGATACTAATAATGCAAAATTCCCAAATTTATTCCAAACAATTCCATTTAGAAACCAAAGGGTCATATTACTGTTAATAAACGCTGTCTGCTCAGTTGCACTACCACAACTAAACATTGTTAATCCTGTTAAAAAAGGATGAATTACCTATAACGACTAATGAATTAATTGCATCATCAAATGTAAAAAGTTTTAGAAGCAATAATATGTTTAAATGTATTATAAAAATACCACATATAAAAAGATGTGTTATAATAGTCTATATTAGATTTAAGAGACAAGTATGCTGCCGAACGTAAAAATTAAACATTTCCATTGTTCAACTGTAAAGAAGGCAAGATATACAAGCTTGCAAGCATGACCGTTTCGACAAATGCCTCTCGAAGATATTCATAGCAACGTCGCCACATGTAAGACAACACCCTTCTACCAAATCGCTCCTATCGAATCGACGAAAATACAATCATTATAAATGACGAAACTGCCACGATCTCCGAGAAAACCAGGAACATAATGCCACGGTTTACCCATTAATGAGCCCACAAACGCCAAATAATTTGAACATCGAAAAGTATCGTTTGGAAGCGAACTCGGTAAACAAAATCTGTAAGTCAATGATTGTCACACCAACTACAACACAGATCACGATGTTCAACATGGAGAATGAAATCGAAAAGATCATAAACAACACTGCCTTCAATCGCCAACAGATTCGGGACGAATCAGTTTAAAGGGAGGGGTAGTAACAGCCACGCATAAAATGCAACATGTTGCAAGATGTTTGCCACATGCATTTAGAGTTAAGAACTCTGCATTTGAATTGTTAAGGATCTTGTTCAAACAACACATGGTGTGAACTCGTTGTTGTTCAAATCACACATGGTGCGAACTCGTTGTTGTTCAACTGATTGTTTGAACAAGATCAAACACCATGTACTGGAATTTTCCGTCCACCCTGACCTGCGCGTCAGAAGGTTTCCTGGTGGATAATAGAATTAAGAAATTTAGACTTAAGTTGGGATTAAACGAGATCATACGATCTCAATAACTTATAATTCGAAGAGTTTTATTAAAAACTTAATTTGTCTACGGTTAATCATCTAAACGATCTGAAAATCTACTCTTGGAATGCAGGTAGTCTTCACAATAAAATCCTAGAATTAAAAAATTTCCTTCTGGAAAACAACCCAGACGTAATATGGATTTGCGAAACATGGCTCAAAGCACAAAATAATTTGTATTGCCATGTACACAGTGTTGGACAAAATTTAGTTTGACTAATGATTGATGACTAATGATTGAATTCACAAATCATGATTGATGACTTATGATTATTTAGTTTAGTCAGTTCGTGTTGACTAATGATTGGTTAGTTTGATTTTTAGTCAAAAAATTATGATTACTTTATTTATGATTGAATTTGTTAACAACTTTCAATAACTTAGTGGACATCAGTCGTTTGTATCTGCGAAATTAATCGTTGTAATTACCCGTTTGGAACTCTGCTATAAGATGAGTTTTCAAAGATAGACAAATAAAATTAAACAGTTGTAAGTGAAAATTTTATTGTTTCAATTGAATACCGATAAGAAATTCAAAAGATTACATATATAAAAATGTAATATAGTCTAATCGTTTTTAAAATAATTTAAATTGTTCTTCATAACAACTCAAAACTCGAACATGTCATAAGATAGTTTATGAGATTTAGGGAGATTAATCATAGTAGCAAAAGAAAACATTCTTTCGACAGATCCAGAAGAAGGCATTAGTGTATTGTGCTTCAAAAAAAAAATTTTTTGTAAGGTGTAACGATGTAAAAGGTTCACATCTCGACTTTCTTCGGTAAAATAATTTGTCATAAGTATATCAGCTTTTCTTCTAGGTGAAGTTGAATGGTTTTCACTGCCGGAATCTGAACTGAAATCAAAGAAGTCGTACCATTTGTTTTTGAATCGTGGATGACTCAAAGCTGCTAGTATTGGAAGTTCAGTCTTTTCATTTGACATGTCGAGTATATCTTTAAATCGTTCTTGTATATTTTCAATGTATTTATGTACAAGTGATTCGCAAAATTTCAAATGTTGTCGGGATAGTTTTCGTATTTTTTTGCATTGCCAATAAACAAGGTAAAACAATGCCATAAAATGTATCATCACCTTGCAATATATCCAGTGCACCTGCTATAGGAGCCGCACATTCTGTGTATTCCTCATATAATAATCAAATTCGCCATCCTTGATTGGATTCTTGATTCCGAGAGCTCGGCTCAATTGCAAATTTTTGTTTTTAACTTCCCAGTTCCCTATGGGAAGTTATTGTAATGGGGTCGATTTTGCGAATCCCAAATTTTGACATATCTCCACGTTTTAAGGTCTCTAGAATCCAAATCCATCGTTTTTAGAGAGATGTCTGTGAGTGTGTATGTACGTATGTGCGGATGTGCGTATGTGCGTATGTACGTATGTAAGTATGTGCGTTCGGAATAATTTTTCGTCTCGATTATCTCAAGAACCACAAACCGGATTGACGTGTAATTACGTAACATAGAACTGAATGACTTTTCAGCAAAATCGGTTGGGCCGTTTTTTTATTTAGGATGAAAAAACTGAAAAAACGACTAAAAGTTGCTTATTTTTAAACTGTTGATACGCACTATTAATTCGTGCAGATACCAAATATCTTCATAGTAATGTTGTTATTATTGTGCGTTTTAGCAAATTGTGATCAAATTTGTAAAAAAAAGTTATTTAAAATAAAGATTAATTTATAAAATTCCAAACTTATATTATCAGGTTTGGGTGAATGGGAGTAGAGACGCTGATGCAGTTAATAATTGGATATTGTTATAAATAATTTAATATTGTTAATAACAATCAAAAAATATTAGTTATAATCTGATATTGTATATATAAAGTCAATTATAATTATTCAGTAACGGTCAAACATTCTTAATAACGAATGATTATTGTAAATAATAAATAAATACCCTCAATAATAGTTGTGGATTCCGAGGCCGAGATGGAGAACGAAGTTGAGGACGAAGTGGAGGACAAGAAGGATGACGAGGACGAAGAGGACGAGGTTGCCGAGGCTTTGGTATAGGATGACCAGGTGGTGGAGACGTCTTCCTCTACCAAAGCTTTTATGGTTAGATAAAAAATTGATAAAAATAATAAAAGTAATTATATTAATTTAGAATAATAATGTTTAATAATAGTAATTATTAATAAAAGCAAATTATAGCTTTTTATTTACCCCGCTGGGAAGTTAGTCATGTGGGCCTCAAAGGTCGCACTTAGACCTATCGAATCGACGAAAATACAATCATTATAAATGACGAAACTGCCACGATCTCCGAGAAAACCAGGAACATAATGCCACGGTTTACCCATTAATGAGCCCACAAACGCCAAATAATTTGAACATCGAAAAGTATCGTTTGGAAGCGAACTCGGTAAACAAAATCTGTAAGTCAATGATTGTCACACCAACTACAACACAGATCACGATGTTCAACATGGAGAATGAAATCGAAAAGATCATAAACAACACTGCCTTCAATCGCCAACAGATTCGGGACGAATCAGTTTAAAGGGAGGGGTAATAACAGCCACGCATAAAATGCAACATGTTGCAAGATGTTTGCCACATGCATTTAGAGTTAAGAACTCTGCATTTGAATTGTTAAGGATCTTGTTCAAACAACACATGGTGTGAACTCGTTGTTGTTCAAATCACACATGGTGCGAACTCGTTGTTGTTCAACTGATTGTTTGAACAAGATCAAACACCATGTACTGGAATTTTCCGTCCACCCTGACCTGCGCGTCAGAAGGTTTCCTGGTGGATAATAGAATTAAGAAATTTAGACTTAAGTTGGGATTAAACGAGATCATACGATCTCAATAACTTATAATTCGAAGAGTTTTATTAAAAACTTAATTTGTCTACGGTTAATCATCTAAACGATCTGAAAATCTACTCTTGGAATGCAGGTAGTCTTCACAATAAAATCCTAGAATTAAAAAATTTCCTTCTGGAAAACAACCCAGACGTAATATGGATTTGCGAAACATGGCTCAAAGCACAAAATAATTTGTATTGCCATGTACACAGTGTTGGACAAAATTTAGTTTGACTAATGATTGATGACTAATGATTGAATTCACAAATCATGATTGATGACTTATGATTATTTAGTTTAGTCAGTTCGTGTTGACTAATGATTGGTTAGTTTGATTTTTAGTCAAAAAATTATGATTACTTTATTTATGATTGAATTTGTTAACAACTTTCAATAACTTAGTGGACATCAGTCGTTTGTATCTGCGAAATTAATCGTTGTAATTACCCGTTTGGAACTCTGCTATAAGATGAGTTTTCAAAGATAGACAAATAAAATTAAACAGTTGTAAGTGAAAATTTTATTGTTTCAATTGAATACCGATAAGAAATTCAAAAGATTACATATATAAAAATGTAATATAGTCTAATCGTTTTTAAAATAATTTAAATTGTTCTTCATAACAACTCAAAACTCGAACATGTCATAAGATAGTTTATGAGATTTAGGGAGATTAATCATAGTAGCAAAAGAAAACATTCTTTCGACAGATCCAGAAGAAGGCATTAGTGTATTGTGCTTCAAAAAAAAATTTTTTTGTAAGGTGTAACGATGTAAAAGGTTCACATCTCGACTTTCTTCGGTAAAATAATTTGTCATAAGTATATCAGCTTTTCTTCTAGGTGAAGTTGAATGGTTTTCACTGCCGGAATCTGAACTGAAATCAAAGAAGTCGTACCATTTGTTTTTGAATCGTGGATGACTCAAAGCTGCTAGTATTGGAAGTTCAGTCTTTTCATTTGACATGTCGAGTATATCTTTAAATCGTTCTTGTATATTTTCAATGTATTTATGTACAAGTGATTCGCAAAATTTCAAATGTTGTCGGGATAGTTTTCGTATTTTTTTGCATTGCCAATAAACAAGGTAAAACAATGCCATAAAATGTATCATCACCTTGCAATATATCCAGTGCACCTGCTATAGGAGCCGCACATTCTGTGTATTCCTCATATAATAATCAAATTCGCCATCCTTGATTGGATTCTTGATTCCGAGAGCTCGGCTCAATTGCAAATTTTTGTTTTTAACTTCCCAGTTCCCTATGGGAAGTTATTGTAATGGGGTCGATTTTGCGAATCCCAAATTTTGACATATCTCCACGTTTTAAGGTCTCTAGAATCCAAATCCATCGTTTTTAGAGAGATGTCTGTGAGTGTGTATGTACGTATGTGCGGATGTGCGTATGTGCGTATGTACGTATGTAAGTATGTGCGTTCGGAATAATTTTTCGTCTCGATTATCTCAAGAACCACAAACCGGATTGACGTGTGATTACGTAACATAGAACTGAATGACTTTTCAGCAAAATCGGTTGGGTCGTTTTTTTATTTAGGATGAAAAAACTGAAAAAACGACTAAAAGTTGCTTATTTTTAAACTGTTGATACGCACTATTAATTCGTGCAGATACCAAATATCTTCATAGTAATGTTGTTATTATTGTGCGTTTTAGCAAATTGTGATCAAATTTGTAAAAAAAAGTTATTTAAAATAAAGATTAATTTATAAAATTCCAAACTTATATTATCAGGTTTGGGTGAATGGGAGTAGAGACGCTGATGCAGTTAATAATTGGATATTGTTATAAATAATTTAATATTGTTAATAACAATCAAAAAATATTAGTTATAATCTGATATTGTATATATAAAGTCAATTATAATTATTCAGTAACGGTCAAACATTCTTAATAACGAATGATTATTGTAAATAATAAATAAATACCCTCAATAATAGTTGTGGATTCCGAGGCCGAGATGGAGAACGAATATGAGGACGAAGTGGAGGACAAGAAGGATGACGAGGACGAAGAGGACGAGGTTGCCGAGGCTTTGGTAGAGGATGACCAGGTGGTGGAGACGTCTTCCTCTACCAAAGCTTTTATGGTTAGATAAAAAATTGATAAAAATAATAAAAGTAATTATATTAATTTAGAATAATAATGTTTAATAATAGTAATTATTAATAAAAGCAAATTATAGCTTTTTATTTACCCCGCTGGGAAGTTAGTCATGTGGGCCTCAAAGGTCGCACTTAGACCACATTTTATTTGTTTTTGAAATTTGTTTCAGTGAGTCATAAAAGCTATTCCACCGTGTTGCTTCTGGTCAAGATAATTTTTGCCCCAGTATATTTTTTATAATTTCAGCTGATTTTGGACGGCCAGCTAAATTCCACAACTCGTTACACTTTTTGATCACTAGGTTGTGCATATTTCCTAAATTCGTGGTTTCATCTCGCAATAAACATTGCACATCAGCACTTGCTATCAAATTTAACGTGTGCGCGGAACATCTAAAATGTTCTGGTAAAACTCTTTCTACCGTGTTATTTTCTAGTCACTGATACTCCCAGCTTCATCGTCGTTTGTAGAAACCATTATTGATTTGGATTAAACTCCAAAAGTTTTAAAAGCTTTTACAAAGTTTGAGCCATTATCAGTTATTTTCGCCTCAATTTTTGATGGATCAACTTCATAACCACAGTAAATATCCAACAACATGTCTTTAATGCGATAAAAAGTATGTGCGCCTTGAAATCGCCGACAAGCTAAAGCAGCTGACTTCTTTTGTAAATTTTAATCAATCCAGTGAATAGTAATACCAAGAAAGCTTCTTTTCTTTTCAGACCAGATATCTGTAGTCGTACAAAGATGTTTTGCTGTTGCTAGTTTTTTTTAACTCACATTTCTGTTCAAAGTATTGGTGTGATATTTTCTTTTTAAAGTTCGCCGATTTGGAAGTTTCACGTTTTCGTTCGCATTTAAATTATCAATCATACGAATGAAGTATGGATTTTCTATAGCTCGTAACGGTATCATGGAGTGAATGAAATAATTGACTAAATCACGTTCAAATTCTTCTTGGGAAATGGAAGCGCTTCGTTTTTGTGTGGCTTTAATATTTTTCCCAGAAAAATTTCCTACTTTCCTTTTCTTCCTTTTTTGAATCCTGCTGGAGTTTACGATATTCTTTCAATGCTGAAGATCCATGTATGCGTTTCAAGTGACTCACAAAATTTGAGCTGCTGTTACAATGTCCTTTAATTTCGATAGTCTTTTGCGGTAAGCACTTCATACAAATTCCAACCGTTTTAGTATCTGATGACTTTTAAGGAACATACTTGAAAAATGTACCATCGAATAAGGCACTTATAGGTTGCGGAACACTTGCATCATTTGTACTTGGATTTAATGTTCCTTCCCGAAGGTCACTTTCATTCAACGAGACAATACTACAATTTTCTTCATTGTTATCCATATTATTGACTTAAAACAAAACTTCTAATGTAAAATGAACGAGAAACAACGCGTGTGGGCGCGGGCTGATTTCGACGACTCTGACTGAGCATAACAAACAAAACAAAATCTACTACAATTCCTCGTCAATTATTTTTTCCGATTTTTGTTAAAGGGAGCAAAATTGCCGTGCATGTGGAACTAATTGAGGGCGGAGAAGTGCGACACATTGACGTACCTAATCATCTCCGCTGGCTTTATGCACGGACTTCGAATACATACCAAAACAAGCCACGAGGTGCAACCCTTGAGGTCCACACAGTCAACTTCCCAGTAGTATCTACATAAACATTAAAAAAATTAACAGTAATTGTAGTGAATTAATATTAATCATATCATCTACAAAAGGTTTTTTTTGATTTCAAACATTTAAGCATTTTTTTATTAACACTAAAATCTGTAAAAACTATTAAAAATCCCCTCAAATATTATAAAACTTGGTTTGAATTTACAAAAATATCCTTAGAATAAAAGATATAAAGTAATATCATTCGTATGAACCCTCTAAACATGATAACTTTGAATGATTTTTTATTTTTAGTTTATTTATTTTATAATCATGGAATATGTTTTTGCTGGTTTCTCTTCAAAAACTGATAAGAATGTATAAATTTTATAAAAATTTATTTCTATGATGTGCAAATCAGGTTAAAAAATTATTTTTTATGAAAAAACCCTAATAACCTAAGTTTTTGCATTTTCTTTTATTAAATTAAAAAGCGCCTGAAACAATTTTCATATAATGTAAAAAAACTCTCAAAAATGTTAATACACGTCTTTTGACACCTTAATGATGCAAATATTATATCTGGTTCGTGAGATATAGTGAATGATAAAAATGACCTTGAAAATCATGATGACTTTTAATGATTTTTTATTTTTTATTTAATTTTTTTGGTAATCATGAGAAAAAATTTTGATTTTATTTTTAGAAAAACTGTTTGCAAAATAGAAATTATATAAACATTGATTACTTGCACTTGTAATCAAGGTTAAAATTTTATTGTTTTTGAAAAAAAACAATTTTTGCACTTTTTTTAAAAAAATTAAAAAACGGCTCCAAGATTTATTTTAAAAACTTGAAAAAATCACATAAATGTCAATACGCATCGATTGATTTCTTTTTCAAGGAAATTATACGTTTGGTTCGTGAGATATAACGCATGAGAGAAATGAGCTTCAAAGGGACAAAACAACAAACCACCCCCCCCCCCAACGGAAGTGTCCCGAAAACTAATCAGCTCTTAAAATTGTAAAGACGCTTCGATTGACATCCTAACAAAATCGATAGGACTTTGTTTACGTGTGTTATGCTCGTAGAAAACTTTCCATGAACGTACATACGTACGTACGTCCGTACGTACAGACATACACACACACATACATCTCCCTTTCTAAAAACACTTTATATATACTGTGTACACCTCAAAACGTAAAGAAATGTTGAAAATTTCAATTTCGATTTTCGAGGCGATTACAAGAACCTCCCATATACTGGGAAGTTAACAATAGTAACTTTGCTGCCTGTTTTAAAAAAACCATTTATGAAATGCTTAACTGCAACTCTGTTCATCAGAAGCATCAATCATACATTCATGATTGTGAAACTAACGCTTTAATGATTAATGACTAACTTATTTAGTCATGATTATGACTAAATACTTCAATCATGAATAAATTAGTTATAACTAAATTAGTCATGATTAAATAAGTCATAATTGATCAATTGATTGACAAAATTAGTTGATTTGCCCAACTCTGCTTGTACATAGGCTAGATCGATTAAACAACAAAGACGGAGTTGTCGCTATCATTGTCAAAAGCAGTATAAAGCACGAAATGAGAAATCATTGTCAAACAAAATATATAGAAAACATTGCAATTGACATTAAATCTGAAAATAATCTAGATCTTACCATTATAGCCGTCTATTTCCCCGGTGGAAACTCTAATATCAATAAAAAGGTGGGTTTTGCGAACGACGTATTAAAATTAACCTCAATTAGCAATCCTTTTGTAATAGTAGGAGATTTCATTCCTCATGGAATTGCCATAGACAAAATATATGGGGGAGGAATATTGTTTACTAAACAATTAAATCAAAATTTTACTATCATTCACCCTATTTCTCCAACATTTTATCATCTAATCCTAAGCAAATGCCATCAACACTTGACTTAGTTCTCACTAATAAGCCCGAACCAGTGTCGCAACCAGAAGTTAGCAATGTGTTCTCCTCGAATCATCATCTTATAATATTCTCTGTAAATAATGCTTCAGAAATAAACCAACCGAAACTAGTTCTCAATTATAAAGAAGCCAACTGGCAACTTTCACACAGAATTTTTAACAGTAAAATAAACTTAAGAAATTGTTCACTCGATAAACTACATTCACCTAAAGATATTGATAACTTGGTACACTTTTCTACCACTCTGATGAATGAAGCACTCACATGTTCTGTACCTCAAGTTAAACAAAAGTCACCATGTGACCCTTCTCCGCCACATATTAAACAACTTATAAAATGTAGAAACGATGCTAGAAGAAGACGACAACGGAACAGAAATACAGTCAATAGAGAAATATTGAAATATCTTTGCGAGGAAGTAAACGCTTAAATCATCCGATTCAGAAACATCAGCTGGAATATAAAGCTACAAGCTTTGCACAAAGGGTCAAAACCTTTTTTGAATCTCAGTAGAACACTTCGCAAGCGTTTTCAGCCTTTTCCGCCATTGAGTTGATTTATTGACGGCGTACCTTAGCTCATTAGATCGACTAGGGGTAGGTGTTTTAGGCCTAGGACCAGAAAGTTCAAATTCTAGGTTTGGCGTCGTAAGCAATGGACTGGGTAGATGTGATGCAGGCTCCTCATTTGCAGTTGTGTCACAAAATTGTGCAGGTTCAGAATCATCAGCCATTAACGATGCTGCCAAGAAATCTTGCTCGGTGAAAACGTTCGGGTTTAAAGGGAATATTCCCGTGGCTGGAAATCCAACTTCTCCTTTGCTTATATTTGCAACTTGTGCATATGCTTTATTGAATAGACCTGCAACATCATACGGAGTTATTTTTGCCATCAAATGTGTCTTCATGTGCATGTTGCGTTCTTGCCTGTAGGAAGCCTTTAGGGGTTCAAACAAAGACACATCAAAAGGTGGAGTTCTGTGAGAGCTGTGTGGTGGAATGGAAACCATGGCAATATGATTTTCTTTGCAAAAGTTGAAAGCTAAAAGCGAAACGTGACTGCTATGGTTATAAAGTATTAAAAGCACAGGAGATTCTTGTGTAGGTTTGCCATATGCTACAAAATGTTTAAGCCACTCGACAAATATATCTTCGTTTATCCAGCCATTCTTTGAGTTGGCGTAGAGAGCACCAAATGGTCCATCCTTTTCCAATAATGGTGTCATTTTTTTGTTTGGGAAAGATGAACATTGGTGGTATGAAGTTTCCAGCCGCACTCATTGCACACATAACTGTTATATTCCTGCCTCGTTTGCCGCTTGTCACTGCTCACACTCTTCGTTGGCTTTTCTCTGCAAGCGCTTTACCTGGGTATGTAATGGCTGTAACACCTGTGTCATCAGCATTATAGATGTTATTGGGAGTGAACTTATGCTTCTCCATGACATCACCAAGCATATTGTAGAAGCGAGTTATTTCTTCTTTATTGAATGCAGAAACCCTATTCAAGCTTGTTGCTTCAGCTTTGCGAACAGTTACAGAAGGGTTGCATCTCATGAAACCATGCACATAGTCCATTCCTGGCGGTTTGCTGTTTGTATCAAATTTGTTTTTTATATTATTAAGCTCAGAGTACTTGTGAACCCATTTGCGTAGATCTGCTACAGTCAGCCCGTAATATAACGATCCTAGAATCGTCACTTGTTGAGTTATTTCTCGTTTTTGCTGCTGATTAAAAATTGGTTTACGTCCTAGTCGTGGACTGGTCATATTTTCATTTTTAAGTCTGTCTCTTAATGTGGTTAACGGAATGTTATATGTTTTTGCTGCTTTCCTTTTTGACATCCCTCTTTTAATAGCAGTCTTAGCGTTGACTAGGTCTTCTTCGCTCCAAGCCGCTTTAGCGGTGCTTTTTGGACGATTTCTGGGCATATCAGAAAACAAACACGTAACATCACTGAGGGGTAATGGCGTTCACTGTGGGTGACATAACCCCAAACGATGATTTGGTTTTAGGTTACAATTTGACATCAACTGATTAAAATTCATCACGAATCTTTGTGCTATCGCTAAATACGATAGTTAGTTACCTGAATTAATAATAGTAACCATAAAAAAGCATGAAAATTTCAGACTTACCGTTACAAATAATAAGCCAAAAATTATATCAGAGCGACGGCAAACAAACACACGCACTTCACGTTCTCTTGCTGTGGACGAACTGGCAAATCATGTCGCTGCCTGCTCTGGCATCACAGCCTCCACAGTTCATCCCAAGTTCCGTGTTTCTAGGTACCGTGGTTCTGAAGTTATAAGTGTGAGCGGCATTACCCTGTGAGCGCCATTACCCCTGCTTCCCCTATGTATTTTTGATAATACTAGATGGATTTGCGGGATAGTTTGTAGAACTTTAAAACGTCCATGAAATAATTTCTTGAATTTTGACAGTTGGAGATTTTATACATGGTGTCAATTTGGTCTGAATTGTGTATTGTACCACAAAAAATTGCACATCTGAGATCAGAGTATTGTTTACTATTTAGTTGATTCAGTAGAATAAAAAAACAGTTTATACATGTCCATGAGCATTGAAATTTTTCAGAATGAACACGATTTTGCATCAAATGTGTTTTCGGGTTTGATTGTTAATTTATTAATTTTTTTTTTTAAATTTGATATAAGTAATTAGCTTGCTGGAAGGTGAGGAAACCATTTTCCACAGTGAAAGTTGTCAAGTAAAAGTGAAGTTCAAAAAAATCACCGTCCTACCCAGCAAGTCTGAATCTTAGAGTATTGATCCATTAAAACAGTTTTATGGTACTTCAGTGAAGTTTTATCACTGCGATAGACTCTGACTGGACTGATTTCCCAAAAATGTACAGAATTTCACAACCACTTAAACAATTCCTTTATGTTTGTCAGGATTCGTTTTTGTTCAGGTTACGGAATCAATCATCAATCGGTGCAGACAGTACAGCAGTAGACTTCACTGTTTTTGGTAATTACTGTAACATAAAGGGCACACATATTTTCATATAAACTTCCAAAAAACATTAAACATGCGTGGGATGTTACTTTAGTTCTTAAGAAACTTAAGATGCAAATAAAATTTTTAAAATAAAACAAGGCTTTAAACTGAGCGAATACTTGATATTCGTAAGGTGAAAAAATATACACGTAGAAACTTACATCGTAAAGATCGCTGACGAAAGCATAATGAGAATGAACTAGCCTGTGTAGATTTTTTAGCTCATTTTGGTGTTCAGGGGCATCTATCTGCAAATGTGCCAGACAATATTGACCACTTATATTCAAAGAAGATTTGCTGGCGGCTAAGCATTGATCAAAATCTCCGAATTGATTTACGTTTCCATTTAGTATTCCAGAGTTTAAATGCCCAGCTGAGTCGTATACTGAAAATAAATAAAGTAATCAACATATTATTGCATAATAAACTCTGGCTATTTTGTCTAACTTAGAAAAATGAGGGATCAATCAATGAAATGTTTGTACTTTGCAAATAATAAAGTAGCATAAATTTATCTGGCTTGAGTTGTGTATTTGTACATTTGTTTCTAGGTACTTAAGTAATAGAAATAAGTAATAAAAAGCTGAAACGTCTTGAACAAGCCGCACAGTCAACTTCCCAGTAATAATTACATAAATATTTTAGAAAAACTAAACACAATGATAATTATGAAAATAATACTACTGTAAATAATAATAATGTACCTCTCATAACAGGAATTAGAATGACCTAATATTAATCATATCATCTACGAGAGCGTTCATTGATTACGTAAGGATTTTAGTGGATTGATTGAATATTCACGCGGATCAGTCAACTTCCCAGTAATAACTACATGAATATTTTAATAAAACTAAACACAATGATAATTATGAAAATAGTACTACTGTAAATAATAATAATGTACCTTTCATAATAGGAATTGAAATGACCTTATATTAATCATATCATTTACGGGAGCGTTCATTGATTACGCGGATCAATCGGACGTAGAACAGGTTACAAAGCTTTTTCTACGTTATTTGTTATTTTCATATCGATATTTAAAGGAAAAAAAACTAAAAACCATTACGAATGAGGATGGAGAAAGTAATTAAAATCTTACGAAAACAACAAAACAAAACTATTAAAAACTGCAATCTTTCATTTTATGAAAGCTTTACCATACATATGATCTAGCAATGTATAAACTCCAAAACATTTGACCATTCAAAGCATTCATTACCACAAATGGAAATTTGATTTTTATTTTGGTTTTCAAAATTTAAGCAGTTTTCATATTAAAATTAAGACATGGTACTGTAAAAAACATTCAAAATCTGTTTAAACTATGCAAATATTAATAAACTTTCATCGGCTTAACATCAATGTCTTTAGAATAAGAAGGAACAGGTAATATCATTCATATGAACACTTTTTACGTGGCGACTCATGGGAAAAGGAAAACCAGGAAGGTTTTATCTTCAGAAACTGATAAGGATTTATTAATTTTAGAAACATTTATTAATGTGTTTCGCAAATAAGGTTAAAAAATTTTGTTTATGAAAAAAACCCAATTTTTTGCACTTTTTTCCTTAAATTAAAAAACGGCTCCAACAATTTTTTCAAAAACTTGATACAATCACACAAATGTCGCGTCGATTGACAATTTAACGATGCAAATCGTTGGTTTGGTTCGCCAGATATAAAGCATGACAGAAATGACTTTCAAAGGGGCAAAACAAAAACCCCCTTGACCGAAATAACCCAAAAACTAATCAGCTCTTAAGATTGCAAAGACGCTTCGATTGACACCTTAACGAAGTCGACACGACTTTGTTTACGAGAGTTACACTCGTAGGAAAAACTGTCCACAAACGCACGTACGTACATACGTACGTACATACACACACACACATACTTACTTCTTGCTTAAAAAATATACTCTAAAGACCTCAAAACGTTAAGATATGTTGAAAATTTGAATTTCGTTTTTCGAGGTGATTACAAGTACTTCCCCATATACTGGGAAATTAAAAATTTGAATAGTAATAGAAGTTACCTTCAGAACTTGACATCCAAACAATGATCAAACATTAACCCTCCTATAATTCAAAGATGTATTGCCAAACAAAAAGATAAGTTTAATAAACACATGCTGACTTTTTGAAGCAAGAGATGATTTCAAGCTATTAGTGTCTACTTTCTCCTTTCATCCAGAATTGATGGTTTTATAATTGAATAAACTGTGCTTTGTTGGTTGGTTTGTTGTAGTGGCAGCCTTATTTATCCAAAAAATGCTCACTTAGATCCACTATAGGCCCATTGTGATACCGCAAAAGATTGAGACGGCAATAGAACCTACAGGATGACGAGAACCATTTAGGTTCTCGTATGAAGTTGGCTATGCAGCTAATATTTAGATCAGTTACTTCCGTGAGGCTGCCCAGGAAAGATGAGCCTAAGATTTGCATATGTTTCCTAGATAGTGCTAGGCATTTACACAAAAAGTGTTGGAATGTCTCTTCCTCATCTTCCGGTCTGCAACTTTGGCAAAAATCGTTGAAAGGAACACCCAATCACTATCGCAATCAACCCCGTCAGTACGGATACGATGGAATTCAGGGTTTCGTGTTAAGAAGCCGCTTGGTGGGTTTGTAGCACAGTGCGCGCCAAGTTTGCCTGGTTTTCCTACAGGTTTCTTCAAGTAGCCAGGTCCTATTTGCAGCCTTTATGTAGTATTGTTTGAATCCTAGCTTTATGGAAGCTAGAGGCTGGGTGACTTGGGGCCTCAGTGTATACTCTTGCAGCTCAGTGCAAGTCCGTGCTAAGGCATTAGCAATTTCCGGGTATATCACTATGCCCCGGTACCCGGCAAAGAATCACTTCACAATGTAGCGATATCATGTTAAGTTGTGAGCAGCATTTCATTGCAATTTTGGATAAGGTAAGCACGCTGGATAGCGATTGCATAGCAGCTTGACTGTTAGAGAAAATGTTTAAATTTCTAATGGAAATTTTCTGGTTTCTCAGCCAATTTACTGCCTTGTAAATTGCAATCAACTCTGCCTGAAAAACACTGCAGTGTTCTGGCAGCCGGAAAAATAGTTTCAGGCCTAGCTGTTTTGAGAAAACGCCACAGCAAACTCTTCCATCCATTTTTCATCCATCAGTGTAGTTGTCGATCGATCCCTGTATCTCACTTCTTTCTATGGCCCAGTCATCCATACTCGGAATGATTGACAAGCTAAGTACTTAATTCGAAAGCTAAGTACTTACTTGTTTGAGGGTAACTTGGATCCAACAATTAGAAACGAGAGTGACACAAAAGTATTTCCTTACCTTGTTTCAGAAGTTGAGTTGCATGAATCAGATGACGATGTTTTGCATTTGTACTTTCCCACCCAAATTACCTACACAAACCTTTAAAGTTCACTTTCCAGTATCATTCAAAAAGAATACAATATGGCCTACATGCGACCCTTAAGATGCACACGACTAGCTTCTTAGTGGTGCGAATAAAGAAAAATAGATTTGTTTTTATTAGTAATTATTTTACAACAATATTTAATTACTAACTGCACTAGCGTCACTGCTGCCATTCTTCCAAACCTGATAATGTTAGTTTGGAATTCTATAAATTAATATTTTTTTTGTTTATAACTATTCTTTTCAGTAACATGTTTTACAACATTAATCAAAACTTTGCTGAGACACACAATAAAAAAATATTACTGCAAAGGTATTTGCAATCTACACGAATGAATAGTGCATTTCATTAGTTTCAAAAAAAAAAGTTAGTTTGCCTCTTTTTCAGTTTTTCATCCTCAATAAAAAAACGGCTCAACCGATTTTGCTGAAAACTAATTCAGTTTTAAGGTATGTAATTATACGTCGAATGAATCGGTCTTAAGTCAATATCGTTTTTGGTTCTTTCGTTAATCGAGACGAAAAATATTTACGAACGATCATACGCATATACGTACATGTGTGGAAACACAGAAATTTCTCTAAAAACGATGGACTGGATTCTAGAATGTGAAAATTTACAGAGATTGGGAACTTCATAAATTGAAGGGTGAGAATTTTATTTAAAAGAATTCGAGGCACGAAGCGGAAACATTTGGAAACGACCATATCAGTGGTCCACATGAGTGGCTATGTGATCTAAATAACCTGGGTCACAGCATCCTTCCTCAGGACAGGTGAGTGCTCAGCAAGCAAGCCACGAGACGCGAAACTTCTGATCTACATGGACAACTTCCCAATAATGTCTACGTGAACATTAAAACCACTAAACACAATAATAACTATGAAAATAATACTATTAAATAATAATAATAATAAGAGGTACTCATAACGGTAATTGGAAAGAGGTATTATTAATCGTATCATCTACGGGAGCGTCCATCGATTACGTTGGGATTTTGGTGGATGCGATCTTGATTGAAAATTCCACGCTATTTGTTATTTTCATATCGATGCTTGAAGGACAAAAGAGCGGTAGCAAAAATGAATGCAGTTTTTGTTATTACGGCCACTGAAGAGATTATCTCGCGTAGAGGATATTTTGAATAGTTGTCTTGAAAATTTCCACGACTTCGGCATAATCATTGAGTTTGTATTCTTTCCCGATTTTCCATCAATGGAAATAATAATAATTATTTTTTTTATTTTCAGTGATTCTTGAAATATATTGAATATGCAGTTAATAATTAATTTATGATGTTTAATTGCATGTAAAAAGCAGAATGCAAATGATGATGAAGGAAGTAATTAAAATCTTACGAACACTAAAGGACAAAACTACCAAAAAACACAATTTTTTATTTGATGAAAGATTTTTAAAGTATACGATCTTGCGAATTATTGACTACAAAACATTTTACCATTCAAAGCGTTGATTACCACAAATACAAATTCGGTAGAATTTTTTTGGTTTGCAAAATTTAAACAGTTTTATGTTACAATTGAAACACAGTACTGTAAAAACTCTTCAAAATCTGCCCAAATTATGAATATATTAATAAACTTTGAATGACTTAACAACAATGTTTTAAGCATAAGAAATATAGTATAAGGTAATATCATCCATATGAACCCTTTTTACATGATGACTTTGAATGATTTTTTATTTTTGATTTAGTTTTTTTTTGTAATCATGAAAAAAGTTTTGCTGCTGTCTACAAAAACTGATAAAAATTTATGAATTTTCAAACATTTATTACTGTATTGTGCAAATCAGGTTAAAAATTTACTTTTTATATAAACAGAAACCTAATTTTCTGTTATTTTCTGAACTAAAACAACAAATGACCTTAAAAGTAATGATGACTTTCATTGAGTTTTTATTAACTTCGCAGTATATGGGAAGTTCTTGTAATCGCCTCGAAAATTGAAATTGAAATTTTCAACATATCTCAACGTTATGAAGTCTGTAGAGTATATTTAAAGTGTTTTTAGAAAGACGTATTTTTGAGTTTGTGTGTAAGTACGTACGTACGTAAGTGCATTCGTGGACAGTTTTTCTACGATTATAACTCACGTAAACAAATTTGTATTGACTTTGTTAAGGTGCCAATCCAAGCGCCTTTGCATTCTTAAGAGCTGATTAGTTTTTGGGACACTTCGGTCGGGGGGTTTGTTGTTTTGATCCTTTGAATGTAATTTCTGCCATACGCTATATCTCGCGAACAAAATATAGGATGTGCTTGGTTAATGTGTCAATCGACAAGTATTAACATTTGTGTCATTCGGTCAAATTTTATAAAAAATTTTGGAGTCGTTTTTTAATATATTTAAAGAAACTGCAAAAAATTAGGTTTTTTCATAAATAATAAATTTTCAGCCTTATTTGTGAGACTAATGAGAGAATGAGAATAATTATTAGTCTCATTTACGTAACATCGTGAAAATATACAAATTCAGTGATTATGCCAAATTCATGACATTCATTTTTGCTAGTGTCCAAATAACAAATAACGTAGAAAAGGCTTTGTAACCTGAGCCCCCTCCCCCGGGTTGATCCTCGTGAATATTCAATCAAACCAATCCACCCCCAATGCACCAAATGCCTTAAGTAATAAATAGACGCTCCCTTAGCTGATACGATTAATTCATTCCGATTACTGTAATGAGGACTTCTCATTAGTATTATTTAAAGTAGTATTATTTTCATAATTATTAACTTCCCAGTATATGGGAAGTTCTTGTAATCGCCTCGAAAATCGAAATTGAAATTTTCAACATTTCTTTACGTTTTGAGGTTTATAGAGTATACATAGAGTGTTTTTAGAAAAGGAGATGTATGTGTATGTGTGTGCGTGCGTACGTACGTACGTACGTACGTCTGTACGTCCGTGGACACTTTTTTCTACGAGCATAACTCACGTAAACAAAGTCGTATAGACTTTGCTAAGGTGTCAATCGAAGTGTCTTTGCAATCTCAAGACCTGATAAGTTTTTAGGAGACTTCGGTCGGGCGGGTTTGCTGTTTTGCCCGTTTGAAGGTCATTTCTGTCATGCGTTATATCTCGCGAACCAAACGTACGATTTCCTTGAGCAAGGTGTCAATCGACGCATATTGACGTTTCTGTAGTTTTTTCAAGTTTTTGATAATTTCTTGGAGCCTTTATTTTATTTTATTTTTAAAAAGTGGAAAAAATTACGTTTTTTTTCCGAAAACAATGAATTTTTAACTTCCCAGTATATGGGAAGTTCTTGTAATCGCCTCCAAAATTTAAATTTAAATTTTCAACATTTCTTTACAGTTTGAGGTCTTTAAATTATATGGTAAGTGTTTTTAGAAAGAAGTATGTATATGTGTGTGTATGTACGTACGTACGTGTGTACGTTCTTGAACAGTTTTTTCTACGAGCATAACTCACGTAAACAAAGTCGTATCTACTTCGTTAAGGTGTCAATCGAAGCAGAAAGAGAAAAAAAGCAAAAAATTACGTTCTTTTCATAAACAATAAATTTTTAACCTGATTTGCGAAACACAGTAATCGCATAACAGAAAAGACCAAGACAGAAAAGACCTCCTCTCAAAAACTAATCAGCTCTTAAGATTGAAAATGTTGATACATATTTCTTTACGTGAGTTATGCTCGTAGAAAAAAATGTCCACGAATGTACGTACGTACACACATATATACAAATCACGCTTTCTAAAAATACTTCCAATATTCTCCAGCGGCGAGGGGTGAAAAATTACTTTGGGTAAGCCGCTTACTATTTGAGAGACATGGACCCTTAACAGACAAAGCAGTATATTATGAGCATATAGAGAAATACTACCGTAATCATTCTTTCTATTGCATACATTTTAAATTACGATCAGTTATGAAATATTTGTATTTTTATGTTATGTGTATTGTTTTTGACCTTATTGGCGAGGAATGTATATATTAAGCAAATACGAAATTAAGGAATTTGATTTCGTTGAAAGCTATGGATTTCAGTAATGGCTTGTGGCATAAAATGTTGGGTCGATCTAAAAAAGAGGCTCCAGTTTGTCAACTAAATTTTCCAGCATCAATTTTCACAGCTGATTCGCAAGCTAGGAACGCTACCGGCTTTTTGATTTGTTTCCATATTCTATATAGAAAACCGAGTTGCCATTCCAACAAACGGGAGTTGAATGCCCACGGCACCTTAAATTATTGATGAATTCGAGACTCGGAAAGCTCTGCTGCAACTCTTACTGATGTTGATTGCTTTGCTGGCTATTATGGAACTATGAGGATGTGTAAAATGAAGAGAATGGAGTATGATGGAATAAACACTGAGATCAAGTGAAACGATTGTGCATGTTTACAGTGATGCATGCAAGTAAATAAACACTTCATTCCCTTATAAAACTGAAGTGTTAGACATTTTTGGAACAAATTTGGAAAGGGAAGCCGATGGGAATCGGCTTATATAAACGCCTTTCCACTGATATACCCTATAGACCTCAAAACGTAAAGAAATGTGAAAATTTCAATTTCGATTTTCGAGGCAATTACAAGAACTTCCCATATACTGGGAAGTTAACAATAGCAAATAAAAACAAAACTTAAGTTCCACACGAGCAACTTCCCAGTAATATCTACATAAAAATTGAAAGAATTAAGCAGAGTAATAAAAATGTAAATAATTATACTTTACATAATAATAATGATAAGAGATCACAACAAAGTATAATGAATTAATATTAATCATATCAACTTAGGGAGCGTCCATTGATAGTGTAAAGCTTTTGGTGGATTGGATTGAATCCTAATGCGGATCAATTGGAGGCTCCAAAGCCTTCCAAACAACTGGTTATTTTCATATAAAAACTTGAAAGCAAAAGGGCAGTGGCGAAAATGTTGGCTAAATAGGAAATTCAATTGAATGCAGTTCAGTTTCTCTACTGACTATTGCGTGATGGCCATTGTAGATGTTTCCGTCCAAAATGTTTATGGGTGCTGCGAAAACATTGAATTTCTTTTATTTGACCATTATACATTAATGGCACTTATATTTATTTCCTACTAAACAAATGTTCTTCAAAAGCGTCGAATATCTAGTAAATAATCACTGTGAACCTCTGTGTAAAATAGTATAAAATATGACAAAAGATAATCAAGAAGTATTAGAATTTTTTGAACCCTAAGCGTAACTGCTAATTTAATAAAAACTACATTTTTTTTCAATTTGATGAAATATTTCTAAAGTCTCTCATTATAAAAAAGCATTGACATTGTACTTTTGTAGCAGTTTAGCTCAGAAACACTAATAATCATAATTCATGTTCTGACGTTGATCATAAGCAATATGGAAACTTCTGCAATGAATGAACTAGACAGATGGTCCTCTCGTATTTATAAATCAAAAATTTCCATTGTTTATTGTTTCTATATGAATATTTTTTAAAACAAGCCGCGAGGTGCGACTCTTGAGGTCCACACGATCAACTTCCCTGTAATATCTACATAAATAGTAAAAATATTAAACACTAAAATATTTATGAAAATAATACTACTTTAAATAATAATTAATAATTATAGGTACTCATAACCGTAATTGAAATGAGTTAATATCAATCATATCATCTACTGTAGCGTTCATTGATACGTAAGGCTCTTAATGGATTGGGGGTGGATTGGTTTGATTGACTATTCACGCGGATAAATCAGAAAGGGCGGGCTATAAAGCCTTTTTTAGGTTAGTTGTTATTTTTATATCGATGCTTGAAGGACAAAAGAGCGCTAGCAAAAATGAATGCATTTTTGTTATTACGCCCACTGAAGAGATTTTCTCGCGAGGTGGCCATTTTAAATAATTTTGTTGAAAATTGCCATGACTTCGGCATAATAATTGAATTTGTATTTTTCACGATTTAACATCAATGGGATTAATAATTATTTCTTATTTTTAGTTGATCTTGAAAAACATTGAATATGCAATGTCAATAATATATTTAATTGCATGTCAAAAGTAAAATGTTTTACATATAATGATGGAGAAAGTAATTAAAATCTCACAAACACAAATACCAAAACTACTCAACACCGGAATTTGTAATTTGAAGAAAGGTTTTTAAAGCATATGATCTTGCAAAGTATGGACTACAAAACATTTTACCATTCAAAGCGTTGAGTACCACAAATGCAAATTTGATTGAAATTTAGTTGGTTTTCAAAATTTAAGCAGTTTTTTTATTAAAAATTAAACACTGTGAAAACTTTTCAAAATCGGCTCAAATTATGCAAATATTATAAAACTTTGATCGAATTTATAACAATTTATTTTATTTATTTATTTATTTATTGATATAAAGTAACTTTGAATGATTTTTTAAATTTTGATTTAGTTGTTTTTCATAATCATGTAGAAAACTTTTGCCAGTTTCTCTTCAAAAACTGATAAGATTGTATAAATTTTATAAACATTAATTACTTTTTCTATGAAAAAAACCCTAATTTTTCACATTTTCTTCTATTAAATTCAAAAAAAGGTCGAAGATCTTTTTATAACGTTAAAAACATCACAAAAAATGTTACTACACGTCTATTGACACCTTCATGATGCAAATATCATATATGGTTCGTGAGATATAGTGAATGATAAAAATGACCTTGAATATCATGATGACTTTTAATGATTTTTTATTTTTAATTTCTTTTTGACGTCATCATGAAAAAAAGTTTTGCTGGTTTTCTTACAGAAACTATTTTTAGTATAAAAATTTTTTACACATTAATTACTGCGCGCTGCAAATCAGTTTAAAAACTTATTGTTTATTGAAAAAATCCTTATTTCTAGTACTTTTTTTTTAAGAAATTAAAAAACGATTCCAACAATTTTTTTCAAAATTTGATAGAATCACATAATCATAAATACGCGTCGATGAACATCTCAATTTAGCAAATAGTATGTTTAGTTCCGGAAATATAACACGTGACAGAAATGACCTTCAAAGGGGCAAAACAACAACCCCCCCCGGACCGAAATGTGCCAAAAACTAATCAGCTCTTGAGATTGCAAAGACGCTTCGATTGACACCTCAACAAAGTCGATACAACGTCATTTACGTGAGTTATGCTCGTAGAAAAAACTGTCCACGAACACACGTACGTACGTACGTACACACACACACTCATACATACATACTTCTTTCTAAAATCACTTTATATATACTCTATAGACCTTAAAACGTAAAGAAATGTTGAAAATTTCAATTTCGATTTTCGAGGCGATTACAAGAACTTCCCATATACTGGGAAGTTAATTAAGCCAAAACTATGGAGCACTTAAAACACCTAATTTTGAAAAACACGTTTGGCAGAAGTACAAATTGATAGAAGAGCTTATTTTAAAAATATAATTTTAAAGTTTAGCAGTTTTTTCATTCAAATTGAAAAAAATTCATCTGCACTGAATTTATTGGATATTCAAACAAATCAAAGAAATTATAACAAGCATTGATCAATGCCAAAATCACGTCATTAGAGTAGGTGAAATAAGGTCACATTATTCTTATATCCTAAAGATGGGTACGTAGTTGGACTTACTGAAGACAATTAAAACAAATAAACTCATGATCTTGTGCTGGAAATGATAATCTGCAAAAGTTGAACGTAGATAATCAATTGCAAAGCATGCTTAGAACCAGAATATTACTTATAATGACTCATTTACAGCTGAAATAACTTAAAAGTAGTTTGAACCGAGTTTCGGTGACTAATAAGTACTATTTTGCGAAAAGTTACCGGTTACAAGAGGCTAAAAATGTATTTTGACCCGAAATTGGCAACACAAAAATATTTGAACCCTTTATAACTCAACTAAATATATTTTATTAAATAGTTTTTTTTCTGATAGGTTTTAATGAGTAAAAATACACGTATTTTTTAGTTTTGAATTTTTTTTACTAGGAAATGAGAAAAATGCACAAAAAGCGTATGTGACAGATGTGTCACACTGCCTTAAAGTGTTCCTCTAAGATGTAGGGAACGCTTTAAAACAATTGTAAAGTTTATTGTAGCATAATGCAACGCCACACTTTTCACAAATTTTGTGGTGTTTTTGTATTTTTTTTGTATTTTATCAACTTCACCCACGAACAAATGCCACAAACAGGCGCAAAGTGAATTTCGCTCGAATTTTGATACCCGTAACGCCATACAGTTCACAAGAACTGCATGAAGAATCCATAGAGTGGTGGATTACTGTCGTGTTACAATGACTTAAAATGGAATAAAATGTAAGATGGGGAATTTGTAAGGAATTATTCGGTATGTTACAGTAATGTCACACGGTTATATAAATGGTTAAAATCACAAGAAACAGACTACCTTCACTGCTATTCCAGATGTGTAAGGGTCTTTAAAAAGTTACTCGTATTTATTACACTGTGTTTATACCTAACTTAAAGTCATGCGGCAATGATATTCCAACAATGCATTGATAGATAAGCACTCTGTGAATTAGATTTGCAAAAGAAGCGGAAAGAAAATATCGGTGATATATTCTACTAAAAAAAATCATCTAAATAAAGTATTTTTCCTGAGAATAGATTGAAAACTTCTCGTATTGGGAACTATGGGGCGATCTACAAAATTTCAGCAAATAGGAAATTCAACATTTTTCTATCAGAATCCGACAAACTAGCTAGCAACATAGAATTTTACAATCAACTTGACAGAAAGTCTCAATCCATACCGTCATACACCGGTATAGGAACTTTTGCCATAAGATACTGGGAGCAGAAGGGATTTTGGTGAAATTTGTTGCTTCATTGTGCGCAACAATATTTCGGTACGATTTTGTTAACACAACAGGCTCAGTTTACATGAGATGGCGTTTAAAAATGCCACAACTTGGTCTTGTTTGCACCTGATCACAAGTTGTATGAGTGCGCATTGACATTGGTTTGACGTCAACGTCTAAGGGATAAGAATTGCCAACACTTTTGGTGGACATTTATGTATATCTTCCGGTCTTCTTCAATTTCTACAAATTTCAAACTGTATATTTGGAACACATATTCCTCCATCATTTATGAAAACATTGTTGAATAGTTTTCTAAAATTATCTAACTTTTCAAGTCATTTAGTTGGCAGATACTTTCGGAGGATGCTGGATTGGTCACGGGGTCCTATTGTATGTCTTTTAGGATCGCCGGTCTTCGAAGTCTTGGATGTTTTTGTTGGCGATTATCTTGAATACTATATGACATTTATGCAAATATATTTGCGATACTTGCCAATCATGTAAACAACAAGCGACAGCAGTTACAGACCCTACTAGACTCAGAAAGGATAAATTCGCTAGAAAATTGTACATTGCCAGGAGTAATTATCAACAATTTAAAGTTGAATCGAGGAATGCAATATCCTGAAGATTTAAATTTTGTGAAGAAAGTCGTAGGTATACATAACAACGGCATTATTATTTTTAACGTTTTCAATCTTATTTTATAGACGCAGTAAATTTAATTCCAGAAGAAACTACCGGAAAAAATTCATATAACAGAACGTTTTCTCAAGTTTGGGTCAATGAGTGCTGGTACGATTTTTAAACCTTAATTAATCCTATTAAACAAACATGTTCATGTAAGCTAAAGGCAGTGAATACGGACTTAGTAAAGTTAAATTTGTCATCTAATGTAGAAAGGATACGGAAGGCCAGAGTTCAACGAACCGCTCAAGAAGAAAAAAATTAAAGGAAACATGGCAAACCAAACAATTGAACAATGCCTGGCAGCTCTTACCTCTTACATGGCAAAATCAACGATTGAACAATTTCTGGCAGCTCTTAGATTTTGGCTAGGTAAATTCAGGCTCAAACACACGGACGATCGAAACTTAGATATAAAGTACATTGGTCTGCCGACCCATATCAGTAAATGGCTAGACAGAAATGTTGCCCATTTTGATGTGATATGGAAACTTAATCGCTTTGTACCTCGAGAATTGATGCTCGCACAAAATATAGCGTTTATTGAAATGATGTAAAATTTGATTTCCAGTAACTTTTGTAAGCATTGTTTTCAGGTATTGCAAGCTTATGAAAACCGAGTAAGGATTATTTATGGAACCCTATTGATTACTTGTTTATCATTTTACTTTGACAGATATTGAAATATTATTTTTCCGCGATGTGTGTATATCTTAAGGGAATCATTGCATTTCAAAAGAAGGGAGATCTGGTGGAAAATATATTTTAAAGCCAAATAAGCGAATCCAAGTACCAGCTCGGCTAAACGCAATTTCACCGAGCGTTTTGCTAAGCAGACGAATATTTCTCAAGTGTGGAATGAATTTAATAGTGAGTTTAAGTTTGTGGAGCTACATACTCGACCAATTAGTCATCCTTTTGAAAAATACACAAGCAAACCATTAGGTGCAAACCTTCAGGCCCTCAAGAACAATTTTACAGTTATATGTAAAAACTATTAAAAATACAAAAAAGATACTAATTTATTAACTTCCCAGTTCCCTATGGGAAGTTATGTAATGGGGTCGATTTTGCGAATCCCAAATTTTGACATATCGCCACGTTTTAAGGTCTCTAGCATCCAAATCCATCGTTTTTAGAGAGATGTCTGCGAGTGTGCATGTACGTATGTGTGTATGTGCGTATGTGTGTATGTGCATATGTACGTTCGGAATTATTTTTCGTCTCGATTATCTCAAGAACCAAAGATCGTATTGACGTGGGACTGGTTTTAAACGACGCGTTATTACGTAACTTAGAACTGAATGACTTTTCGGTCAAACCGTTTTTTATTTAGGATGAAAAAACTGAAAAACCACCAAAAATTGCTTGTTTTTAAACTATTGATACGCACTTTTAATTCGTGCAGATACCAAATACCTTCATATTAATGTTGTTGTTGTTGTGCGTTTTAGCAAAACTGTGATCAAATTTGTAGAAAATGTTATTTCAAAAAAAGTAAAGATTAATTTATGAAATTCGAAACTTATATTATCAGGTTTTGGTGAATGAGAGTAGAGACGCTAATGCAGTTAATAATTGAATATTGTTATAAATAACTTAACATTGTTAATAACAATCAAATAATATTAGTCATAATTTGAGATTGTATATATAAAGTCAATTATAATTATTCAGTAACGGTCAAACATTCTTAATAACGAATGATTATTGTAAATAATAAATAAATACCCTCAATAATAGTTGTGGATTCCGAGGCCGAAATGGAGAACGAGGTTGAGGACGAAGTGGAGGACAAGAAGGATGACGAGGACGAAGAGGACGAGGTTGCCGAGGCTTTGGTAGAGGATGACCAGGTGGTGGAGACGTCTTCCTCTACCAAATCCTTTATGGTTGGATAAAAAATTGATAAAAGTAATAAAAGTGATCATATTAATTTAGAATAATAATGTTTAATAATGGTAATTATTACTAATATTAATTAATAATAAAAGAAAATTATAGCATTTTATTCACCCCACTGGGAACTTAGTCGTGTGGGCCTCAACGGTCGCACTTAGACCACATTTTTTAAATTATAACAAAGGTACTGAAACATTATAATATGTTGAATGAGTTTCTGTGTTTTTAATTGAATATTTTTGTAATCATGAAAACCATAATTTTTTGTTTGATAGGTTGCCTTGAAAGGATCTGATCTTCTTAAGCGTTGATTTTTTCAAATATCAATCAAATTAAAGGAAAAAAAATTGAATGTAATTTTCTACGTTTTTTATGAACTTCAAAATCGGCTGTACTAAATGTATTAAAAAAATTACCAAATCTTAATAATCCATTTTGATCAATACAATAACCACACCTTTAGTATAGGTGAAATTGGTAATATTATTCGTATTAATTTCTAATGCAGTATAATTATTAGTGGTTTGGTATTGTTATACGAATAGTTTTCAATCATCAAAAAACTTTTAGTTTCAAATTATAAAGAACCAGCCAGTCCAAATTTTTTCATATATGTTTTTCAAAGCTAATTTTATGCAGCATATTTCATTTAGTTGAAAAATCAAATCATCAATTTTTCTTCATAAATTTTTTATCAATTTCCACAATTCAACAGGAACCTCAACGTTGACCAAGTCAAGACAAAAAGTTGCCCGACCGAATCTTTTCAAAAATTTATCAGCTCAGCTACTTGCCAAGACTCTTCGATTGACGACTTAATCGTCATAATTGTCTTCGTTACATAGTATTCTAGAAAGAATTGATCCAATCGTACCTATGTGCGTACACAGACAAATGCCCACTATCTTCTAAAAATATTTTAAAAGTACTCCTTACAACTTAAAACGTGAAGATATGTTGAAAATTTTTAATACGATTTTTGGAAAAATCATAACAACTTCCAAATAAAAATAGATCTCCTTCGACCTCTCTACCTATAAATTACACCAAAAAATAGTTTGGAGCCGTTTTTAATTTATTTAAAAAGGCACAAAAATGCGTTTTTTTTCATAAACAATAATTTTTCAACCTCGTTTGCGAGACACACTAATCAATATTTCAAAAATTTATATGTTTCAACTACCAAAACCAAACTTTTTCCATGATTCCAAAAAAACTAAATTCAAAATAAAACAAGCCGCGAGGTGCGACCCTTGAGGTCCACACGGTCAACTTCCCAGTAATTTCTAAATGAATATTAAAAATATTAAAAACAAAAGAAATTATGAAAATACTACTGCTTTAAATAATAATAATGAGAGGTATTCATAACCGTAATTGAAATGACTTAATATCAATCATATCATCTACTGTAGCGTTCATTGATTACGTAAGGCTTTTGCTGGGTGGGGGGTGGATTGGTTTGATTGACTATTCACGCGGATAAATCGGAGGGGGGCAGGCTATAAAGCCTTTTTTACCTTATTTGTTATTTTTATATCGATGCTTGAAAGACAAAAGAGCGCTAGCAAAACTGAATGCATTCTTGTTATTACGCCCACTGAAAAGGTTTTCTCGCGAGGTGTCCATTTTAAATAATTTTGTTCAAAATAACCATGACTTCGGCATAATCATTGAATTTGTGTTTTTTCACGAGCCGTTTTTTAGGTTTTTTTTGGATCATGCAAAAAAATTTGGCCAGTTTCTCTTCGAAACCTATTAGGCATGTATAAATTATATAAACATTTATTACTGAGCTGTGCAAATCAGGTTGAAAATTTATTTTTTATGAAAAAAACTATAATTTTTCCCATCTGCCGTTTTTTCCATTTAATAGAAGTTAAATAGAAAACGCAGCAGAAAGGATTTTTTTTATAAAGTTAAAGTCATAACAAAAAAGCTAACACACTTCGAATGACACCTCAACGATGCAAATATCATATATGGTTCATGAGATATAGTGAATGATATAAGGACCTTGAAAATCATGATGACTTTTAATGATTTTTTATTTTTAATTTAATTTTTTATGTATTTATGAAAAAAAGTTTTGCTGGTTTTCTTAAAAACATTATTTTTACTACATAAATTTTATATACATTAGTTACTGAGTGCTGCTAATCAGATTAAAAACTTATTGTTTATAGAAAAAAACCTAATTTTTAGCACTTTTTTTAATAAATTAAAAAACGGTTCCAACGATTTGTTTTACAATTTGATACAATCACATAAGTTTCAATACGCGTCGATTGACACCTTAAAAATGCAAATCGTATGATTGGTTCCGGAGATATAACGCATGACAGAAATGACCTTCACAGGGTCAAAACGATAAACCCCCCGACCGAAATGTCCCAAAAACTAATCAGCTCTTAAACTTTTAATGACGCTTTGATTGACACCTCAACAAAGTCGATACAACGTTATTTACGTGAGTTATGCTCGTAGAAAAAACTGTCCACGAACGCACGTACGTATGTACGTACACACACACTCACACATACATACTTCTTTCTAAAAACACTTTATATATACTCTATAGACCTTAAAACGTAAAGAAATCTTGAAAATTTCAATTTCGCTTTTCGAGGCGATTACTAGAACTTCCCATATACTGGGAAGTTAAAAATCATTCAAAGTCATCATGTAGAGAGGGTTCATACGGATGATATTACTTTATATCTCTTATGCTAAAGACATTGTTGTGAGTTCATGCAAAGTTTATTAATATTTTCATAATTTGGGCAGATTTTGTAAAGTTTTTACAGTGTTGTGTTTTAATTTTAACAAAAAACTGTTTAAATTTTACAAACCAAAAAAATTCTACCGATTTTGCTTTTTACATGCAATTAAACCGATTTTGGACTGGGTACTCAATGACATTCAAGACCAACTGAAAATAAAAAAAATATTATTAGTCTCATATATGGAAAATCGTGAAAGAATACAAACTCAATGATTATGCCGAAGTAATGGAAATTTTCAAGGCAACTATTCAATATATCCAATACGCGAGATAATCTCTTCAGTGGCCGTAATAACAAAAACTGCATTCATTTTTGCTACCGCTCTTTTGTCCTTCAAGCATCGATATGAAAATAACAAATAACGTGGAAAGTGCTTTGTAACCTGTCCCTACTCCGATTGATCCGTGTGAATTTTCAATCAACATCGCATACACCAAAATCCCTACGTAATTGATGGACGCTCCCGTAGATGATACGATTAATAATACCTCTTTCCAACTACCGTTATGAGTACCTCTGATTTTTATTAATTAAAGTAGTATTATTTTCATAATTATTATTGTGTTTAGTATTTTTATTTTTTATGTAAATAGTACTAGGAACTTAAAGTAGAAGTGTGGACCTCAAGAGTCGGAACTTGCGGCTTGTTTTTACTTTGTTTTGCAAAAAATACAATTGGCAAAAAAGAGTTATCTGCCGCATCTTCCTTTCGGTATTAATTGTTGCGATCGGTATGCATTAGTTGAGACTACAATGGATTTACGGCGTAAGAAAAAGATCTGAGATGATACTGACCCTGTCACTGACATCGACATAAGTTTTGCCAAAATTTGGATTTGCAACATCTTTGTTAAGCTTGAATTGCTTTTAGCGGTAGTCTAAGTAGCTGGTTGCCACATGTTAAAAATAGATTAATGTTATTTGCAAATAGAAAGCTGATTGATTTTCAGTGTTTTTATTAAATTATAAATAACATTTAACAAAAATATTGAAATTTTGACGAGATAATACAAATGCTAATATTCTTTTATAGACGCCACAATAGTGCAGTTATTATAAGTGAGATCAGGTAACATAGCTTAACTTAACGAAACTACTAAAAACTATTTTTTTTATAATGAAAGCTTTTTAAAGCATATGATCTTGCTAAGTATTGACTTCAAAACATTTTACAATTCAAAGCGTTCATTACCACAAATGCAAATTTGATTAGATTTTTTTGGTTTTAAAATGTAAGCAGTTTTTTTATTAAAACCAAAACACGGTTATGTAAAAACTATTAAAAATCTGCTCAAATTATAAAAATATCAATGAATTTTGATTGATCCAACAACAATGTCTTTAGAATAAGCGTAATCATGTAATATCATTCGTATGGGCACACACTCACCATGTAACTTTGAATTAATTTTTCTTTTTAGTTTCATTTTTGCAATCATGAAAAAAGGGTTTGCCTGTTTCTCTTTAAAAACTGATAAGAATTTATAAATTTTATAAACATTTATTACTGTCAAAACGCAGGTTATTTTCCCCGGAAAGTTCACTAGCCGCTAAATATGATTAAATAAATAATTCGACAAAAGATTCCTTTTATGCGACCATGGTTTTATTTTAATTATTGTAAATGCGCATTTCGACCGGCACACCCGGTCTTCATCAGTACACTCTACTCTTTAATATTTTACTTAACCTATGTACAATAGTTACTTAAGTGATGTCATTACATTCTTAAAATTACATCCCATAACTTCGAGTTGTTGTTACCTGCATCTTCATTCAGCCTCCGATCTTTAGGCATTTTTCTAATGTCGAT
This sequence comes from Oxycera nigricornis, assembly GCA_963942545.1. NCBI lineage: Eukaryota > Metazoa > Arthropoda > Insecta > Diptera > Stratiomyidae > Oxycera > Oxycera nigricornis. The sequence continues at coordinate 47,911,802 of OZ012659.1, forward strand.
TGCTTCCACTATATCCAACTTATTAATCCTATCTACCTCTTTGATCACCTTCATATGTTCTAGCTTGATGTCAAGGCCCTCCTTTGTTATGTGCTCAGCAACCGCCAAATTGATGTATGTTTTCCTACCTTTCTTGTATAATTCTGCTTCTTTCGTGTGTTCTTCAAACCTCACTTTTGCTAGTCTTTTGGTTTGGCCTACATAAATTTTACCACATTCGGAGCAAGTAATCTTATACATGAAGCGAGTGAACAAAGTTTTGAAAGAAGCGAGTACCTACTTTAAAAACATAAACACACTTAAAATACCTAGCCCGGCGGTGCCAAGAATGAGATGTCAGCTGAAAACTCATAAAGATGGAGAAGAGCTGCGAGAAATAATTGCGGACAGTCATTCCCCGACGTATAAAATAGCTTAATGGATTATTGCAGAGTGTAAGAAACTCGCGAGCGTATATGGGAAAAGGTCCATTAAGAATTCCTGCGATATGATTGACAAACTTAGAGATGTTGAGTTGAAAGAGAGTGAATTATTAATATCGTTCGACGTCTAAGCCTTGTTTCCAAACACTCCATCAAAGCAAGCGATTTACGAACTAGAGGAATGGTTGGTAAATTTTGATAAGTCAATGGAATGGAGGAAGAAAATTAGGCAATATGTTGAGCTAGCGGGAATATGTATGCAGGAAAATTATTGTACGTTTCGTAATAAATTTTATAGGATCACAAAAGGATTAGCGATGTGGAACCCACTGTCGCCATTATTAGCGGAAATGTATATGGCTGCTTTTGAAAAAAAAATAGAACAAAAAGAATGGATGCCTAGGATCTGGTGGAGGTATGACGATGACATAGTAGCAATTGTCCCTAGAAATAAAGAAGAAGAAATCCTAAAAGAACTCAATGGAATCTTTAAAAACATTTCGTTTACGATGGAAAAAAAGAAAAACGGTGCTATCCCTTTCTTGGACTTATGGATTGTTCGTAAAAAAGGAAAAGTGGAGTTCGATATATTCAGAAAACCAATGAGTACACAAAGAACGATTGTGGCCACCTCTGCCCAAACTTAGGTCAAAAATTAGCTGCGTATAGTAATATGGTACACAGGCTTTTGAATGTACCGTTGTCAGAAGAAAACTACAAAAAAGAAGTAAAGTATATTATAGAAACCACGAAATTGAATGGGTTTTTGGCCTGGGAAAACGCCGGAGGTGATTACAAAGATAGTTTATTTACGCGGGAGTACTCCGTGAATGACACAAGAAAAGGAAGACCGAGCTCAGTTACGGGCCGTTCTTATATGCCCCGTAAATGCTGACTCTGCAGCGTCAGCACCCACGAACCTGATATGCAGGAGTTGTTGCCCCATGATCGTCCACGTCTGGCGAGTAATTAGAGATAAGCATAATCGTAGGAATGCTTACGTTGGCATATCAAACGGTGATATATTTCGCGTGCAATTACAATGTTGCATTCCAACTACAGTGCGTGAAGACGATCATGGGACACACGCCACAATACTCCCCCTGCAGTGGCAAAGCCACGATATGAAGTAAAATCGAATACTGAGCGGGGTCTTTTACATTTGATCTTAATTGCTAAAAGTTCCTTAAGTTGAAGCGAACTGTAGGCTTAACTTGACGTCCCGAGCGGGTGAATTTTCCTGTTTCGCTGTTTGAACCTGAAGCATGTGTCGTTGTCGGATCGATTGCAAGAAATGCGGGCTTCAGCCTGTCGATTGAAATGCTGGCGTTGATGTCCACGATGAAATACTTGAACTTCCGCTTGAGTACGGGATACGGCCCGTCGTAAGGTGATGACAGTGGTGGTTTTACCTTGTCGTTGCGTATGAAAACGTGCGAACTTGTCGTGGGATGTTTGCTGACAAATACATTTCCAGGGGAATGATGTGTCGTGTCAGACGGTGCAAGTTCCTGCATATAAGTTCGAAGGTCACGAAGGAACTCTGTGTCGTTGACGCTGACGTTGCTTTTGGTGAAAAATTTGCCCGGTAGTCGTAGGCTTGATCCATAAACCATTTCCACTGGGGTGGATGAAATGTCTTCCTTCAGCGCCGATCGTAGACCCAAGAGTACCAGTGGCAAAACTTTTATCCAATGGCTGTTGGTGTGGCATTTGATAGCTGCTTTTACTGTGCGGTGCCATCGTTCGATGATGCCGTTGGACGCTGGATGATAGGGTGTCGTTCGAAGGTGAGTACACCCCAATAACCTTGTAAGCTCGCTAAACACTTGGCTCTGTCGACCAAGATCGGTAGAAATTTTGGCAGGCACGCCGAATCTACTGATCCACGTACTTATTAGTGCTTCGGCAACCGAGTTCACTGTGATCACCTCAAAAGGCATGGCTTCTGGCCAGCGGGTAAATCGATCGATAAGGGTGAGGCAATACCTGTACCCATCGTTTGGAGGTAGCGGTCCGACGATGTCAATATTTAAATCAGCAAACCTTGCTTTGGGCAGCCGGTACCGTTGAAGGGGCGACTTCGTATGCCGTCCGATTTTATTTCGTTGACTAAGAACGCACGTTCGAACGCAATTGTTAATATCGCGGTTCATAGATGGCCAGAAAAGCGATCCGTCATGATTTTTTTCGTTGCGTGTACGCCAGGATGCGATAGACTGTGAAGATTTGCCATCACTTGCGTCCTTAGTCCTTTAGGGATGTATGGTCGGATTTTGTTGGCTGCTATGATGCAGTAGACCGGTTTATCGGAGCCCAAGATGTTGGGCGTTGTGTTGTTTGCGCCATTCGAGCGGTTGTGTTTTATCCAGAAGCAGTTCTTCAAGCTCATTGTCGTCGCGTTGTTCTGTAGCTAGGAGATCAGGGCTTATTTTCGTAACGGTACTTACTCGTGATAAGCAGTCTGCGACTAAGTTGTCCTGGCCGGGGATATGCTGAATGTCTATACTAAACTGTGCGATGAAATCGAGATGACGCTGTTGTCTCGGTGACGCTTTTTCAGGATTTGGTCGAAGGGCATATATGAGTGGCTTCTGGTCTGTGAAGATCGTGAAAACCCTGCCTTCGAGCATATATCTGAAATGTCGAATGTGTTCGTACATCAAGAGTAGTTCCCGGTCGTACGTGCTGTACTTCTGTTATGTTTTGTGAGCCTTCGCGAAAAGAAACCTAAAGGCTCGATGCATGATTCGGTGCGTTGCTGTAGAACGGCGCCAATTCCGTTGTCTGAAGCGTCTACGCTGAGTGAACAGGAAGCGTCTGAGTTGGGATGCGCTAAGGTTGGAGCGTTGGCCAGTTCTGCCCTGCATTGGTCGAATGCAGCTGATGCGGGAGGGGTCCACTGAAATTCGGTGTTGCATTTACGATTATTCCCAAAAATAAGCTGTTGAAGTATTTTTTGATTTTGTGCCGCGTGCGATAGGAAGCGCCTGTAAAAATTGACCATCCCTAAGAAAGATTTATGTTGACTCACCGTTTTTGGTCTTGGAATGGCGGTGATTCCTTCTGCTTTTTCGGGTAAGGGCTGCAGTCCGCGAGAAGAAATCGAGTGTCCGAGAAAACGAACCACTGATCTTCCGAACTGGCACTCAGCTGTGTTGATGACAAGTCCGTACATTCTTAATCACTCGAAAACTTCGGCTAAGTGTTTCTCATGCGATTACTGGTTGAGAGAAACCACTAAGATGTCATCGAGGTCCGCGAAAACGTAGTTAAGTCCCCTGAAAACCTCGTGAATAAACCTTTGAAAGGTTTGTCCAGCGTTGCACAGACCGAATATCATGTATACAAATTCGAACAGCCCGAATGGTGTGATGAAAGCTGTTTTCGGAATGTCGCTGGGTTCTACCTGGGAATTTGATGGAAGGCTTTCTGTAGGTCGAGGACGGAGAATACGTTCATCCCGTGCAATGTGGCTGTGCGGTCCTGAAGGAAGGAAGCCAATGGGGTAGCGATCCGGTACAGTGACGCAATTCAAGGCGCGGTAGTCACCGCAAGGACGCCACTCTCCGTTTGCTTTACGTACCATGTGTAACGAGCTACTCCAAGCGCTTTTCGATGGTCTGCAAGTACCTTGGGACATGAGAAGGTCGAACTCCGCTTTGGCAGCGGCGAGTTTCTCAGGTGACAGACGACGAGCCTTTGCGCGCACCGGAGGACCTGTGGTTACTATATGATGCGTTGTAGTGCAACTCTTTCTGCTATGAGGAGCAGGTAGCGTAATGTCTTTATACTTCGCTAGAAGCGTTCCGTATGCGTTTTCCTGATTGGAGGGCAAGGACACGCGTTTCGATGCATTGTTACTGCTTACGCTTTGCACTATGGTAGATGGTTGATTTTGGGGGTCAATGAGTCGCCGACCACGCATGTCAACTAAGACGCCGTAATACTTAAGTAGGTCTTCACCAATTATTGGTGAGGTAACATCGGCCACGATAAAAGTCCTCGTAAGTGGTCGTCGTAGCCCAATGTTAAGTGTATGCCAACGTTTGCCAAACGTATGTATCGCAGACCCGTTCGCGGCGAAAAGATTAACTTCAGAGTTATTGTTAACTTCCCAGTTCCCTATGGGAAGTTATGTAATGGGGTCGATTTTGCGAATCCCAAATTTTGACATATCGCCACGTTTTAAGGTCTCTAGAATCCAAATTCATCGTTTTTAGAGAGATGTCTGTGAGTGTGTATGTACGTATGTGTGTATGTGCGTTTGTGCATATGTGCGTTCGGAATTATTTTTCGTCTCGATTATCTCAAGAACCAAAGATCGTATTGACGTGGGACTGGTTTTAAACGACGCGTTATTACGTAACATAGAACTGAATGACTTTTCGGTCAAGCCGTTTTTTATTTAGGATGAAAAAACTGAAAAAAAACACCAAAAATTGCTTGTTTTTAAATTGTTGATACGCACTTTTAATTCGTGCAGGTACCAAATACCTTCATATTAATGTTGTTGTCATTGTGCGTTTTAGCAAAACTGTGATCAAATTTGTAGAAAATGTTATTTAAAAAAAACATAAAGATTAATTTATGAAATTCGAAACTTATATTATCAGGTTTGGGTGAATGGGAGTAGAGACGCTAATGCAGTTAATAATTGAATATTGTTATAAATAACTTAACATTGTTAATAACAATCAAATAATATTAGTCATAATTTGAGATTGTATATATAAAGTCAATTATAATTATTCAGTAACGATCAAACATTCTTAATAACGAATGATTATTGTAAATAATAATTAAATACCCTCAATAATAGTTGTGGATTCCGAAGCCAAAATGAAGAACGAGGTTAAGGACGCAGTGGAAGACAAGAAGGATGACGAGGACGAAGAGGACGAGGTTGCCGAGGCTTTGGTAGAGGATGACCAGGTGGTGGAGACGTCTTCCTCTACCAAATCTTTTATGGTTGGATAAAAAATTGATAAAAGTAATAAAAGTAATTATATTAATTTAGAATAATAATGTTTAAACTAGTAATTATTAATAATAGTCATTATTAATAAAAGAAAATTATAGCATTTTATTCACCCCACTGGGAAGTTAGTCGTGTGGGCCTCAAGGGTCGCACCTAGACCACATTTTTTCGTTTTTCTTGTTTAGTCGGAGGAATAACAGAAATGTCAGCCCCAGTGTCGGCAAGGAACGCACGTGTGGTCTGACGATCGTACACTTGGTGGCGTGATACTGTATGCACGCTAGTCGCCTCTCCTAGCGTCGATGGTGCTAGTTTTTTGAGAAATTGCAAGGAGGCCTACAGTTTCTCGCGAAATCACCGTAGCGCTGGTGAAACCAACAAACGGTGTAGGCCAGTGTCGATGAATTGCTGGCATTGTTGGGGGCTGGCTTAATGCGCGAGCTATTCGGATAACTACGAGGTGTACGCGTTTCGTTACGAGAGTGAGATCGTTAACGACTTTGGCCGCGTCGGTTCGGAAATTGGGTTCTAAAGTCCATTAAATTGAAACAATCGGTTGATGCGTTTAATCGGGCACTTAATTCCACTATTGCAGCGTCGGGTGCTGATGTTTTTGGCGACATGGCGTTGATGCCTAAGGGCATGGAGAATTGCGTGACTTCGTATACGCGGTCAGCAATACCAGCTTATTCCGAAAGAACAACATCGCTGGCCGAAAGAATTGTTCGCAAGTTGGGACTGAGCCGTGTTAACCAGATTTGCTTCAACATCTCGTCGGGAACTGAAGCACCGGCAAATGAACGCAATCGATTTAAAAATTGTGACGGGTTTTGATCGCTGATTTCAACTTTCGAGAGAATTTTATTCATCCGTTTCTGCGCGGAGTCACCAAAAGTGATTATCGCCCGTTCTAACGACTCGTATTTTTCGTCGATCGGCGGATTCACTACGAGCTCTTGCACTTGTTGCATTACACGTGGCTTCAGGCCGCTCACGAGAAATGAGAATTTGGAGGAATCACTCGAAATTCGACTATTGACGAAGACCGCTTCGACCTGTGAAAACCACAGCTCTACGTCGTCGTTCCAAAAAGAAAGAATTCTCACCGCGACACGACTTACCTCGTTATGCACCGCGTGGTCATCGTGGTCGGTACTAGTATCCTGTTGGACAACCGCGGTCGATTTTTCTTAGGAGGCAGAAGTGGAGGTCGTCATAGTTCTAGGTTTGCGGCGTCGTTCATCTAGAGATAGGGAGGCCATGGTTAAATTGATGGGGCGTAGTCACTAAAAATTAGCACACTTGCCATGTCACTTCATGGAAATTGTACTGTGCAGGGTGCGTAATCGTCACTTCGGGTATACCGGTTACTTAGACCTTCACTTGCGTGGTTGCGCGTCGCTTGACAGCTCGTACGTGATCCCGATATAACGGATAGGCGAGGGCCACAACATGCAAGATTAGTACATCAGAAAGCAAAAATTCTACTCGTTCGTTTTAAACCAAAAGCGATGAATTGACCACCATCGTATTGGTGATATCTGGCTTACTGGCTTACTTGCGTAATCACCCATGATAACGAGGAACTTCCGTAATTACCCGGCTATACTCCTGGCAGGATCGCCACTTTGGCCTGGCAAAACGCCGGAGGTAATTACAAAGATAATTTATTTACGGGGAGTACTCCGTGAATGACACAACAAAAGGAAGACCGAGCTCAGTCGTGGGCCGTTCTTATATGGCCCGTAAATGCTGACTCTGCAGCGTCAGCACCCACCTATGATCGTCCACGTCTGGCGAGTAATTAGAGATAAGCATAATCGTAGAAATGCTAAGGTTGGCATATCAAACGGTGATATATTTCGCGTGCAACTACAATGTTGCATTCCAACTACAGTGCATGAAGACGATCATGGGACACACGCCACAGGTTTGATAGGATTATTATAAAAAATATGATTAAAAAGAAAAGGAGAAAATTAACAAAGCTAAAATTTTCAAAATTATTTGAGGTTAAAAAAACATAGAGAGAGAGTGAGAAAATAAGATTCAGTATCCCATATTCGGGGCTTTTTAAAGTTATTAAAAGACAGCTGAGGAAGTGTTATATTGAGGCAGTTGTACCCAGTAACATTTTAAAATTAAAATCGTTGATGATAAGCGAAAAAGATAATAAACTAAATGAAGAAAAAGGCGAAGAGAGTATGAGATTATTTGCTCCGAATGTGGTAAAATTTATGTAGGCCAAACCACAAGACTAGCAAAGGTGAGGTTTGAAGAACACACGAAAGAAGCAGAATTATACAAGAAAGGTAGGAAAACATACATCAATTCGGCGGTTGCTGAGCACATAATAAAGGAGGGCCATGACATCAAGCTAGAACATATGAAGGTGATCAAAGAGGTAGATAGGATTAATAAGTTGGATATAGTGGAAGCAATCGACATTAGAAAAATGCCTAAAGATCGGAGGCTGAATGAAGATGCAGGTAACAACAACTCGAAGTTATGGGATGTAATTTTAAGAATGTAATGACATCACTTAAGTAACTATTGTACATAGGTTAAGTAAAATATTAAAGAGTAGAGTGTACTGATGAAGACCGGGTGTGCCGGTCGAAGTGCGCATTTACATTAATTAAAATAAAATCATGGTCGCATAAAAGGAATCTTTTGTCGAATTATATATTTAATCATCTATAACTTTGTTGTGTTAAAAATTACTTTTTTAAGAAAGAAAAATGTTTGCAATTTTTTTTATTAAATTAAAAAAAAAACGGCTTCAACGATTGTTTTTTTGAAACATAAAAACATCATGAAAATATAAAGACGCGTCTATTGACATCTTAGGGATACAAATATTATATTTGGTACGCGAGATATCGTGAATGACATGAATGACCATGGAGGTCATGATGACTTAATGTTTTTTTATTTTCCATCTAATGTTTTACATCATTAGAAAAAGTTTTGCAAGTTTTTTTCCAGAAGTATTTGCAGTATATAAGTATGTTTTTTTTTTCGTCGTTGGGAGGTGGAAATCTTCAAAAGATACCGAGTTGCTCCTGCTTCTCGGCATGTCGGATTTCTACCGACTAAAACCACCTCCATTTCCTTCAAAAAATCTTTACTCCATAACTTGTTGCTTGCACTGTCCGTGTGCAATTTATTTCCTGAAAGCTTGTTCATTTAAATAGTACTTCCCAGACGATGTATATCGGTATAAGGGATAGTACCAGTATCTCAAAAGTTTTATTCAGATTATTCCATCTTGTAAATCAGGCTTAAAAATTATTGTTTATGAAAAAACCTTCTTTTTTTGCACTTTAATAAATAAAAACATGGCTGCAATCATTTTTTCTCAAAATTTTATAGAACCACACAAATGTTAATACGCGTCGATTGCCACTTTAAGGAAGGAAATCTTATGTTTTGTTCGTGAGATATAGCGCATGACAGCAATGATCTTCAAGGGGTCAAAACAGCAAACCCTTCCAAACGAAGGACCCTAAGAACTAATCAGCTCTTAAGATTACAAAGGCGCTTCGATTAACACCTCAACGAAGTCGATACGATTTTGTTTACGTGAGTTATGCTCGTAGAAAAACTGTCCGCGAACGCACGTACGTACGTACACACAGACAGACATACATACTTCTTTCTTAAAACACTTAAAATATACTCTAAAGACCTTAAAACGTAAAGATATGTTGAAAATTTCAATTTCGATTTTCGAGGCGATTACAAGAACTTCCCATATACTGGGAAGTTAATTAGTGAAAAATTTACATATGATGATATGTTTCGATTGACATATGGACGAAATTTTATTTCCGCGGCAAAAATTACCATAAATGGTCAAAACCCAAAACAACGCTGGCCGGAATCTTACCAGAATCTTGTTAGCTCTTATCATTGATAATACGCTTCGATTAGCATTCTAATAAAGTTGATGAAACGTTGAGCGCATGCAAAATCATTTTAGAAAAAAATAACAATTTCAAACAAACTGATGCTTACATACACTTTACAAATTCTCTACAGATCATTAACATAACGTAAATATAACGTCAGGTGTTTGGTGAACTAGCGCAAACTTCCTCTGATGAAGTAAGAAATCTATAATGAAAATGACTTTGTGAATGGACTTACATACATGAAAATTATGAGAAAATGTTTTTTTCAGGTTAATAATAAATTTAATGGGTTTGTCGTTAAATGAGGATCATATATTCTATCTCTCCTGCAAAGCTGAATTTTGTACTTTTGCTGGTTTGTATGGTATGGTATGTTGAAAATTTTGATTTTGATTTCCGGATCAATCACAAAACTGTGCATAAAAGTTAGCAGCATAAATTAGTGCCAAATAGAAGATAGCTAGTACCAGAAACTTTATATGTAAAGTCAAATCGGGGCACTACAAGTACAATTTAGTCAGAAATAAGATATGGGACGGATGGATGAGATATACAAACTCAAATAATCTAGATCGACATAAGTATGTGAAAAAATTACCCAATAAAAATCAAGTACAAAGTGTAAAAATTACTTTCATCAATCAATAATTTACTGGTTCTTAAATGATGCACAAAGATGAGAAATTGACTCGCGAAATGTTCGACAGGACAGTCAGATACGACATACAATAGTGACATCAAAAGGCAAATAAAAGCAAACGGTTCAAAAAATAAAAATGTTTCCTAGACAAACTGAACAGTAGAGCCAAAAACCATTAGAATCAGTCGTACTTTCGACATTTTTATAAATCAGC